>JARHVA010001279.1:975000-1575000 GCA_037957365.1 Torreya grandis | reverse complement strand
CTTAAAAATGAGAGATATTATAATCTTATAGCAACTACCCAAGGGTTGGCACCTTTTTCCATGGGACGGCCCATGCTACAGTCAGCATCTTCAATGTGTCTCCAATTTTGTCTAGAGAGACCATGCTGAGAATAGTGCACTGCCATAACTATGGTGTGTCCCTTCATCTGATATGTCTCCTCCTTAATATAGACCATCTAGTCCTTTGCATATTTATCTTTACTTCATGAAAGAAAATAGGCCACATCCTTGGTTTGGTGTGCTCAGAAGTCTACTCGATCCACTGTTCCACCTACTGGAAATAACTCTTTTAAAGATAATTCTAGTCCTTTGCATCGATCTTCTCTACCCTGTAGCAATTTAAATCTTTGGGATCTCTTTTCATTTAATCTCTTGGTTCTTCTTTTAAGTTTTTCACTCTATTTGAATTTCCATAGATTTTCCCTCACTTTAAATTTGACGTCTGAGGGGTCATCAATGGTCACCAGCTGCTTGAACCATGTTGAACCTTGAACCTGTGAACCTATGAAAGTTTATTGGTTCATTGGTTCATTCTATCTCTTTTGTTCCATTGCTTCTTAGTTCAATCACTTTCCTACTCTCTAGTTGAACCATCCATTGAACCACTTATTTTTTGCTTCTCTCTTGATTGAGGCCACCTTTGAACTTTTGAACCTATGAACCATTAAACTTTGAACTCTTTTAGTTCAAAGTTCAATCAATTCAATGGTTTATTCTGTGTCTTGCTCAAACACTACTTCCTTTATCTTTATAAGCTTTGGTTGAACCTTTGAACCTTGAACCTATTGAACCAATCGATTGAACCAACTTTGGTTCAATGGTTTAATAGGCTCATCCTTTGTTATTTGGATAAGTCCTTTATTCTTTTGCACCAAGCATGTTAAACCAACTTGGAAATGACTAAGTGTTAGAAGCTTGTTCTTTTGACTGAACTCGCCTGCAAAAGCCTTTGAACCTATTGAACCTGCTAATTTCAAGCATGTTGAGTCTATAGAAACATATCTACAGAGTCTATAGAAATTAACCTGTGAAGCCTGCAAAACCTGGCCTGCAGAGTCTGTAGATTTTCTTCATGTATAGTCCATAGATTTCCTTCCTGTGAGTCTGTAGATTCAAGCCTATAGAGTCCATAGATTCATGCCTATAGATTCCATAGATTCAATCTTGTAGAGTGTGTATATTTTTGGAAAGCTTGAAAAAAAGAGGAATTTGAAAGCTCAGAACAAATTTTGAGAAGGGAAGAGAGAAATTTTGGTCCTGTAGGACCAAGATAGCTCATATGTTGTTCCAAAAATGAGTGACATTTTTGGGGACCAACAGCTAGCTCTAGTTGGGGAACTTCCTTCAGGTGAAAACTTGAAACACAGTTGAGGGGAGTAGAAACCAGAATATCCAGTGCCTTGAAGTGTGCCATTGGGCTATGGAGTCATGCTACCCAAGAATAAAGGCTCTAAAAAAAATGAAAATGAAAAGCACAAAATAAAACTAAAGACTATATAGATATACATATGTACAGATGATCTTCTCTAATACTTCAAAAATTGAAGTACTTTAGATGTTGCCCCCTGAGAGGCAGTGAAAATGGCACTCTATCCTGATAAACTAGCAAGAAACCATTTTCTCCCCAAAATTGGTGATGGGTGAATGGAACTCTCCACTAGGAAACCAATTTTTTGTGTCCTCCCTTTAGTTTTCTCCACTTAATTCCCCTCCAACATCCTTGCAGAAGTTCCACCCAAGAAGGATATCATATGATGCTGGGATGTCAGCCACTAGGACAATCATCTTGATTCACTTATCTGGAAAGGCAGCAAATGTAAATTGGGCATCTTTAATTTGCCCCAGTAGTGGCACTTGTTTATTCTCCATGGAGAAACATCTCCCAAATGTCTTGGTTAGTGTGAGACCTAGAGATTCTACCACTTTAGTAGGCATGACATTGTCTGAAGCCCCAAAATTAATGATGCAATTGTTTAGCTGATGTCCATTTATCAACAATGAAACATAAAAAGGTTCAATCCTATCAAGAATAGCAGGGGGAGCAATGACAAGGTTGTTCTTGGTGGGTGCATTCCTTGGGGGAATCATGTGTCACTTTGGGAATTGCTTATTCAACAAGGACATTCTAGTTTTTAACACATTGAACTAGTCTGTCTAATTACTCAGGATGGGACTATAGAAATTCAAATTTAGACATTTGAATTGTGGTTTTATTTATATGGTCAATGATACCAAATGCCTGGAATGACCTAAGAGTAGAGGATGGGAGTTCATCCTTTTGATTTTTGAAAGGGGGAGGACTGGACTGTGAAATTGAATTGGAAGGCACAAGGGCATTTGCGGTACTTACCTTTCTTGCAATCACTGGGTCCTTTGGCTAGAAAAAAAGAGTGGATCCCCACTTAGCAATTGAAACTATTGGTTGAAGTTGCTCCTTTGATTTTTCCTTATCAATCGATTGAGCTAATTGGTTCCTAGACAGGGTCAATATAGCGTATGATCCCTCAGCTACATTACCTTCACTTTTGGGTTCATCCTGGTAGTTTAGGAAACCAATGTGGGAGTCGCCAGCTAATTCTTCTCGATCCTCCATGAAGAGACTAGCATCATTTTCTTGACCAAACTCAGGTTGGAAAGAGAAATCTTGTTCTGTTTCCAAATATCCAACTACTGAGTTGGTTGGAGGTGCTTCAAGGGCAAGGTTCCTCTACAGGGGAGGAAGGCAATTTGGCTACCCTTGATTCCTAGCAGCATTGCCTTGGTATGCCTAATTATGAAATGTCCTCCTTGGCATATCTTGATTAGGAGAAGTAGACATAATATGGGCCATTTATCTTCTTAGGACTAGTAATTCATTTGCTAGCTTCTGCACCACTGGATCAGTGGTGGCTAAAGGGGAGTATTCAAAAGAAGGAGAAGATTTACCTCTATTTGGATTTCTTCTTATCTTTCCAGCCAAGATGAGGTCATCTTCTACCATAGTAGCCAAGTCCTAAGTATTAGTAAGGTCTATGTGTTTGGCCCATCTTAGCAAGAAACCCACTTTAGGCAATTGTGAGTTGATGAAGAAGCATTTGAGGTTCTGAGGCATTGACTGGGTGACTATGGGAATCCTATGCCTCAGCTTGTCTAACCTGGCAATAAAATCCCTCATAGGCTCATGAGGCTCTTTCTTCATCTGAGTGATTTGGGCCAACAAGGCATGTGTGTCTTCTATAGGCTTGAACCTATCTTCAAATTTGTCTATCAGAGTGTCCCAGTTAGTCACCAAACTAGCCTACAGGTGGTAGAACTAGTCTATAGCAGTGCCTTGTAGTGTTTCCATGAACAACCTAACCGCTATGTCTTCAAATTCCACCCCTATTACACCATAGGCTATGTTGAAATCTATAATGTGTTCATCAAGATGAACCTTCCCATCACCAAAGAATTTGGGGAAATTCTTCCTTAAACTGTGTGGAAGCTCATGCAGAGGTGGAGTCAAATTCAGGGGACTGAAAGAATTACCCTAGGGGCCTTGAGCCATGATTTGATTATGAAAAAGTGAGATCACTAATATAGGTGGAGTGTGGATAGGCAAAGCTTGTCTAGCAGCAAAAAAAGAAGCTCTACCTTGTGTTGGTGGCTTGGTAGGGCTAGGAGGAAGACTTCTAGTTCGTCCAAGGTGAGGTTGTGGAGGAAACAACTCAAAATTACTCTACTGCACCAAATCAAAAGTAGGGTCAACAACACCTTGGCATTTTTGGCCTTTGGTATAATGTGGAGTTGCTATATTGTAGAACAAAAAATGGAAAAGAGTAAGATCTGCTTCAGCTTGAACTTTGAGACTTCAAACTGTGCACTCTTCCCCAGTAGCTCTAGTTTTGTAGACCAAATAATATAACAAAGATGGAGGAAGATGGTAAGGCTATAATGATAATGGGTAAGACATGGAATGGAGTTGCTAGAGACTGTAATATAATGGATAAGGGAAGAAACTGCTTCAATATAAAACTTGAGGCTTCAGACTGCACGTTCATCCCCAGCAGAGTTGCCAAAAATTGTTGGGTGAATATTTTTTTAGCTAGCTAAATGGTGACAAAAATAGTTCCTATCACCATAGCATAGGGAGATGGGTCATCCTAGTGTGTAGGTTTATTACATCAACAGGGGACAAATCTCTCCTCTCATCAAGTGGAGGTTCCCTATTAAATATGCAGAGGCTATATACTATATAAATAAGTTAAAAGTAAGACATAGGGGTGGGATAAACCATCCATCTCTCTGCTTTCAGAGATGATGCTAACAAATAGAGGAGAAAATGTTGGTGGAAACATTAAAGGCACTTTTCTTCTTTTAGAAGTGTTCTTACAAGAATTAATAGTAATTCTTTTAGGTAAGATAAGAAACTAGTGACTAGAGGGCGTAGTAATAGCAGGATGAAGCAGAACATAAAGTTTCCACCTCAACTACCCAAAGAGTATATCACAAAGGATAATGGGGGCACAAAGTCACCCTAAAATCCTTAACACAAAAAAGAAAGAAAAACATAGACTAAAAGTAATTGTGAAAGCACAAAGTCTTTCCACAGTTGGCTTTAGGACACATCCCTATTACCTTCACTAATTCTGCTTACCAAATTAAATGAATAAGGACACCTTCAGAAGATAGACATAAGAATGATCTTCTAAAATGACACAAGTCAGAATACCACAAAGTCTATGAAAAACCTGCTTTCTCATTCAGATAAAAACGAAAATGAAATTACAACCTGAGCTCAAAGTCTCAGTCTTCCTCTTCCAAAATGGGTAGAGTTTCGCTCTTGTAAAATGAAAGTCTCCCTTACAAATGAGAGATATTAAAATCTTATAGCAACTACCCAAGGATTGGCACATTTTTCCATGGGATGGCCCATGCTATAGTCAGCATCTTCAATGCATCTCTAGTTTTGTCTGGAGAGACCATGTTGAGAATAGTTCATTACCATAACTATGGCATGTCACTTCATCTAATATGTTTCCTCCTTAATATGGACCCTCTGGTCCTTTGCATATTTGTCTTTACTTCATTGAAAGAAAATAGGCCACATCTTTGGTTTGGTGTGCTTAAAAGTCTATTCGATCCACTATTCCACCTATTGGAAATAACTCTTTCGAAGATAATTTTGGTCCTTTACATCAATCTTCTCTTCCTTGTAACAATTTAAATCTTTGGGCACTCTTTTCATTTAATCACTTGGTTCTTCCTTTAAGTTCCACACTTTATTTGAATTTCCACTGATTTCCCCTCACTTTAAATTTGATGTTTGAGGGGCCATCAATGGTCTCCAGCTGCTTGAACCATGTTGAACCTTGAACCTATGAACCTATGAAAGTTCATTGGTTCATTCTGTCTCTTTTGTTCCATCGCTTCCTAGTTCAATTGCTTTCTCGCTCTTTTGTTGAACCATCTTTTGAACCACTTGTTTGCTGATTCTCTCTTGATTGAGGCTACCTTTGAACTTTTGAACCTATGAATCATTAAAATTTGAACTCTTTCGGTTTAAAGTTCAATCGGTTCATTGGTTTATTCTGTGTCTTGCTCAAACACTACTTCCTTTATCTTTCTAAGCTTTGGTAGAACCTTTGAACCTTTAACCCATTGAACCAACTGATTGAACCAACTTTAGTTCAATGGTTCAATGGTTTAATAGGCTCATCTTTCGTTATTTGGATAAGTCCTTTGTTATTTTGCACCAAGCACGTTGAACCAACTTGGAAATGACTAAGTGTTAGAAGCTTGATTTTTTGACTAAACTCACTTGCAGAAGCCTTTGAACCCATTAAACCTATTAATTTCAAGCATGTTGAGTCTATAGAAACATATCTACAGAGTTCATAGAAATCAGCTTGTGAAGCCTGCAAAACTTGGCCTGCAGAGTCCATAGATTTTTTTGTATAGTCCATAGATTTCCTTCCTGTGAGTCAATAGATTCAAGCCTGCAGAGTCCATAGATTCAAGCCTACAAAGTTCATATATTTAATCCTATAGAGTCCATAGATTTTTGGAAAGCTTGAAAAAAAGAGGAATTTGAAAGCTCAAAACAAATTTTGAGAAGGGAAGAGATAAATTTTGGTCCTGTAGGACCAAGATATCTCATATGTTGTTCCAAAAATGAGTGACATTTTTGGGGACCAATAGCTGGCTCTAGTTGGGGAACTTCCTTTAGGTGAAAACTTGAAACACAACTGAGGGGAGTAGAAACCAAAATCTCCAGTGCCTTGAAGTGTGCCATTGGGCTATGGAGTTGCGCTAACCAAGAATAAAGGCTCCAAAAAAATGCAAATGAAAAGCACAAAATAGAACTAAAGACTATATAGGTATACATATCTATAGATGATCTTCTCTAATACTTCAAGAATTGAAGTACTTCAGATGCTGCCCCCTAAGAGGTAGTGAAAATGGCACTCTATCCTGATAAACTAGCAAGAAGCCATTTTCTCCCCAAAATTGGTGATGGGTGAATGGAACTCTCCACTAGGAAACCAATTTTTTGTGTCCTCCCTTTGGTTTTCTCCACTTGCCCCATAGCAAGACTTGACTTTTAATCTAAAAACCATGAATCTTTGCTCTCTTGGCAAAAAGTTCCTTTTCCTAATTTTGATGTGCAGCAACATGGTCCATTACCATGATTGTTTGCTCTTTTGGTTTAGTCCAACATGTTGGGGGATCAAACCAACAATAGATTACAATTGTGACAGCAATAAACGTGGAAATAAATCAGATAGATAAGTAACTGAAATGATAAATAGCACAGAACAAGATATACAAGAAAACACCCTGAAAACTTGTATTGAAACTCTTTACAATAGGAATACAATGAAGAAACTTTGTTCTTCCACACCTCTCTCAGATGCACACAAGATCTCTCACTAGATCTCTATTCCTCAAGAGCTCTCTCTCAAGTACAATCAAATCCAACAACTTGGATTGATGCAACTCTGTACTGTCCTTCAAACATTCATAATGTTCTACTATTACAGTTCTACACTCTTCTACTACTCTAAGCTAAGAAGATCTTTCCTACATATAGAAATAGGAAACTTGAGCATGCTCTTACAACAAACAGTTAAGCCTCTTCAACAAGGGCTCTAAAAATAATATTGCTAATAATAGAGATGTGAGCTTGAGACTACAACTCAAACTCATCATGCAAACACTCGCTTCTGTCCTCAGAAATCGCTTTCTGGACACACAGGTAACCGACGTCGGTTCCTGCCTGTTCGCCTATGACCATCGTCGGCCGACCCTACTACCGACGTCGGCACCTCTACAACTGCTACTGATCGACGTCGATCGCTCCTGACCGATGTCGGCATCTGTGTAGACCCAAACCTATTTAAGTCTGCTCCTTGGTGAAGCTTTTAGCTCCACACCCTAACAATCTCCCACTTAGAGATAAACCAGCTGCACCAACCTGTACAACAACATCTTCTAGCTCCTCCATCTTCAACTCAATCATGAAGACCAATAGAAGTTGAATGAAGATTCAACTTCTCCTTCATAACCAGCTTTGTTAGCGTATTAGCAGGATTCTTGTCTGTATGGATCTTCTCCAGCTTCAACTCACCATCTTCCAATACCTACCGTATGAAGTGGTACCTTAGTTGTATGTGCTTGGTTCTTGAATGAAAGGCCAAATTCTTGGCCAAATGGATTGCACTCTGACTGTCACTATACAATCTACAACTCCCATGCTCCCTTCCAAGCTCTTCCATGAACCGTGTCATCCATATCATCTCCTTGCTAGCTTCTGTAGCTGCAATATATTCTGCTTCTGTAGTTGACAAGGCAACAACCTTCTGCAACTTAGATATCCAACTAACTGCCATTCCACCAACAATAAAAACATAACCTGTGGTGCTCCTTCTGCCATCCAAATCCCCTGCCATATCTGAATCTACATAACCATGTAGAGAAGTATCTGAACCTCCATAGCACAAATGCTTGCTGTTGGTTCCTTTCAGATATCTAAGGATCCATTGAACTGCCTTCCAATGTTCCTTACCCGGATTGGCCATGTACTTACTTACTACTCCCACTGCTTGGGCAATATCTGGTCTAGTACACACCATTGCATACATCAAACTCCCTACTGCGGAAGAATATGGAACCTTACTCATGTACTCTACCTCATCATGTGAATTGGGACATTGTTCTTTACTTAACTTAAAATGTCCAGCCATAGGTGTACTTACCGGTTTTGCATCCTGCATATTAAACCTCTCCAACACCTTGTTCACATAATCTTCTTGAGACAATATCAACCTATGATTTTTCCTGTCTCTCCTAATGCTCATGCCAAGGATTTTCTTAGCTGCTCCCAAATCCTTCATAGCGAACGTTTGAGCTATCTTCACCTTAAGCTCAAAGATATCTTGCATGTGAGACCCTACAACCAGCATGTCATCTACATACAACAATAGAATAATATATCTACCATTATCAAATCTCTTGAAATACACACAATGGTCCAATTGACACCTACTGTAGCCATGCTCAGTCATAAACCTGTCAAATTTCAAGTACCATTGCCTTGGAGCTTGCTTGAGGCCATACAAGCTTTTCTTCAACCTGCACACAAACTTCTCCTTACCCTTGACCTCGAATCCTTCTGGTTGTTCCATGTATATTTCCTCATCCAAATCTCCATGAAGAAATGATGTCTTAACATCTAGCTGCTCGAGATGCAAATCCTCAAAAGCAACCAAAGACAATACAACCCTTATTGAAGTCATTTTAACAACTGGAGAAAAAATTTCACCAAAGTCAATACCTGGCTTTTGTGCAAATCCTTTCACTACTAATCTGGCCTTATATCGCATCTATCCATCCTCACTTTCCTTCAACCTGTAGGTCCATCTGTTCTTCAGTGTTCTCTTACCAGCTGGCAATTCAACCAAATCCCATGTTTGGTTCTCTCTTAAGGACTCCATCTCCTCAACCATGCCACGCTCCCACTTACTCCTAGACTCCACCTGTAATGCTTCTTCAAAACTCTCTGGTTCTCCACCATCAATTAGCAATAAATAATATAAGGAAGGAGAATATCTAATTGGAGGCTTACTTACCCTTTCAGACCTCCTGATGGGTGTCTTGGACTCGTTCTCAGCAATCTGTCCACCCAAATTTTCTGACAGTGACCGACCTCGGCCACCTGTAGACCTGTTACTGGCTGACGCTGGTTCTTCCTGGCCAACGTCGGTTCCTGGTCTGCCGACGTCAGTCTCTGTATGACCGACATCGGTTTTTGTACTACCGACGTTGGTTCTTAACCTGTCGACATCGGTCTCTGTGTTTTCCTGCAAGTGATTATTTCTTTTTCTCGCGAGCTCATTTTGGACCATAACTTCGTCCAATTCACTATTGCTCTACCCAGATTGATCCAGCTTCCTTATTTGATCACTGTACATCACTCTTTCATTGAAAACAACATCACGACTCCTGATTACCTTGTTAGTTCCTAGATTCCAAAATCTAAAACCAAAATCATCTGAGCCATAGCTAATAAACGTGCACCTCATAGACTTAGGATCAAGCTTCTTTCTATTTTCCTTATCTATGTGCACAAAGGCTTCACTACCAAAAACTTTGAGATATGAGAGATCTACCTTTTTACCTGTCCATGCCTCTTCTAGAATTCCACCATCCAGAGCTGTAGAGGGTCCTCTGTTAATCAGGTACACTGTGGTGTCAACTGCTTCTGCCCAAAACTCTAAGGGCAACCCTGCATGCAATCTCATACATCTTGCATGCTCCATGATAGTTCTGTTCATCCTTTCAGCAATACCATTCTGCTGAGGTGTCCTTGGAACCATCCTTTGCCTACGGATTCCATGTGTATAACAATACAATTTGAACTTAAGACTGCAGAACTCACCGCCATTATCAGATCTCAGGCACTTTAATTTTTTGCCTATTTCATTCTCAACCATAGCCTTCCAAAACTTAAAAGTCTCAAAAACATCAGATTTCTTTTTAATACAGTAGATCCATACCTTTCTTGTGGCGTCATATATGAATGTAACATAGTACCGTGATCCGCCAATAGAGGCTACCTGAGCCGGTCCCCACACGTCTGTGTGAACAAGCTGTAACTTCTGCCTTTTCTTAGTAGACCCAGTCTTGAGAAAACTAACCCTTTTCTGTTTTCCAAATACACAATGCTCACAAAATTCTAGATCCATACTTTCCAAATCTGAAAGCATACCTTTAGACTTAAGAATTGACATCCCCTTCTCACTCATGTGGCCAAGCCTTGAGTGCCACAATTTACAATCCACATCTAAAGTAGATAAAACGGAAGGAGATTTGTTAGTAACACAATTACACAAATAGAGAGTACCTTCTCTCTTACCTCTAGCCATAACTAGTGCACCCTTGGTCACCTTCCAAGAATCTGCTGTGAGAGTTACTGTACAACCCTCATCACCTAGCTTACCTGCAGAAATCAAATTTCTCTTCAAAATAAGAACATGCATCACATCTCTCAACACCCATGTGTTGCCATTCTGAATCTTTAGCTGCACTTTACCTTTGCCAGTAATCTTACAAGGCTCATCATCCCCTAAGTACACTATTCCAAAATCTCCATGGATATAGTCACTGAAATATTCTCTGTTAGGGGTAGCATGGAAAGATGCACCAAAATCTAATACCCAAGATTCTATGTTATTATGCAAAGAGAAAATTAAAGCATCTTGTGCAATACCTGCAACCTTGGCTTCTTCCTTTCCTTCGTGCTGATTGTCCTCCTTAGGCTTTGACCAGCAATCTCTGCTTATGTGCCCCATCTTTCCACAATTCCAGCATTGTGGCTTCTTGCCATTTCTAGATTTGGATCTTCCTCTCACCTTAGACTTAGATCTTGATCTCCTCTTGCTCTTTTCTTTTTGCCTTCCCCTGCTCTCAAAATTTAAAGCGTTCCCAGATGTCTCTTCTGTGCTTTTCTTGCGTATTTCCTCATTCAAGATAACACTAACAACATCCTCTACTTTCAAAATATTTGATGCATATGCAGTATTAGAAACTGCCATTACTAAGCCATGCCAGCTTTCAGGCAAAGAACATAATATTAAAAGAGCTTTTATCTCATCTTCAAATACAATATTGACAGAACTTAACTGATTAACAATTCCATTGAAATCATTCAGATGAGTAGAAACAGATCCACCTTCATTCATATGCAAATTAAATAACTGCTTCATAAGATATACCTTATTTGAAGCTGAGGGTTTTTCATACATATTTGCTAACGTAGTCATCAACTCTACCATTGTTTTTGCCTGTGACAAATTAGATATCACAGTGGAGGCCAGACTCAGTCTTATAGACCCAAGAGCCTTTCTGTCAAGAACTTCCCATTCTTCATCCTCCATGTCCTTGGGCTTCTTTGCTATCCCACCTAACGGTAAGTAGAGATCTTTTTGATACAGATAGTCCTCTATCTGCATTCTCCAATGTTGGTAGTTTTTGCCATTAAACTTTTCCATTCTCAACTTACTTTCTTTTGCCATTGCTTCTCCCACTCAAATAGAAATTCCTGCAGAAACCCCTGTGAGCAACCTGTAATCCAAACACACTACACAAATCTGAACCACCTGTTAGTGAACCTGTAACCAAGGCTCTGATACCACTTGTTGGTATTAGCTATTGAGCCTACAACCAGGCTCTGATACCATTTGTTGGTATCAACTATTGAACCTACAACCAGGCTCTGATACCACTTGTTGGGGGATCAAACCAATAATAGATTACAATTGTGACAGCAATAAACGCGGAAATAAATCAGATAGATAAGTAACTGAAATGATAAATAGCACAGAACAAGATATACAAGAAAACACCCTGAAAACTTGTATTGAAACTCTTTACAATAGGAATACAATGAAGAAACTTCGTTCTTCCACACCTCTCTCAGATGCACACAAGATCTCTCACTAGATCTCTATTCCTCAAGAGCTCTCTCTCAAGTACAATCAAATCCAACAACCTGGATTGATGCAACTCTGTACTGTCCTTCAAACATTCACAATGTTCTACTATTACAGTTCTACACTCTTCTACTACTCTAAGCTAAGAAGATCTTTCCTACATATAGAAATAGGAAACTTGAGCATGCTCTTACAACAAACAGTTAAGCCTCTTCAACAAGGGCTCTAAAAATAATATTGCTAATAATAGAGACGCGAGCTTGAGACTACAACTCAAACTCATCATGCAAACACTCGCTTCTATCCTCAGAAATCGCTTTCTGGACACACAGGTAACCGATGTCGGTTCCTGCCTGTTCGCCTGTGACCGTCGTCAGCCGACCCTACTGCCAACATCGGTGCCTCTGCAACTGCTACTGATCAACGTCGGTCACTCCTAACCGACGCCGGCGTCTGTGTAGACCTGAACCTGTTTAAGTCTGCTTCTTGGTGAAGCTTTTAGCTCCACACCCTAACACAGCACATGATTTGATTGTTCCCATTCAACACCTACCAATCATTGGCACTATCAGGCATACTTAGTGTTGTTCTATCTAAACCAATTTCTAGATCATCACCTATAGGATTTTCATTTTCTAAAACATGAATGTTTTCAGTAGACAAAAAATAACTACCCCTACCTAAAGACTCAAATAGAATTTGAGCTTCAGGCCTTGATGTCTGAGTGACAATGTATTTTGCCTCCTTCTCAGGAAGCAACCTCTACATTACACCTTTCATAGGGATTTTTGCCTAAGATAATTCCATGCTTAATTCCCCTCCAATATCCTTGCATAAGTTCCACCCAAGAAGGATGTCATATGATGCTGGGACGTCGGCCACTAGGACAGTCATCTTGATTCGCTTGTCTGAAAAGGTAGCAAATGCAAATTAGGCATCTTTAATTTTCCCCAGTAGTGGCACTTGTTTATTCTCCATGGAGAAACATCTCCAAAATGTCTTGGTCAGTGTGAGACCCAGAGATTCTACCACTTTAGCAGGCATGACATTGTCTGAAGCCCCAGAATCAATGATGTGATTGTTTAGTTGATGTCCATTTATCAGCAATGAAACATAAAAAGGTTCAGTCCTTTCAGGAGTAGTAGGAGGAGTAATGACAAGATTGTTTTTGGTGGGTGCATTCTTGGGGGAATCATATGTCACTTTGGGAATTTCTTATTCAATAGGGACGTTCTAGTTTTTAACACATATAACCAGTCTGTCTAATTACTCAGGATGGGACTATAAAAATTCAAATTTAGACATTTGAATTTTGGTTTTCTTTATATGGTCAATGATATCAAATGCCTGGAATGACCTAGGAGTAGAGGATGGGAGTTCATCCTTTTGATTTTTGAAAGGGGGAGGACTGGACTGTGAAATTGAATTGGAAGGCACAAGGGCATTTGAGGTACTTACCTTTCTTGCAATCACTAGGTCATTTGGCTAGAAAGGAAGAGTGGATCCCCACTTAGCAATTGAAACTATTAGTTGAGATCACTCCTTTACTTTCTCCTTATTATTCAGTTAATCTAATTGGTTCCTAGACTGGGTGAATACAGCATATGATCCCTCAGTTGCATTACCTTAACTTTTCGGTTCATCCTGGTAGTTCAGGAAACCAATGTGGGAGTCGCTAGTTGATTCTTCTCGATCCTCCATGAAGAGACTAGCATCATTTTCTTGATCAAACTTAGGTTGGAAAGAGAAATCATGTTTTTTTTACAAATATCCAACTACTAAGCTAGTTGGAGGTGCATCAAGGGCAAGGTTCCTCTATAGGAGAGGAAGGCAATTTGGTTGCCCTTGATTCCTGGCAGCATTGCCTTGGTATGCTTAATTCTAAAATGTCCTCCTTAGCATATCTTGATTAGGAGAATCAAACATAACTTGGGCCATTTTTCTTATGAGGACCAGCAATTCATTTGCTAGTTTTTGCACCATTGGATCAGTGGTGGCTGAAGGGGAGTATTAAGAAGAAGGAGAAGATTTACCTCTATTTGGATTTCTTCTTATCTTCCCAGCCAAGATGAGGTCATCTTCTACCTTAGTAGCTAATTCTTAAGTAGTAGTAAGGTCTTTGTGTTTGGCTTGTCTTAGCAAGAAACCCACTTCAAGCAGTTGTGAGTTGATGAAGAAGCATTTGAGGTTTTAAGGCATTGACTGGGTGACCATAGGAATCCTATGCCTTAGCTTATCGAACCTAGAAATAAAATCCCTCATAAGCTCATGAGGCTCTTTCTTCATCTGAGTGAGTTGGGATATCAAGGCATGTGCATCTTCTATAGGCTTGAACCTAGCTTAAAATTTGTCTTTCAGAGTGTCCCAGTTAGTCACTAAACTAGCCTGCAGGTGGTAAAACTAGTTTGTAGCAGTGCCTTGTAGTGTTTCCATGAACAACCTAACCACCATGTCTTCAAATTCCACCCCTATTACACCAAAAGATATGTTGAAAGCTATAATGTGTTCATCAGGATGAACCTTCCCATCACCAAAGAATTTGGGGAAATTCTTCCTTAAACTGTGTGGAAGCTCATGCAGAGGTGGAGTCAAATTCAGGGGACTGAAAGAATTACTTTAGGGGCCTTAAGACATTATTTGATTATGAAAAAGTGGGATCACTAATCCAAGTGGAGTGTGGATAGGCAAAGCTTGGCTAGCAGAAAAAAAAGAAGCTCTACCTTGTGTTGGTGGCCTAGTAGGGCTAGAAGGAAGACTCCTAGTTCGTCTAAGGTGAGGTTGTGGAGGAAACAACTCAAAATTACTCTACTACACCAACTCAAAATTAGGGTCAACAACATCTTGGGATTTTTGGCATTTTTTATAATGTGGAGTTTCCAGATTGTAGAACAAAAAATGGAAAATAGCAAGATCTGCTTCAGCTTGAAGTTTGAGACTTCAAACTGTGCACTCTTCCCCAGCAGCTCTAGTTTTGTAGACCAAATAATATAACAGAGATGGAGGAAGATGGTAAGGATATAATGATAATGGGTAAGACATGGAATGGAATCGGTAGAGTCTATAATATAATTGATAAGGGAAGAAACTGCTTCAATCTAAAACTTAAGGCTTCAGACTGCACGTCCATCCCTAGTGGAGTTGCCAAAAACTATTGGGTGAATATTTTGTCAGCTAGCTAAATGGTGACCAAAATAGTTCCTATCACCATAGCATAGGGAGATGGGTCATCTTGGTGTGTAGGTTTATTACATCAATAGGGGACAAATCTCTCCTCTCATCAAGTGGAGGTTCCCTATTAAATATGAAGAGGCTATATACTATATAAATAAGCTAAAAGTAAGACATAGGGGTGGGATAAACCATCCATCTCTCTTCTTTCAAAGATGATGCTAACAAATAGAGGAGAAAACCTTGGTGGAAACACTAAAGGCACTTTTCTTTTTTTAGAAGTGTTCTTACAAGAAACAATAGGAGTTCTTTCAGGTAAGATAAGAAACTAGTGACCAGAGGGTGTAGTTAGCAGGATGAAGCATAACACAAAGTTTCCAGCTCAACTGCCCAAAGAGTATGTCACAAAGGATAATGGGGGCACAAAGTCACCTCAGAATCCTTAACACAAAAAATAAAGAAAAACACAGACTAAAAGCAATTGTAAAAGCACAAAGTCATTCCATAGTTGGTTTCAAGACACTTCCCTATTACCTTCACTAATTTTGCTTATCAAATTAAATGAATAAGGACACCTTCAGAAGATAGACGTAAGAATGATCTTCTAAAATGACACAAGTTAGAGCAGCACAAAGTCTATGAAAAACTTGCTTTCTCATTCAGATAAAAATGAAAATGAAATTACAACCTGAGCTCAAAGTCTCAGTCTTCCTCTTTCAAAATGGGTAGAGTTTCACTCTTGTAAAATGAAAGTCTCCCTTACAAATGAGAGATATTACAATCTTATAGCAACTACCCAAGGATTGGCACCTTTTTCCATGGGACGGCCCATGCTGCAGTCAGCATCTTCAATGTATCTCTAGTTTTGTCTGGAGAGACCATGTTGAGAATAGTTCGCTACCATAACTATGGTGTGTCCCTTCATCTGATATGTCTCCTCCTTAATATGGACCATCTGGTCCTTTTAATATTTGTCTTTAATTCATGGAAGAAAATAGGCCACGTCCTTGGTTTGGTGTGCTCAGAAGTCTACTCGATCCACTGTTCCACCTACTGGAAATAACTCTTTCAAAGATAATTTTAGTCCTTTACATCGATCTTCTCTTCCTTATAGCAATTTAAATCTTTGGGCTCTCTTTTTATTTAATCACTTGGTTATTCCTTTAAGTTTTGCACTCTATTTGAATTTCCACTAATTTTTCATCACTTTAAATTTGATGTCTGAGGGGCTGTCAATGGTCTCCAGCTGCTTGAACCATGTTGAACCTTGAACTTATGAACCTATGAAAGTTCATTAGTTCATTCTGTCTCTTTTGTTCCATCACTTCTTGGTTCAATTTCTTTCTCACTCTTTGGTTGAAACATCTGTTGAACCACTTGTTTGTTGCTTCTCTCTTGATTGAGGCTGCCTTTAAACTTTTAAACCTATGAATCATTAAACTTTGAACTCTTTCGGTTCAAAGTTCAATCAGTTCATTGGTTTATTTTGTGTCTTGCTCAAACACTACTTCCTTTATCTTTCTAAGCTTTAGTTGAACCTTTGAACCTTGAACCCATTAAACCAACTGATTAAACCAACTTTGGTTCAATGGTTCAATGGTTTAATAGGCTCATCCTTCATTATTTGGCTAAGTCCTTTGTTCTTTTGCACCAAGCACATTGAACCAACTTGGAAATGACTAAGTGTTAGAAGCTTGTTCTTTTGACTGAACTCGCCTGCAAAAGCCTTTGAACCTATTGAACCTACTAATTTCAAGCATGTTTAGTCTATAGAAACATATCTGCAGAGTCTGTAGAAATCAACCTCTGAAGCCTATAGAACTTGGCATGTAGAGTTCGTAGATTTTCTTCCTGTAGAGTCCATAGATTTAATTCCTATGAGTCCATAGATTCAAGCCTACAGAGTCTATAGATTCAATCCTGTAGATTCCATAGATTCAAGCCTATAGAGTCTCTAGATTTTTGGAATGCTTGAAAAAAAGAGGAATTTGAAAGCTCAGAACAAATTTTGAGAAGGGAAGAGAGAAATTTTGGTCCTATAGGACCAAGATAGCTCATATGTTGTTCCAAAAATGTGTGAGATTTTTGGGGACCAACACATAGTACATAGGTTATCATTCAATCTTAATTATCGTGATCTAAATTAGTGGCATCCAAAAGGAATTATGAAATCACACATAAGGTCATTAAGGGGGAAAGTAACATAAATATGCAAACCACCATCCTCACCCCCATGAGTCGATATATATGAATGTAGAGAGTGATGAAGAGGTTTCAATAAAAATTTATATTGTTGGAATAAGGATCTCACATCTAAGATAAAAACATTCACAAGAATTTGAGGAGATATCAAAGGCATCTACACCCCATGATGATTAATCTCATACAGATGCACATCTAAATAGTAAGGTTTTTTAGGGACTTCCTCCTTTATCAACCTCTCAAATATTAATTTCACCTCTTGAGGTAACATAGCCCCTTGATTCTTCTCATGTTTAATTTCCTTATTCTCCACAAATTGAAGTTCTCAATAAGGTCCACCTATAACATCAAATTTTGAAGAAATAAATGGTAAATCCTCTTATTTCCCCTTCCATGCCTTTGTTTGAAGATTCCCCATCTAAAATCCCTATTTAAATTCCTAAAATTTAATTCCTAACCCCTACATCTCCAAGTAAATTCACCCAAATCACTAATGTACACACTAGGTAATTAGCTCCTAAGATAGCTACTCAAAGCCATCCATTTTATATTCTACATGCTTCTTAGCCAAACTAAGGATTTTGTGCAATTAGGATTTTCCCCTCTTCCTTGCATTATATCAACTATCTCTCCTATATTGGTTACCAAAATGACATTGGATATACAAGTCCTTTTCAAGGAGCTTTGACTTCAACCTAAAACTTCATTACCAATAGTGAATACACTAAGTATATTCACTACATAGAAGTTTATTATTATGACTAGGTTACCTAGTGTCATTAAACATGTCATCTATAATCCAAAAGAACCTAAAATAAAATAAAATCTACCTAACATTATGCTAGAAAAAATAAAATATTACATCTCTTGGAGCTACGTAGCCTACTCTTTCAGGGTCAATTTCCATCACCCCTTCAATCACATATTTTATCCTTTCCATTACCATCCAATCACTTGCATCCATAACATGCACAACATTCATTCTTATTGACCCTAACCTCACCATTACATTGGTCACTCCATTTCTACCCACATCATCCACCTTGGACACACCACACATAAATTTTAGGATTTTTATTAAAATAATAAAATTGAATCATCCATGTATCTTATTGCTTAGTTGGTCATATATATGATTGATTTTAAGAAGAGGGTATTAATATAAAATAATGTGGGGAGCAACAAATTTATTTGTGTAGTCATGTGTGCTAAAGATAACACTAAGATAACCACTATATTGAAGGGGATCCTTAAAACTCCACTCTCTAATCAAGAATTTTTATTAACTAAGGTTGAGTATTTGTTTAGAAAACCTATAATTAACACTATGCAAATAAAAAATGACTACCAAGCATGTGTTCTTGCCTCCTTGAGTCAACAACAAATTTATTCCAAAGCTCTAGATAAAGCCCAGTAATCTTGAAGAATAAAATTTATTCTTGATTCGATATTGAATTTGGAAAATCATTGTAAATGTTTGCATGAGATAAATTTAGGATAATTTTAGAAAAGTTGTTTTAATCTTTTCAAGTAAGCTATACTCATAATGTGGTCGTTCGCATTAAAATAATTATATATGCACTTTTTATTCACCTCTCAAGGGGAAGAAGATTTATGCAATAACAACTCATAAGTTCTTCAGAATTTTTAGTGAGTCGTGTTTTTTATATTTCTCAATTTATAAGTGATGCATGAGATGTTATATTAGAATGATTAGTATATGAGATTCGTGTGTGCAAATTACATATTATCTAGATCAAGTTGACAACTAGTTGTGTTGTTTTTGTGATTGAAATTTTTGTTATAACTTTTATTTGGTGAGGGAATGTGCATGTTAATCAATTTATCATAAATAAAAAATATGTCAAATAGATGTCATAAGAATTAATTTTCAGTAGTTATCCTTGATACTCTTCACTATATTGATATAAATATTAAGTAAGAACTAGAGTTAAATGAATATCGGTTAAATTGCATAGTGAGTTTTAGAAAGATGTTTTTATGAAGATATCTTTTCTCACTTATTAAATATTATTTTCTACCTTGACTTTCCTTTTATTTATGTTTATTTCAATCAAGACAAACTTTTAAAATTAACATCATTGTGAATATGTGTGCTTAGCAGAGTTTATTCTATTATTTAGATTGAATAAACTCATTCAAGGGGAAATTTAAGGATATATTAGAAACCACATTTAGATTCTATTCCACCATTTGGCTATCTATAAAGTAGCATACCTGTAACTCATTCTCCAAGTTACATCTTGTTATTTAAAAATGAGAGGGTGAAAACCCATCAACCTATTATAGTGAGTCATAAACCTACATCACCATGTTAATTGAATATATAAAGAGGGCCCATAATGTATGATCATTTATTTACCCCCTTATTAATTTCAATTTAACCAAACTAGAGATTCCTACAAGACTAACTAGGTCAAATTTTGAATTTGGATTACTTCTTATTAAACCATTGGAAGTATATAGGAGGCCTAGATCTAATAAAGGAAAATAAAAACCCTCATGTACTCAACCAATTTCACATGTTGACCATAATTTTATACCATTTGCACCAATGGTTATTTGGTTGATTGGAATAGTGATCAATATCCTATGATGCATCCATGAACTCCAAATGATCCATGAGAGGTGCATCCCTCTAATTTATCCTAGTAGTTCTAAAATAGTAGAAGAATGTATTATGGTTTTCAAATTAGATCTTAAACTCTTGAATGTAGAACATGAAAATGTTTCTTGTCATTTTTTTCCATTCTCATTGTAATATATTTCTATATAAATTGGAACCTCAATTGACTATATAATTTCCTCCATGATTGGAATAATTTAAAAGTTATTTTCTTGACACAATTTTAAAACGTAATAGACCTTGGTGTGATACATCATTAATTTTCCAATATGAGGATAAACCCATATAACTCTATAATTTTTTTCAATGCAACGTTTCAAAATATGTACACATTAATTTCTTATCCATATCAACCCAATGCTTCTTTGGCCCTTGATATGTATGATAATGAATTAGACCTAATGACTATTATTTTCTTAATATAATCTACACAATTAAATGATTTATCACAATCATACTCTAAATATATCAATATTAATATATAGTTGAACCCCCAAGGATTGATTATTATAAACATTAATCTCAATAACAGAATGTTCAATCCAAATCCAAATTAAAACCAAAATACACCTTTGCTTAATCATCCCCTAATTAATACGTGTTTCCATGAGACAAGCTAATCCAAATTAATAGATTGTCTTTTTGAATGATTAGAATAAAAAACTACATCAAAATCAAGTTTTGATTCCTAATGTTAATAATTCTCAAAATATAACCCAAGACTCAATGAAAGTGGAAATATATGCAATATAATTCATATTTTAGATGCTTAGTACTAATTTATTGAGTCTTTAGAGATAAGTAAGAAACATAGATAGAGACAACAATGTTAGGAATTATACCTATCAGAGATTTAATCTCCAAAATAATCATCCTATAAATTTTGATCCATCACCAAATAGAATCTCTTAATTCAACATTTGTGAGGTATTTTTACCTAAATGTTGTAGAGTACATAGCACTGCTCAGAATAGTGAACTTGATTGTGTTGAAATTTTTAATGCTTTTTAAAAAATTCAAAAATAAATGTAATGCTATGAGGTAATTCCAAATCATTCTAACATATAAATCACCTCCAATTATTCCAATACATCCTTCACACAACCATTATGTTGAAGACCTTTAATTTCCCTGACCAAGATGATGAAAATCCAAAAGAAAACATTAACGAGGTACATTATTTTCAAAAATATTAATGTAATAATCATGCATTAAGAAGAAAAATGCAACATCCCCTCACAAAATCTACACCAGTATTATCCCTCCCAATATTAAATCCAATAATGAACCCCCACCTCTAAAAGGAAATGACCAATGATATGTTACTGATATGCAAATTATCTTAGATAAAGGTGGTTACAACATAGTGGAGGATATGAATAATATTAAGGAAAACATCACACCACATGAGTTGTATTATATTACATAATAGTGAGAGACTTATTGTTGAAATCATCGACTAAGAAGCCTACTTAAAACAAGTAAAAACTAGAACATGTAAATAAATTAACTCATAAGACCAAAATTGAGTTTCTTATATTCCTCCTTAATATTATAATATTTTGGAAGAACATACATAATTTTTTGGTTGACTCAAGGGCCTCATCTAATGTTATTATAATTTTTATTTTCATAAAATTGGGCCTAGCCCCAATAAAATTTTATATAATTTTAGTTTAATTAAATAAGTTTGAATTCAAAGTGTTGTGTGAAGTATTTAATGTCCACATGAAGTTAGCATATAAACTTAGGACATAAAAAATCATCAACATATGGTTGGTATACATTCATGAAACTTTTGTGATGTTATTGAACCATGATTGGCCTAAAAAACCCAATGGATATATAACTACTAATTTTTCACATATGTGGTTGCCTTGGAAAATTATGGCTAATTTAATCAAGGTAGAAAGGAACCCAAAATAAAATATATGATAACTAAATACAATGCTAAAAATGAAAAAGTGGATATTTTTTCATGAGATATTAGGATCTACACTCTCTATGCTAAGTCTATTTCTACTAAAGACAAAAAATGTTGATAAATTTATAATATTTACCCTTCACTTTGATAAGCATCATTCCAAGAAAGTATCTAACATACAAATTTATTTGGTAGACCATCAGGGAAAATAATACCTCAATGCATATCACTTACAATTTCCTTTCATTAATAATCTTATTAACTATAAAAATTTTGTCTGAAATCAATAGTTTTATTTGAACCATGGTGTGAGATAATTACAAATGTTTGGATATTAAGAATTGTAGGAAATATAAACATGAATCCTATAATATGATAGAATCATTTGATGCTTTTAATATTCCATTTTTCCTAGAGAACGAAATCAAATTATTTTTTTTTAGTAGCATCATTTGTAAACTTATTTCCTTTGAGTTATTATAAATTATTTTAAAAAAAATTGATTGAACTAATCACATTCCCTTCCATTCTTGACAATGTTAAAATTTCCAAGTATTTAAAATGACTGGAAAATTATCCAGTTTATGAATAAATCAAGTGTCTTTAAATCAAAAAAAATTATGAAAAGTATAAGTAAATCCTTGGAAAAAATAAAATATAAAATAATAGGATCATGAAGTTAAATTAAAACCAAATTCCAAAGGGAATGGTTTCATTATAAAGGTTGTTTGACTTGGATACACATGCTGAAAATTATAAAAATCCAAAACCTCGTGAACAAAATTATGCCCCTATTAATTTGGGATTCATATAAAACCCCTAGTACATCAATATACACCCTATTTCATTATGATAAAAAAAATTAGAACTAAAGTATCCTATTATTTAAAAATAAGCATACAATTTATTCAAGGTTATGAAAAATTTCAAACACTACATACTATGAAACAAAGTCTATGCCATTATCCTAGATCCCAAATTAAAACCTAAGCCTGGACATAATGAATTAGGATAATGTAGAGGTAATGGAGGTGAAAATTTAGGAGTATTATATATAAATCAAGATATGTAAGTGGCATGAGGTCAAGTCTCATATAGCCCATGTAAAAAATACATTCTAAGATCAGTGTGATGTAAGTGGATCAAACCCAAATAATAGGTAATTATTGGTATGATCATATAATTTACAATTTCTTATATGGGACTTTCCCTCCAAAATTGAATAAATAAAAAATAAAATATTCAAGGTTGAAATAAACTCACTTCAAGATTAGAAAAGGTGTTTTATATTGAAACAATGTGAATGGATTTACCTATGCTATGCATCTAAATAATAGTCCAAATAAATCATGAATAATTTCCATGAAAAAATAGGTAGTGGTCATCCCTATGGTAACATGATATCACATAATATTTTATGAGTAAGGTATTATTGGTCTACTATTTTAAAAATTATACATAACCATGCAAGGACATGCCATGATTTTAAAACATTTTCCAAAATATAAGTGCATGCAACCATCCCATTACATCTAATAATTGAAGGACATCCCTTTGCTTAGTGTCATCTAGATTTTATTGGTGTGAATAATCTCAATTATTCTAAAGACCAAAAAAAATATTCACAAAAATAGAGTATTTTACAAGGTAGATTAAAATTGTTGCTATTAATAATAGTATAGTAATATAAGTTATCAATTTATTAGAATAAAACATACTCATAATGTTTGAAATGTCATTCTCTTTAGTATGTGACAATGGACCTACTTTCTAATCTACATAATTCATTGAGTGTGTATATGATAATAATATTACACTTAACTTCTTATCCAATTATTATCCAAAATAGAATGGTGTCACCATGTCTAAAAATAAAAATTTTATGGATGAAATTAATAAGTCTACTGAGAAGAAACCAAGAGATTTTCATTTTCTATTAAAATAATCAGTTTGGGTAGATTGAACCAAATACATTTAAACAATTAAAGATTTGCCATTTCTTCTAGTTTATGGTCAAGAACATGTATTTCCAATTATACCAAGGATCCCTACCTATTATTTATACAATAATATATGTAAGGATAATATTAAGTATAATCAATAATATTAAATATTATCCAAGTGGAAGGTGCACATGAAGCAGCTATTTATAATTATAATAAGCATTAGGATATTTTCAAAACATGGTTTTAAAAAATATCTAGGGTGAAAGATTTCAATATTTTAAACCTAGTCTTACTCTAGAATAAATCACATGAGAAAAATGGATAGCAGGTCAAGTTTCCCCACCATAGATTGCTCCATATCAAATCTCTAAGATATCAAGAAATAATGCATCTAGGTTGAAAGACTTACAGGGCAATGATTATTCACTTCCCATGAATGGGCAATACTTGAATCACTAGTTCTTGATTGTCTCATCATCATCCACCTTATAATTAAGGTGAGTCATAGTTTAGGATTATATTAGTTAGTTATCTTTCTTTTTTCAATGTTTTATTTTCATAATTAGTTGTTTATTCCTATTTCATGGAATTTTTTTTTTTTCATAGTTGTAACTACTGAATAAGACTTGTTTAAGACAATTTTACAAAGGATTACAAAGAGCTTCCATTTAAATCATTTGATTGAGAATTTTGAATACAAAAAATATATGGTTATTGAAAAACTAATTGACTTAAGCTCAAGACATTAAGAGATGTTATGAATTTAGGAGAACTGGTTAAGACTTGGAATTATATTAGCATTTTTCCTAAATATATCATGTCTTTATTATGATTTTAACCTTTTTTTAGGATTACCATATGAATTAATAACAATTTTACATTGATAATAGGCATGACTACACTTAAATGACAATAATGTTTCCTATAAAAGAGTCAATAATAAGGGAAACATTGCTTAAACAAAGCTTTCTAATGTATCCCTTAAACTAAATAAGTTGGTTACCAACCCTCTAAGAAATTTAAAGGCAAAAAATCTCAAAAATAGATAAACATAAAATATTTAAAATAAAGATTGAAAATATATATCTAAGAGGCTGATTCAAGTAATCTCCATCAAGGCTATAGATGTCTAGTTGGAAATGAAATGAAACCTAGATTGGATCCAAATGTGTCTCTATCAATACTATAGATGATTGGTTGGTAGCAAAGCAATGCCCATGCCTTCCTTTTAAATCCAAATTTAATAGATATAAAAAGAAAAAAATAATAAGGAATAAAATTCCATTCAGTTATCCTTGTTCAAATTATCAATCTTGAGTTAAATATGAAATCCCAATAGAAAAATAATTGAATTACTATGATTATTTCTGGGTGTTAAAGCTTAATATGTCACTTGATAAGACTAAATTTTAAGTTCAATTTTAATAACAACATGAAATTATCAGCCACTCTGTCAGTTTGATTTCAAGGTTTAACTAGAGAATATTGATTCTAAACACCTAATAGTGTTTCCTATAGAAGTTGCCATTTGATGTGACCAACACACCCCCATTTATTTTAAAATAGAGAACCTATTTTATATAATAAATTTTTTAAATAATCATAGTATTATATGATTAAGAGAATCATTTGAAATATTTTATCAATGTGATCTAAATTTTATAGTTTAAAAAGTTGATATGATATGCTCTAAACAATTATCTCACATATGATCTTAAGTTTATTGCATATAGATTGAACAAGTTTTCAAAGAATTGATTTTGATATATTTCACTATAATGAACTAATATTGTGACATTATCACACATTATTTAAATTTTCACATGTTCCAAAAAATATGAGGCCCTATGGCAATCATCTTACTATTTACATATTATTTCACAATGTCAATAATTATATTACTTGTTCTGAAGTCATGTTTTGATGAATGACTTATGTCTAAATCATTATGCAAGTTTTCCCTTGTGTATTTATTAATATCAAGATTTTTCATAACAAGTTCAAATACCTCATGACCATAGGTCAATTTTATAATACCACATTTCATAAAGTTATTCATTATTCACCTCACAATGCTTGCACCTTCTCAGATCAAGTTTTCAATTCTGAGAGTCCAACCTATTCAAATGACATCATGCATCAAGTTTGAAGTACATTTCAAATTTTTAACCTTAACAAATTTAAACTCCATATATCAAACTATGAGAGCTATGTGATTGTGAATCAATTAGAATATGCCATGTATCACAATCACATTATCTTGTAATCACATACTACCAACACATTCCAAAGAACTCCAAAAATGACTAATAATTATATAATTGTGAATAAATATAAATAGGACACATGGCACAATATTATTCATCACACATTATATATAATTTAAAATAACTCCATAGAGCTTTAACAGAAGTGTGATCACAAATAAATCACAAGGTATAATGTGTCTAGCTTTTAATGACTTCATGGTGGGAAATAAATAAAAAGTAAAATAAATAAATTTGAGGACCAAGTGACTTTTATAAAATTGTATATTACCACTTGGAGAATATATTATCATTCACACTTTTAATTAGCATAAAAAATAAGCTCATGCAATCCACATGTTAGGTGAGAAGTGACTTAAGATTATTTTTAGCTTATACAAGTTACAAGATGAAAATATGTGGATAACTCAAGTCTATTATTAAAAAAAAATATGAATGAGATCTAAAATAAAAATAAAATATGAAAGATAATTAAATTTAGTTGAAAAATTCCACCTTTTAAAATTAATGCATGTGGACAAGGAAGTTGAGTGTGTCACTCAGATATTTAAATAAAAAATTAAAATAAATGTGATTTCATTTCTCAAAGCCTATGCTAAAAATAGATCATTATCAAGATAGATTTTATTTCAAAGATCATAGAGATATTTTAAATATATATTATTTGAATTAAACAAACCATAAAGTGTCAAAATAGTGAAACAACCTTGACTAGATAACAATGGCTACCGATCTCTTTTTATATGGTATATCTCAAATGTTCATAAATGTGATTTTTATTTTTGATGTATTGGGCTTGGGATTGAAACACTATAATATTATCTTTGACAAATTATAAATAATGAGTCCAATACCATACCAAGATATTCCTTCCTCAGAAGACTTGATTATTCAGATGACCTTATGACTTTGTAAAAGGCAGAGCTTCATCTCATGACTATAAAACCTGAGGCATTTCCTTGTGTAAATAATTTTTGAAATATATTCTCTAGGATTTTATATTATAATGACATGGTTTTATCCTTAAAGAATTAAAATTAAATATAATTCCTTTTTGGCTTGGCCATATAATGATATTACCAATTTCATTTTCCCATAATTATTTACAAAGAGACAATGGTGTCAAGTAAGATCAATAGCCATAACCTAAGGGAAGTTATAAAATATTCACCTACAGACCTTGACCATTGGTTTAATAGGGAGGATGTGGATAAAAATCCCATTATATTATTTTAATCAAGTGTTCAAATAGGCATGGTACTCATGAATATGTTATATAGAGTTGTCGACAAAAGTCATGTAAATAACATATGGGATCATTTGATGTCTATGATCATCAATGATAAATAAGTTATAGCCCTGGGGGAAATCATTTATTTCAATTTGAGATATCAAGGCATGGGAGTGAGGGAAGGACAAAAATTCTATATGATGTCATACCTTATTGATGCAATTTTTTTAATGGTCAAATTTCATCAAACTATGTGATGGAATTCTAATTATAGTACTATAGTCCATTTCAAATTTTCAAAAATCTATGGAAATAAATTTAAGAATTGTATCCAAGATATTTTTTATTGTTTATACCCTCATGTATACCAATCCATCAAAGAAAAAAAATCCAATACTTTATAAATAACTCATAAGGTCATTTATGAGTATGGGATATCATTTGTATTACCATGATTGTACAATGATTCATATTGATGGAATTATTATATCTCATCTTATTCTACCCAAGTACGTGCCTAATAAACTTGTAAATTAGGAGATAGCCTATAAAATTATCCATGTTATTGGTAGAAGATGCAAAGAAAAGAAGAATTGTCCATAAACTCAAATGAAATTTAGGATATGAAGGATCAAATTCAAATGGCCATCATTACACATAACCACAACATATAGACCATCATTCAATCTTGATGATAATTATTTCAAGTTGTGGGATCCAAAAGGCAATGTGAAGGCACACCTAAGTTCATTGAAGGGAAAATTAATAGTAGTATATAACCTCAATCCTCACCTCCATAAATAGATATATATTGATTTAGATAATGATGAAGAGGCTTCAATAAAATATAGGTTTTAGGAATAAAGAGATCACCTCCAAGAAAATAAATTTCATAAGAAATTGATAAGAGATTGGATGCATATACATCCCATGATGTTATCTCAGAAAGATGCATATCTAAATAATAAGGCTTTACATGGAATTCCTCCTCCATTAACCTATCAAAAGTGTACCATCTAAGGTAACAGAGTCCCTTACTTCCTCCCATGTTCAATTTCCTTCTCCATGAATTGAAGTTTTGTTGATAATCTACATGTAATATCAAATGTTGAAAAGCTAGTTGGAATTCCTATTATTTATCCTTCCATGCCTCTATCATAATATGCCCCATTTTAAACTTTTTTTCAATGTCTAAAATTATAGTGTTGACCCCTACTAATTCAAGGAAACTCACCCAAATCATGAAAGCATACAATAGGAAATTAGCTCCTAGGACAGCTACTTAGAACCCTCTAATTTGTATTCTACATGTTTCCATCTAGACTAAGGCTTATGTTCAAGTATGAGTTTCCCCTCTTCCTTATCTTATATCAACTATCTCTCATTTATTGTTTACCTCAAAAATATTTGATATACAAGTCCCTCTCAAGGATGTTCAACTTCATCCTAAAACCCCATTATTGATAGTGTATCCACTAAATATATTACCTAATTCAATGATAAATGTCATTAATATTTTACCTAATGTCATTAAAAATGTTATATCTAATCCAAAGGAATCAAATATAAAATTAAAATTACATGCTAGAGAAAAAATTCCTATCTTAGAACTCTACAACCCACTCCTATAGGGTTTAGATTCTATCACCCCTTCAATCACATAGTTTATCCCTACCATTATTTTCTAACCCCTTGCATCCACAACATGCATATTGTTCATTCTTGTTTACCTTAATCTCACTATTACATTGGTCACTCCAATTCCTACCACATCATCCACCTTGGCAACACCACCCATGAATTCTATTTTTTCCTTTAGATTGAGTAATATGGATAGATAACATACAATTTATAAGTCTAAGAGGTAATAAATTATCATAATCAATGAAATTTAAGTTAAAATGTAATTTGAGAAAGCTATAGGCAAACTTAAAAGAGTCACAAGAAGGAAAATAAATAAATGGGAGACTCATACTTTATATGAAACACAAGAAAAAAAATTACACTAACCAAAAAGAGAAAGGGTGGGCCTAGAGAGAAGGATGAATTTGTAGAATATATTGAATTTTTAGTTGTCATGACTATGGAATTAGATAAGAAAGTTTCTCAAGATATGAAATAAAAACTTATGATATTTTAAACACATAGCAAGGCTAAAATGTTGTTGAGGTATGTTCCTTTCGGTGTGTTTATAGCATTAAGGTTGTCATTGATGTCAAAGGTAGCTAAATTTCATTGATGTCCTCGAGGTGATCATGTTAATTTTCATTATAAGTATTCATGATGGTTCAATCATGGTCTAGTATATTCTTGAGTTATGTATGAGTATTGGCACAATGTTGTGTATAACAAGATGATGAACCTCTTGTAGGTTTTTATTTAAGTATCATATCATGAGAGAGAGATGATGAGTTAGTTACATGACTCTTATAGTGAGCTAAGAGGTAAGTTATTCATTAGAGATCTAGGCATGGACCTTGTATTAAGACCTTAGAGAGTATGATGAGACCTTGTGATTAGATTTAGTGGTTTGTAATATTGTGTGAATAATTTTGTGATCATGTTACGGAGATATATTATATGTGTATGATTTTCTGATAAAAATTCAAGAGGTTTCCAAGTGTTTTCAATATCCAAATATGACTGGCAGATCCAAACTTAATGTGCATAGAGACCTAGTATGGCCAAATAAAGGGTCAAGTTGAGTTTCCAATGTAATAGATAAAATGTGAGCATGATAGGTTTTAAAGTGTGTTTCAATGGTTTTTAAAAAAATTAATTTCATAAGTTGAAGGAGAAAGTAAGAAAACATGTTTGAAGATCTTTTATGCATGCAAAATAAAGAGATGAGATCCTGAGAAGGATTTGTTCATACTCATTGGCATGTATAAAATTTTAATTGTGTCTTGATATATTTTATATTTATTTCAAAGGGTCTTTTATAAGTTTTTAAATCATTATTTTGGCATTTTAGGGGCAATATTATATGAACAATCACTAACACTAGAATTGGTTTAAAACCCTCAAAACAATGAAATTAGAGATATATTGATATAAATGGCCTAGAATGGATTGATAAGAAATTTTTTATGTTTGGATAATTTATAATACTCTCCAATAATCTCCAATTGGTAGTGGTTTGTTAGGGTAGAGAGTAGAACTATAGGAAAAGGCTTGTTTCTAAATAATTTGATGCTACAAATAGAGTTGACTAAGTCAATGCATGAAAGTGGATAGAGGTTGAAGTTAAAGACTTTTTATTTATTTCCATGTTATTATTTTTAAAATATATATCCTCTCTTTAAACTAATTTGGTCACCCAAGTTGACCTATCCTTAAACATTTAAAGAGTGAAAATATTGAGAAAAACCAGATAAAGTGAAAAAGTGTAGGATGGGTTTCTGATCCAAATGGATCCATGTACCATTATATTTTTAAAATTATTCAAATTAATTTCAAATCATTTTCACATTTTATTACTCATCTATATCTTTCCAACGCTTTTTGCGGTTTGCAAAACGGACACCGTATGCAAAAGTTATAGGCCACTGAAGTTTTGGTTCAATAGGTAAAAATTTGGTGTTGTAAGTGATGTGGCACAGTTGAGGAATGCCAAGTGGACCAATCTCCATTTGAAACATGGCAAATAATTAGAGGGCAAAAATTATTGATTAGGTGTTTTTTATGCACATGGTATTTGATAAATTCAAATGTATTAAAGGCGCCATGTCTATCACGCCACCCAAGGAAAATTTCAAAGTCCAAGGCACCAAAAAAGAGGGAAGAAGAAGTCAAAGCATGCTTGGTGCCTAGGGAGAAGAGCCTGAGCATGCCCAATAAGGAGAGGCCACCTAGAAAGGTGGGAGGAGGTTTGAACCCCTGACCTGCCACCCAAAATTGAATAGACTTGACCGCTTCAGCCACAGTGGCTGAAATGTTATAAAAGGGAGTTATTTTTACTTGTTTTGACACGGATTTCTGACTATGTAAAGAAAATCAAGAGGATTAGAGCCTTGTTTATGCCTTGTACAGCCTTGGGCTTTTGTTTTTAGGTCTAGGAGAAATATTTACAGGCATATAAAGATCAGATAAGGTGAAATTGAAGATTTGTAAAGGTTTTGAAGCCATTTGTTGCAGCATTTTAATAGAACAGTCCTCACTTGAAACAGACCCGGAGATGTAGGCTATTGAATCCAAACTCTGTTATCAACTTACTGGTGTTATCTTTGATATTCTCTAATTATTATTGCATTCTAATCTTTACTTTAATTCTAATTTTACTTTCTTTATGCAAATTAAACACAAAGAAGAGAAAATTTGAAGGATCTCATAAACATGAACAAGTGATTTTTGATTGTAATACACTTGTATTTTTCAGTTTATAGATCATATTTTTGGTATCAGAGTGGTTTTTATTTAACAGTAATTGCTCGTGTATGTTAACAAGGTCTAAATCCCAAAAGGGTGAAGGAAAACTCGTTGAGTATAATCCAGAGATTGGTTCAAGGCGTGCTTCAAGGATGGCCGAAGAAGAGGTGGAATCTGAATAAGCTTTCCATCAAGCTTTTATGTACATGAGAAACATGGTTGAGGAACTATACCGTGACAAAAAAAAGAAATCTGAGAATGAAAAAGAAGGTGATTCACAAAAATCAAAAGGTAAAGAAACCAAAAAACCTTTTCCATCGGATGATGATAAAAAAACTATGGAATCTCTCCCTTCACTAAAATTGGATATTAAGTTTGAATTACCAATGTTTAATGGTGAAGTTAATGCCAAAAAGTTGGATAATTGGGTCAAGCAGATTGAAGTTTATTGCAAGGTCCAAAATATTGTAGGGGATGAGTCAAAAATTCATTTGGATACTCTTCGTATGGGAGGTACAGCTCTCATCTGGTGGGAGAGTAAGTTGAAGGAAGCCAAGCTTCAAAAAGGTTACTCGATTTCTACTTGGAATGAATTTATTAAAGAACTCAGAAAGCAATTCTATCCTTTAGGCTATATGCAACAAGCCATGATGGATTGGCAAAGTTTTAGACAAGGAAAAGGCCAAAGTGTTCAAGATTATACACAAGATTTTAGGAAAAAAGCTTTACTTTTGAATGTTCCTCTATACACACAAGAAACACTGCTAAAATATATAGGTGGGTTGCATAGTTACTTAAGACATATGATTCTTATGTTCAATCCCACTAATTTAGATGTTGTATGTGTTCAAGCCACTCATTTAGAGGCTAGAGGAAAATAATCAAAAGAATCTTTTCCTAAAGTAAAAATTTAGTAATCTAATGTTAAGCATTCCAAAGGGGAAAGTTCATCAGGAAAGGGTAAAAAAAAATCCACTTATACTGTTAAAAAAGAAGAAGGAAAACCATTTTGTAATCATTACAAGAAAAATCATGATGAGTCTAAGTGTTGGAAATTACATCCTGAGTTAAGGCCTAAGAAGTATCAAAAGAAAGAAAAGAAGGCTAATGCTATGGTTTAGGACTTAGGATCAAATTCAGGTGATCAAACTAAGATCATAGCTATGGGTTTACATAATTAATTTTCTCATTTAGTTTCTAGCACTAAGTCATCAAATGATGCATCTTCTTCTACTCAAAATTCTGTGCATGTTGATAAGAAAAGAAATGAATTGTTCCACATTAGAGTTGTTTCAAAGCATACTAAGATTGACACTCTATTTGATAGTGGTTCACAAGCAAATTTAATTTTTGAAGAGGTTGTTAAGAAGCTAGGCTTACAAACCAATCCCCATCTGAAGCCTTATCCACTAGGTTGGGTGTGTGACAATGCAAAGCTACAAGTCTCACAAACTTGTAGGCTAAGGTTTGCCATCACATCCAAGTTCATAGATGAGGTTGAGTTGGATGTTGTTCCATTGGACATATGTGGGATTGTTTTGGGAAGCCCATATCTTTATGATAGAAAAGCAATCTTCTATAGAGAGGAGAATAAGTACTTGCTTATTAAGGATGGCATTGAATATATAATTAGAGCACATCATATTAGAACAAGTTTTTCCTTGGTTATAGCAGGGCAAATGAAAAGACTAGTTAATTCAAGCAAGACTTTTTGTCTCATGTTTATTAAGTCTAAGGAAAAATAATATTCTCAAGCTTTGGAAAAGTGTGATCCTAGACACAAGAATAAATTGGTTGAAATCATTTCTACTTACGATGATGTATTTCAAGATCCTAAGGGCTTACCTCCCAAAAGGGGAGTTCAACATGAAATTCAGCTATTGCAAGATTCTCCTCTCCCTAACATTGGCATGTACAGGTTATCAGTGGTGGAAAATGAGGAAATCAAGAAATAGGTAATGGATTTATTGGATAGAGGTGTTATTCATCCAAGTTCATCTCCTATTGGTTTGCCAATTATTTTGGTGCCAAAGAAAGATGGCACTTGGTGAATGTGTGTTGATTTTTGTGCTTTAAACAAAATTACTATTAAGAATCATTACCCTCATCCTCGTATAGATGATTTATTGGATCAATTAAAACATGTTATTTATTTCACTAAGCTGGATTTGAGAAGTGGATATCATCAAGTAAGAATTAATGAAGGTGATGTATGGAAAACTATGTTTAAGACAAAACAGGGATTGTTTGAATGGCTTGTTATGCCTTTCAGGTTGTGTAATGGCCTGGCTACATTCATGAGATTGATGAATGATGTTTTTAGACAATTTCTTGATGATTTTGTTATAGTTTACTTAGATGATATATTGATTTTCAGCAAGTCATGGGAAGAGCATGTGATCCACATTAAGAAAGTCATGGATGCATTATGAAGGGAAAAACTCTATCCTAAAATGTCAAAATGTGAATTTGGCAAGACCTCTTTGATATACTTGGGTTACATTGTAGGACATGGTAGATTGAAAATTGATCCTGCAAAAGTGGTAGTCATTGTTAATTGGCCTACACCCACTAACACAAGTGAGGTTAGGAGTTTTCTTGGTGCAGTACAATTTTGGAGGAAGTTTATTGCTCAATTTTCATATATTGCATCACCTTTGCATTCCTTGACAAGTGTGAAATAGGTATTTCAGTGGGAAGGCAAACATCAAAAATCCTTCGATACTTTGAAAGAAAAGATAAGTATTGCTCTGGTCTTGGCACTTCTTGATATATAACAACCATTTGAAATCAAGACGGATGCAAGTGAGTATACTATGGGAGCTATTTTAATGCAAGGTAAGAAACTAGTTTGTTATCATTATGAAACCTTTACAAGTGTAGTAAGAAAATATCCAACTTATGATAAGGAATTGTATGCGTTGGTTCAAAGTGTTAAAAAATGGAAACATTACTTAATGGGAAAAGAGACAATAATACATATAGATCATCAGCCCTTACAGTATCTTCAATCACAAACCAAACTACAACAGTCTAGACATTTTCATTGTATGGGTTTCTTAAAACAATTGCATCTTGTGATAAAGTATAAAAAAGGTATTCAGAATAAGGTTGCAGATATGCTATCTAGGCCTCCTATGGTTGTTGCATCTATTCTTTTACAACATGGTTCTTTGTCTCATGAAAGTTATAAAGAACAATATCTGAATGATCTTGATTTTTAGGATGTTTATAAAGACTTGATGAGTAGTAGACAAGTAGAAGAATTGGACTATCATGTACATAATGATCTTTTGTATCATTTGGGTAAACTATGTATTCCTCAAAATGAGATGGTGCACATGATTAGATAAGCACATACTTCTCTTATTTTTGGTAATTATGGAGTTGTTAAAATGGTTGCACATTTGAAAATGTATTGTTATTGGCTTCGTATGCAGGAAAATGTTGCTAAATATATAAGGGGATGTACTCTTTGTGCCACCAGTAAACCTAGTAATAGGAAATTGGGACTTTACACTCCTTTACCTGTTCCTACTCACCCTTGGGAAAGTATCTCTATGGATTTTATGGGGGGATTGCCTATGACACAAAGAAAACATGACTATTTATATGTGGTTGTCGATAGATTTAGCAAAATGTGTGTTTTGATTCCTTGCACTAAGCAAATTACTGGTGAAGGCATTGCATATTTGTTCTTTATACATGTATGGGTTCATTTTGGTTTGACTACTTCAGTTATTTTTGATCAAGATTCTTGATTTATTGGGGATTTTTGGTCAATTTTGTGGGGACTAATGGACACTAAATTAAAAAAGAGCACTGCATTTCATCCACAAACCGACGGACAAATAGAGGTTGTGAACCGCACTATGGTACATTTGCTTAGGGGTTATAGCAATAAAAATCCAAAGTTATGGGATGAACAATTGTGTTACATACAACATGCATATACCCAGGCACTTCATTCTTCTACTATGAAATCTCCATTTGAAGTTTGTTATGGATACTTGCCTAAATCTCCTCTAGATGTTTGTTATGGACAAGATACAGCTGTTGGTGAACCAAAAGAAGCCATTCAAGCTAAGAAGTTCATTGAACAAACATAGGTCATTCATCAGACTGTTCATACTCAATTAGAGAGAAGTCAAGACAAGTACAAAGCCAAACATGACAAACATCGTATTGATCACCAATTTGTTGTAGGTGATATGGTATGGCTTCACATTAGTAAGGAAAGATTGACAAGTGAAGGTAAAAAGTTGAAACCAATCCGGTATGGTCCTTTTTGGATAACCAAAAAAATTGGCACAAATGCTTTTCAATTAGACTTACCATCTTACATACAGATTTATTCAATTGTAAATGTGGAAAATTTGAAATTGTATGAGCCTCAAATGATCATTGATCATGATGACAGTGTATCCATTCCTTCCGTTGATGATTTTTCTCCTAAATATCTAATAGAATTGTAGGAAGATACTATACTTGACAAGAATATGCAGACTTCATGAAGAGGTAATGTTGAATATCTTCATGTTGGTCTCAAAGGGATGCACCCAAGCAAGGCCAGATGGATGGAAGTCGAAAAGGTGAGGGAAAAATACCCTCACCTCATTACCAATTAATTTCAACTTTTGGAGGTCCAAAAGTTCCCAGTGGGGAGGAATGATCCAAATGGATCCATGTACCATTCTATTTTTCAAAGTATTAAAATTCAATTCAAATCATTTTCACATTGTATTAATCATCGAGATCTTTTTGATGCATTTCACGGTTTGCAAAATGGACACCGTATGCAAAAGTTATAGGCCACTAAAGTTTTGGTTCAATAGGTAAAAATTTGGTGTCGTAAGTGATGTGGCACAATTGAGGAACGCCAAGTGGACCAATCTCCATTTGACACATAGAAAATAATTAGAGGGTAAACAAATATTGATTAGGTGTTTTTTATGCACATGGTATTTGATAAATTCAAATGTATTAAAGGTGCCATGTCTATCATGCCACCCAAGGAAAATTTCAAAGTCCAAGGCACCAAAAGGAGGGAGGAAGATGTCAAAGCATGCTTGGCACCTAGGGAGAAGAGCCTGAGCATGACCAATAAGGAGAGGCTGCCTAGAAAGGTGGGAAGAGGTTTAAACCCCTGACCATCCACCCAAAATTGAATAGCCTTGACCGCTTCAGCCACAGTGGCTATAATGTTATAAAAGGGAGTTATTTTTACTTGTTTTGACACGGATTTTTGACTGTGTAAAGAAAATTAAGAGGATTAGAGCCTTGTTTATGCCTTGTACAACCTTGGGATTTTGTTTTTAGGTATAGGAGAAATATTTTTAGACATATGAATATCAGAGAAGGTGAAATTGAATATTTGTAAAGGTTTTGAAGCCATTTGTTGTAGTGTTTAAATAGAACGGTCCTCACTTGGAACGGACCCAAAGATGTAGGCTATTGAAGCCAAACTCCGTTATCAACTTGTTGGTGTTATCTTTGATTTTATCTAATTATTATTGCATTCTAATCTTCATTTTAATTCTTATTTTACTTTCTTTATGCAAATTAAACACAAGAAAGTGAAAATTTGAAGGATCTCATAAACATGAACAAGTGATTTTCGAATGTAATACAGTTGTATTTTTCAATTTACAGATCAGTTTCAGATGATTATGAATGGATAAAATTATCTAGGGTATTTTTTTAATACATATACCTCATGTTACATTGTTTTATAAATTTTAAATATTCTCACATATGGGTAATATAGTGCTCTCAAAATAGCTTGTCTGAGTAGAGATGGATAATGAAAGAGTAAGTTTTAGAAATTGATCTATTTGTTCCATATATGATATTTTATATCTATAAATTTGTGTTTGAATTTTATTTTTTGATGTCTTAGGATAATCAAAATTCATTTCAATTTCAATTAATTAATCCTACATGTGTCAATATTCATGATCACCATGATTGGTTCCTGAGACAGATTGGCAGTTATTGGTGTGCTAGGTGAAGTAAAGAGTATGAGACTCTATGAAAAGATTAATTAAATATAATTAAATTTATTTTGTTTTATAATATATAAATTAATTATTAATTTTTTATTAAAGGTGGATATATAGGTTAGGGAGTTGTAATGTGGAAGCCAAGATGGCTTATCAAACTATGTAAGTACTATGAGAGAGTGGCTTGACAAATTAGTCTATAAGACCAATGGTTTTCACTATAAATTGATATATATATATATATATATATATATATATATATATATATACATTTTTTAATGATATATAAGAGTTAAATAAACTAATAATTTGTATTTTAAGTCATTAAAGTGTCTTTTAAAGTGTTAAACACAAACTTCTACATGACTGTGTTTTTGGAGCTACAGGCAATTCTAAGTGGACATATTGGAGAAGTGAGTTTGAGGTTTTTTTCAAATATTTGAAGGATATATTGATTATTAGGGTGTTATATAAGTCTCTTAGGTACATATTAATCTTTTTTCATTCATTATAAGTGCATATTAGTATTTTTTTGATCAAATATTATTGATTGTACTTTGGTAGTATTTGACCATTCTAAGTGATCATGTTGCAAGAGTTGGTTTGAGGATTTTTGGCCTATTTGGTGATGTCCAATGGACATTGTGATGTTTTTTAGGTAAATAAAGATATATTAATGTGATTTTTTCATGTGGGTACTTGTAAAATTTGATTTTATGCTTCATTTCTATGAGATAGACTTTCAGGTAGTGAGAAGGCCTATTGGTGAGTAGGCCTAATAGCTTAGTTTAAATGGTGAATTAAATGTGCAAGTGGCATGGACTATGATTAATTAATAATGGATATATTTAATAATATTTTTTAAGTGTTTAAATCATTGGTGGAGGCAAAAATTTCTCCAAAAGGTTAGACTGGTAACATGTGCTTAAGATAGACCTAATTGCATTAGGTCTCCTTTAGGCCTAATAAAAGAGTAAACCAAGTGTTTTAAGGCTTTTTTCCAACCAAGATGTATAATATCAAGTGTTGAGTATATAAGCAAGGCCTAATTAGCCTATTTGAGTTTGTTAGACAAGAGTGGATATAATAGAAGATAAGATATCATTTGACGAGTAAAGGTAGGTAATGTAGAAATTAATAAAGATTCATAGGATAATAAATGAACATCCATTATATATTATTAAATTATATGAAAAATTTAATTAACCTAATGAGCCTAGAAGAGGCATGTTGAGTGAAAAATCCTAAAGGCTATTTTGAAAGGGGAAAAAGGTTGAAGTGAGCTAAATGAGGTGAGATACCATCAGTATCTTCATAAGAAGAGTTTAATTACATAGAGTGTAATGCATATAAATAACAAAGAGAGTGATCAAGCTTATCTTAGTTGGATTGGTGCTTAGTCACGAAAGAGTTGCATATGCCTTGAAGTTTAGATATTTTAGAATTTTTATTTAATTTTATGGGTTGGTTATAAGGCACATATGGGTTTTGATCCTCCTTGCAAGTTGGTGATTGATAAAGACTAGTTGAGTGGGTAATTGACTAGGTAGGGGTTGGAGATCCTTGTGGGGTTGGTGCCTCACTAAATATTGTTTCATTGTTTATAATATAGTATTATAAGCGGTTTGATAATGGGTTTTATCCCCCATGAGGGTTTACCACATATCTATGGTGTTCATTTTTTGATATCTTGATTTATGCTTATGTGATTGCATCTCTATGCTTTGTTATATCTCTATGTTAATTTTGATGGGTAATGAATGATGTATGGAGTTGAGTGAGAATTTTTTACAATGATTCACCCCCCCCCCATCTTAATTTTTATTATTATAATAATTGGTATCATATTAGGTTATTTTTAGGTGGAATGATAATCTTTAAGGTGATCTTAGAAGCAAAAAATGGATAAGTTTGTGAAGGTCATCGTTGAAGTTTGCATGTTGAAGCAAATGATAAGATAAAACATAAGTTAATAAACAAAATTACATTGAATATTTTTCTAAATAAATATATGTGCAAATATCTTGGTGAAGCTAGTAAGCAGAGGTCTACAAGTTAGAGGAGTTGGCTTGAGTCTATGAAGCTATCATAAGTAAGGATATGTTGATGAGACATATTAGTGATATGAAGTTTTTTTAAACTTAATATGGATAAAGTTATATATTTGATTGTATTGATATAATGGTTGATTATATATGCATTGAAGTCCAAAATAAGCCTATAGGTCTACAAGAGTGCCTAGGTAGCATGGGTGAGATGCTTCAAGAGTTTTAAGAAGTTGGTTTTGTTATGGTTAGATGAAAAATGAGTGTTTATAGGCCATTTAGGTTATAGAGAATGTTTTGAGGGTGATTTATATGTTTTTTTGAGGTCTTGGTGCTTCACATGATATTTTTGAGTGAAAAAAATGCATCATTCTAACTTAAGAAGGACCAGACCATCAAAGACTATTACACAGGTATGAAGAGTAAGAGAAGTTTGTATATTTATTTTAGGTACATAGAAAGTTTAATTTTTGTCAAAGGTTTCATGAAGTGTCATTTGATGTCCCAAGAAGATCCTCACAATTTTTTTTGCCTTGAAGTTTTTCCTACCTCAAGTTATGAAATTTCAAAGATGACCCTATATGTTGTGACATGTTAGATGTATTCAATTTTATGAATTAAGAAGTAGTCATTGAGGATTAAAAAAATATGATCATTGGGATTTCATTTCAAATTGATTGTGCATGAACTTGAGAGCATTCATTTTCCTATAAAAGCCAGGGAAGAGGTCAAATCTTGTTGGTGTAAAAAGTAAAGATAAGTTAGACTTCATATAGAATATTCTCAAGGTGATAATGTGTTTTGAAAATCCTTACAAGTTCATTTATTATAGATTAAAGTTAGAATTTTTTGACTATGTTGTTATTCAGAGAACTTGAGAGGACTAAGGTGGATTTAGAACCTATCTATTGACCTTGAATTTATGTTCTAAGAATTGAATGATGTTTTCATCTCATTGAAGTCTTATTCCATGTATTGAATAATTTTTTAAAGCATGCCTTTGTATAAGAAAAACTCAATGAAAGAGGTATATGCTTAAGGTCTATGTTTCTGGAAGACATAGAATGTCTTGTTGAATAGAATGGAGTTATTGGTCACTTTGGATGGAAGATAAAAGTGATTGAACACATTCTTAAGGTATTTAATCTCTTGATAATGCTTTTAGAATATTATATTGATCCTAATTATGAATTACTAACTCAAAGACATGTTCAACAAGGATATGAGGGTTACAAGGATCCTTAGGTCTATAAGCCCTAATGTGAAAATTCATGAAGAAAATAACTCTTAATTGATATATATATATATATAGTAGACTGGTAGATAGACTTATTTAAATATTTTTTACTATAGTTATCTTGTTTTCAATACATGTTTGAGTACAAGATGATGCCTAGATAGCAAAGATAGACCAAGTTGTGTAAGGATTGAAGATTGGTCTACAATACCAATGTTATTTAAGATTGAGAATTGTTTTCTCATATAATCCAAGCTTATTTGATGTTATAAAAGTGAAATTATAGGTTTTTTGTGACCTAAGAATATTCATAAATTTCTAAAAGTGATATGAAGATGGAGTGTTCTTAATAAGTGAAGACAATAGGATATTGATAGAGTTATTTGTAAGTTGACATTCTATCTATTATGCTTGAACTTGTCAAGGTTATGAGTCTAGGATGTTACATATGATATGAGAGAGAATGTTTAAATATTGCTTACATTATGAAGGTTTGAAGATATTCTTTTAACAAAGAATACTATATGCAAGATACAATGAACAAAAGAAACTAGTAAAGGTGATCTCAAAGTTGTTTGGTGAATCTAGATGGGAAAAGATTGAAGAGAAGAAGGATTTAAATATCATGAAATTTACATAATTACCTTAAGGGCATAACAAGATGATAAGAATGAAGTGGTAGATCTGATGAATGATAGATACTAGGTGTTTTTAAAAACCTAAGATGATTATATGTTAACCAAAAAGGTGCCATGAGCTAATTCAAACCCTAATGACTTAAGGAGTTTGCTTGAGACATGTGGAGTTTTATTAAGGTAATAAAATGTGTTATGTGTTTTTAATAACTAGTTTGTGTGTAGTTTCAAATGACATGATCTAGGCGGAGCATGGAGTTAGGGGAGCTAACTCAAGTCTCTTGAGAAGCTTGAAGAGAAGTATGTATGGACAAAGGGGGAGATTGATAGCTCTATGATTTTTTAATTCCAAGGATTATTATTAATTCTAGATATGATCTTCATCATTAATTTCAAAGTGGGATAAAGACTAAATTGGTGGAAAGACTTGATGGGGAGATCTAGCTTGAGGAAAGATGAGAATGGTATGTTGTGTTAGAGTGTTTTCCATCAATGACAAAGGCGGATATTGTTGAGGTATGTTCCTATTAGTGTGTTTGTGTAATTAATGTTTTCATTGATGTAAAAAGTAGATAAATTTCAATGATGTCCTAGAGCTGATCATGGGAAGTTGCATGATAAGTATTCATGATGGCTCAAGCATGGCCTAGTAGATTCTTGAGTTTGTATGAAGTATTGGCACAGTGTTATGGTATGACAAGATGATGAACCTATTTAAGGTGTGTATTGAAGTGTAAAATCATGACAGAGATATGATTATTCAATTACATGACTCTCAAAGTGAGCTAAGAGGTAATTTCTTCATTGGAGATCTAGGCATAGACCTTGTCTTAAGACCTTAGAGAGTATGATGCAAATTTATGATCAATATTAGTGGCTTGTAAGATTATGTGAAAAAAATTTATAGCTTGTGATAATGGCATGGATATATATGACATGTGTATGATGTTTTGAGAAAATTTCAAGAGGTTTCCAAGTGTTTTCAAGATCCAAATATGAATGGCAATCCCAACCTAACATGTATAGAGACCTAATATGGCCAAATGAAGGGTAAAGTTAAGTATCCAAGGTAATATATCACATGTGAGAATTTATTTATGTTTGACAAGGTGTTTAAAAGGTGTTGACCAAGTCTCAGGTCATAATTTGAAGGAGAAAGCAAGAAAACATGTTTGAAGATCTTTTATGCATGCAAAATGAAGAGATGAGAGTCTGAGAAGGATTTGTTGATGTTCATTGGCAAGTGTAAAATTTTCATGGTGTCTTAATATATTTTTTAGAGATGTAAAATGGTCCTAGATAAGTTTTCTAAGTATTAGTTTTGCATTTGAGGGGTAATACTATATGAATAATCACTAACACCAAAATTGGTCTAAAACCCTCACAATGACCCAATTGGAGAGATCTCGCTATAAATGGCCCAAAATGTATTTTTAAGGAAATTTTTATGTTTTTAATATGTATAATACTCCTATATTAATCTCCAAGTGGCACTATTTTTTTATAGTAGAGAGTAGAAGCTATAGAAAAAGGCTTGTTTCTAAAGAACCTGATGCTACAAGTAGAGTTGACTAAGTCAATGCATATAAGTGAATAGAGGTTAAAGTCAAATAATTTTTATTTATTTCCATGGTGTGTTTTTTAAAATATATATCTTCTTTTTCAATAAATTTGGTCACCCAATTTGACCTTTTGCTAAACTTACAAAGAGTGAAAATAGTGAGAAAAAATAGTTAGAGTGAAAAAGTGTTTTGGGATGAGTTTCAGATGATTAGGAATGGATAAAATTATTTGGTGTATTTTTTAAATACCTATACATAATTTTCCTTTGGTTTATAAATTTTTAATATGCTCACATACGGGCAAAATAGTGCTCTCAAAATGGATTATCTGAGTGGAAATGGGCAGCAAAAGAGTAAGTTTCAAAATTTGATCTATTTGTTCCATATGTGCCATTTTATCTATATAAATTTGTTTTTTAATTTTATATTATTATGTATTATGATCATAAAAATTCATTTTAATTTAAATTAAGTAATCCTACATGTGTTAAGAGTCATGATCACCATGACTAGTTCCTGAGATAGATTGGCAGTTCTTGGTGTGTTAGGTGAAGTAAAGAGTATGAGACTTTATGACAAGATTAATTAAATAAAATTAAATTTATGTTGTTTTATAATATATAATTTACCTATTAATTATTTATAAAGGTTGAGAGATAGGTTAAGGAGTTCTAATGTGTAAGCGAAAATGGCTTATCAGACTATGTAAGGACTGTGAGAGAGTGGCTTGACAAATTGGTCTATAAGGCCAATGGTTGTCACTATATATATATATATATATATATATATATATATATATATATATATATATATATATATATATATATATATATATATATAAAATACTTTTATAAACTATTAATTTTTATTATAAGTCATTAAAGTGTTATTTCAAGTGTTAAACATATACCTCTACATGACTGTGTTTTTGGAGCTATAGGCAGTTCTAAGTGGACATATTAAAAAAGTGAGTTTGAGGTGTTTTTTTCAATATTTTAAGGATATATTTATTATTATGGTGTTATATAAGTCTCTTAGTTCCATATTAATGTTTTTTATTCATTATAAGTGCATATTCAGATGTTTGTGATCATGTTGCAAGAGTTGGTTTGAGGCATTTTGGCCTATTTGATAATGTATAATGTACATGGTGATGTTTTTTAGGTAATTAAAGATATATTAATGTTATTTTTTCATGTGTGTACTTGTAAAATTTGACTATATGCTTCAGTTCTATGGGACAGACTTTCAAGCAATGAGAAGGCCTAATGGTAGGTAGGCCTAATAGTTTGGTTTAAATGGTGAATTGAATGTAAAATTGGAATGGAGATATGATTAATTAATTTTGTATATATTTAATAAGTTTTTTTAAGTGTTTAAATCATTGGTAGAGGTAAAATTTGGTCCAAAATGTTAGATTGGTAACATGTGCTTAAGATAGACCTAATTGCATTAGGTCTTCTTTAGGCCTAACGAAGGTTTTGGTCATTAAGGGGTATGACTGACCTATGGAGTAATTTTTTATTTTGTAAAATGCTTTTTTTATACATATTTAAATTTTATATCAAGTGTGTTAAGGCTCTTTTCCAACCAAGATGGATAAGAGCAAGTGTTGAGTATATAAGCAAGGCCTAATTGGCCTATTTGAGTTTTTTAGACAAGAGTGGATATAAGTGAAGATAAGATATCATTTGAGTAACATAGGCAGGTCATTTAGACCTTAAATAAGAGGTATAGGATCACTCATAACCATCCATTATATATTTTTCAAGTAGATGAAAATTTCAATTGACCTAATGAGCCTAGAATAGGCATGTTGAGCAAAGAAGCCTAGAGGCTATTTTAAAGGGGTTAAAAGGTTTAAGTGAGATAAATGAGGTGAGAGACCTTAATTATATTCGTGAGAATATTTTTCCAAGTTTATTATAGATATTTGAAGGAATATAAATAATATATAGAGTTGAATAATAAGTCACCATCAGTTGAGAGAGCAATAATGTGTCTTGAGGTGATCAAGCTTATCTTGGTTAGGTTGGTGCTTGGTCAAGAAGAAGTTGGAGCTGCCTTGTAGGTTGGATATTTTATAAGTGTCCTTGGATTTTATATATTGGTTCTAATTCACTTAGGGGGTTGGATCCTCCTTGCAAGTTTGTTCTTGTTAAAGACTAATTGAGTGAGTGCTTGACTAGGTAGGGGTTGAAGCTCTTTGTGGGGTTAGTGCCTCACTAAATGTTGTTTCATTACTTATAAGATAGAATTATAATTTTTTTTATAGTGGTTTTTATCCCCTATTAGGGTTTCTCACATAGTTATGGTGTTCATGTGTCGATATCTTTCTTTATGCTTATGTGATTGCTTCTCTATGCTTTGTTATATCTCTGTGTTAGTTTGGATGGGTATTGAATGATGTATGGAATTGAGTGATAAATTTGTACACTAATTCATTCACCCCCCTTAGTGGTTGTGCTTCTAATAAGTACCAAATAATGTAATTGAATATGTTGAAAAGTCATTGGAATCATTATTTAAATTATTGATTAACATTTATGAAACCAAGACTAAAAGTAGTCCTTGGCAGTAAAAGATAAAATTATATCTACAAAAGATCAATAAAATGGAAGTGAAGCAAAATAATTTGTCCAAAGTGATCAAAAATGGAATGTTCCCACATCTAAATCTTATGCTCTTATTTGAAATTAGTATTTCCTAAAAAAATTTAATATACATTAGAACTACTCTCTAGGAATGAATTGATTATATGAGCTATATAATAAACACATTTAATTATTCAACAGGAAAAAATATGTATTTATTCAAATAATTTGGTATCTCTCCAACATTTTTTTAAAATAAACTTATACTCTCCATTGATTATATTGCTCATTTTGTTGATTTTATGAAATATTTTAGGAAGATATTATTATTTTTAAAGAGGTCAAGGACCAATAAAGTTATTGATCTAGTCACTTATACTAAAGATAAAGTTTATAAATCCACTGTAATGAAGGGGGTCCTTTAAAATCCACTCTTTACTCATGTATTTTTTTTAACTAAGGTTGAGTCTTCATTTAGAACATTTGTAATTAAAACTATAAAGATAGATAATGACTACCAAGTATGCATTATTGCCTTCTATATTCAACAAGCAAATTCTTCTAAAGACCTCGATAAAGCCTAATAATCTGGGAGATTAAAAGGTATTCTTAGTTGGATCTTTCCTGTATAAAAGTATTTTGAAATTTTGCATGGGATTGTTTCAAGATAATTTTAGAAAATTTTTATCTTTGCATGTAAGCTATACCTCTAGATGTGGTTATTCCCATATAAAAAATTATATGTACTTTCTATTCACTAGAATCTTATAAATTATTTATAAATTTTAGTAAGTCATGGTGTTTAGCTTTCTCAATTTCTAAATGATGCATGATATGTTAGATTAGACTGATTAGTATATGAAATTCATATGTTAATTTTAGATTATTTAAATTGAGTTGACAACAAGTTTTTTTGTTTTTGTGATTGAAACTTTTGTTATAAACTTTATTTTGTGAATGAATGTGCATGTTAATAAATTTATCATAAATCAAAAAATTGTCAAGTAAATTTCACAAGAATTTATTTGCAATAATTCTAAATCAAACTCTTCATTATATTCATATAAATCTAAGTAATAATTAGAGTTAAAATATTGTTAGTTAAATGGCACACTAAGTTTCAAAAAGCTGATTTCTTTAAGAAGATATATTTGTTAGCTTAGGAAACACTCTTTTATGTATTACATTTCCTTCTATTTTATGTTTATTTCAATCAAGATAGATTTTCTAAATTATCTTCATTGTGATTATCGATGCTTAGCATAAGTTATTGTGTTAGTTAGTTTTAATAAACCCATTCTTTTTGACATATTATAAACCATATTGCTTAACTACTATTACACTATTTAGTTATCTATATAACCACATACCTGCAACTTGTGTTCTAGGTTACATCTTATGATCCTAAAATGAGAGGATGAAAACCCATAAACCTATTGGAGTGACTCATAAACCTATATCAATAATAATAAAGTTACTCAATATGTCAACTCATCTTTCATTTGAGTCATTTGATTTTAAGGAAGTAAAATAAAAGTAATAATGGTAAATTCTAATGAAATCAAAAAATTGTGATCTCATGAAAAATGGGTATTGTGATTTGGTAGATTTACCATCTAGAATGTTACCCATTGGCTTTCAATAGGTGTATATAAAGTATAAGGCAAATGGATCCCTCTTAAAATACAAAACCAAGTAAATTGTTTTCTTTTAATTTTACCCTTACCAAAAAATATAGTCATCAACAAAATAGTCATGGCCATGGCAACACCCTTTAAGTTGAAGAACAAGATACAAAAAGAGAAATTTTCTTAACATAATTTAAAAGTTAATTTTAATGCATACCCATAAGGTTTTGAGATTTTAAAAAAAACATGAAATGTATGTGAAAATTTGTGAATAAAAGGTAATCAAGTTACTCAATTTGTCAATTTTTATTTCATTTAATTGATGTACTTTTTAATAGGATAATGAAAACTAAGTGTGGTAAATACAAATTAAATCGGAGAATTTTGATCTTACAAAGAATGGAATATATACACTGGTAGAGTTAGCACGTAGAATGTCACCCATTGATTGTCAATAGGTGTATATCAAGTATAAGTAATATGTATCCCTAAATAAATAAAAAACCAAGTAAATTTATTTTTAGACTTTTACCCTTACTATGAAAAATAGTAACCAAAAAAATGTGTGGCCTTGGATGCACCCTTTAAGTGGAAGTACAAGAGATAGAAAGAGAAATTTTACTTACATCATTTAGAATATATTTTTAATGTACACAATAAATGTATGAGATCAAAATTAGGAAATGTATGTGAAAATTGGTGAATTCTATTTAAATATTAAATTAGGCCCCCAGAGGTATAGTATAGCAAAAATGGTAATAGTCTCATCATCACTAAATAAATGAGTTGTATTGATATAAACCTGTGCAAAAATATTTGATAATGATACTATTATTGTATTAGAAAATGTAGAGAATATTTTCATAAATAATAAAAAATTTAATGCAATCCAAAATTTAAATTTAATTTATGTTCTAATTTTTACATGATAGGTCAAGTCCTCTCATATTGGTACCTAGGTGTAGAAAGCTTTTCAATTGATAGTGTATTCTTGCCTCACAATAGAGATGCCAAAAAATTGCCATAAAATTTTCCTTCTACTAGATTTAAACTTTTTCCACACTAAATTCATCAAAAATTATTTGGTAACACATTTTAATTGTTATTTTTATCAAGCTCCATAATTTTAGGAATGATTGTAGATGGTGAAATAGTTAGTTATTTAGGGAAATGCCATAATTATTTAGGGATTATAGGCTAGAATCTCCTATAATATTTCCATGGATGGACCAAACATTATTTTTATATTCCAATGGATCACAAACTTGGGAAAATATATATATATATATATATATATATATATATATATATTATAGGATTTTTTCATGTGTTTTCATTCTAAAGACATGATAGTTGAACTATGTGGATTGTGTGAAAAGTCTCCAAAACTAGTTAGTTCCCACCATATACAAAAGATTATCAAAAAAGGATAAAATGGGTTTTTATCACAATTATTTTCACTCAAATAAAAACTAAAAATTATGTCCTCAAAATTATATTTATATATGATTGTTGATAACCACTCAGTTATTTTTAGAGTAGTGCCAAAATGAATACTATAAAAAAGGGATTATGACCATGCCGGATGTTGCAACATCACCTAGTAGGAAATCGATAATTCAAATTTTGGATTTATCATTAATAATTTAAGTATTATTAGGTATAAAATATAGAATGGTATAGGTTTATGGTCTTAGGTTTGTTTCCGATTTTAATTTGAGCTCTTTTGGTAGTTTCTTACCAAAACTAACATTTTGAATTTCTATCTAGGTTGTTAAGGACTTTTACATGTTCTTGTAAGGTTTTAATGTTGTAACTTGGTGTGTTTATGGGAATTTTATATATTAGTATGGTATCTAATTTTTTGACATGTTATTAGTCATTTTTTCCATGTTATAACCTTGCATAACACCTAAGAAGGCTAGTCTCTCAAGAATTGCCATATGTTAGAGCAATCAAGATTCATTTAGAGAATCTAGGAGTTAAAAAATGAGTGTAATGGTTCAAAGATATTATTATTATTATTATTATTATTATTATTATTATTATTATTATTATTATTATTATTATTATTATTATTATATATTTATAACTTAAGATTAGACAAGTAAAATATCAAGAATTTATTAGAACCATGCCTGCATTACAATTATGTGTATGACTGATTTAGAGTGTACAAACATCAATTAATGAAATGATGCTTTGAGAGAGTATTTGTGGATTCTTAGTGATTCCTATTATGATATCATATTTATATTTTTTTCTTCATTGTAAATAGTGGATTATTGTTATAATCTATAGGTTATATTCACCAATTACAAGATTTGTAATACTTTATATTATCACAATCAAACAATTAGATAACAAGGAAGTGTTTTAATTTCCAATTTAGTGTTTAGGATAAAAGGGGAGTAATGGAAAACTTATTTTAAACGTAAAAAATATTTTTTTAGGCTTATAATAATTTTTGAAAGCAATATTATAACCCAAATTCCACTCTTATTACACATAGTCTTGTATAAATTTCCATACATCTGTAAACCTTCTACTTGTAGACTTTTGATGATTTTTCAAGACTTAAAACCTATTATATAAGTTCATTAAAGTTGGATTATATCCTAAAAAATCATCTGACCTCTTTAGAAGTGAATAATATTCAAATTAGACCATTTTGATACCTCTCGGCTACCTACAAGCCTACCACAAACAAAACTAGGGTTTTAATCTAGAAATTTGAATATCTAGTGAATCCATCATATAAATTCATTAAAAAAAATTAATACAAATTTATTTGACATGATTTATAGGATTATATTTTTTTGGGTTGGTACAGTATGGTATATTATGGAAACCAAGACTATGTAAATGCATTAGGCCTAAAGAGACCTATTTGTGAAAAAGGTGTGGTGAGTTAGTAAACCTTCATTGAGATTCTAGACTTGAAATTTATTTTGAATTTGTAATGGGATGTTGGGTACCTGAAACTAGTCTTATTTTACTAAGAACCTCTATCTATTTCTCAACCCAATAAGCTTTGTATTAAAACAGGGCTACTAGAAACTAAGCCAAATCAAGAAACTTGTAATTTGATTTAGCTAACTCCCTGTCCCTACAATTATTTTCCAACTCCTTCCATCCAAAAAATTCATATTTTTCATTATTTTTGACCTTTCTCTCATTTTTCCATTGGTCATTAAATTTCCTACCACATCATGTACCTTGACAACACCACCCCTGAATTTATGGATAGATAGCATACAACTTTATAAGTCTAAGAGGAAACAAATGATCATAGTCAACAAACTTTAAGTTAAACTATAATTTGATAAATTTATAGGCAATATTAAAGGAATTAAAATAAGGAAAATAAATAAATGTGAGACTCATAATTTATACAAAATAGAATAATAATTTTTACACTAACCAAAAAGAGAAAAGGTGGGCCCAGAGAGTAGGATGAATTCACAAAAGATCTTGAATTTGTAGTTGTCACAACTATGGAATTGGATAAGAAAAATTTTCAAGATATGAAATAAAAATTGATGAGATTTTAAGCACATACTAAACCTAAAATACCAAAAAATGTAATCAAATATGATGAAAAGGCATTGGAATTATTATTTTAATTATTGATTAACATTTATAAAACCAAAAATAAAAGTAGTCTTTCACAGTAAAAGAAAAAATTATATCAAGAAAATATCAATAAAATGGAAGTGAAGCTAAATAATTTGTCCAAAGTGATCAAAAATGGGATGTTCCCACATCTAAAGCTTATGACCTTGTTTGATATTGATATTTCCCAAAAAAAAATCTTACACATTAAAACTACTCTCTAGGAATGGATTGATTATATGAATTATATAATAAACACGTTAAATGATTTAAGATGAAAAATTATGTATTTATTCAAATAATTTGGTATCTCTCTAGCATTTTTTAAAATAATAAAATTATATCAACCATTTATTTTATTGTTTAATGAGTCATCTTTATGACTGAATTTGGGAAGAGAGTATTATTTTTAAATAGGGTAGAAAGCAAACAAGTTATTTTTATAGTCACTTATACTAAGTATAAAGTTTTAAAATCCACTATAATGAAGGGAGTCCTTCAAAATTCACTCTCTAATCATGATTTTTTATTAACTAAGGTTGACTCTTTATTCAAAACGTTTATCATTAACACTATGCAAATAGATAATGACTACCAAGTATGCATTATTGCCTTCCAGATTCAATAAGAAACTTATTATAAAGCTCTAGATAAAGCCTAGTAATCTAAGAGATTAAAAGGTATTCTTGGTTAGATTTTTCTTTTAGAAAAGTATTGTAAAATTTGCATGGGATTGCTTCAAGATAATTTTAGAAACATTTTTATCTTTGAATATAAGTTATAAATCTAGATGTGGTTATTCCCATCTAAAAAATTATATATGCACTTCATATTCACCTATCAAGGGGAGGAAATTTTATGAAATAGAATCTTATAAATTCTTTAGAAATTTTAATAATTCATGGTGTTTAGCTTTCTCTATTTCTAAGCGAAGCATGATATGTTAGATTAGACTGATTAGTATATGAGATTCATATGTGTTAGTTTTAAATTAGTTAGATTGAGTTGACAAGTTTGTTTGTTTTTGTGATTGAAACTTTTTGTTATAAATTTATTGTTTTGAATGAATGTGCATGTTAATAAATTTATCATAAATTAAAAAATTGTCAAGTAGATTTCACAAGAATTTATTTGCAATAGTTCTCCATCAAACTCTTAATTGTATTCATATAAATCTAAGTAACAACTAGAGTTAAATTAATGTTAGTTAAATGGCATGCTAGGTTTCATAAAGTTGATTTTTTTAGGAAGATATATCTGCTTACTTGGAAAACACTCGTTTATGTGTTACATTTCCTTCTCTTTTATGTTTTTTCTCTCAAAATAGATTTTGTAAATTAGCTTCATTGTGAATATCCATTTTTAGCATAATTGAGTATATTAGTTAGGTTTAATAAACTAAATATAGGTAAATTTTGGGTCATATTATAAATCACATTGCTTAACCACTATTCCACTATTTAGTTATCTATATAACCACATACCTGTAACTTGTTGAGAAGTGTTGTCATTGATGTCAAGGTTAATGTCATTGATGTCAAGGTTCATCTAGTGAAGATTCATGGTGAGGGATCTTTGAGGTATGAGATTTTGTGATTGATGTGACAAGTAAGCCATGTGACAAGAGAGAATTTGAAGGTATGAGCTTGTGTGCTTGATGTGATAAGGAAGCCATGTGGCAAGAGAGAATTTGAAGGAAACCTAATGTCTCTACTATTGAGAGAGAATTTAAATTAAACCTAATGTCTCTTATATTGAGAGATAATTTTAAATAAACCTAATGTTTCTTCTATTGGTTGATATCAAGGATCAGATCAACTTGAATTTGTCAGTGTTGTCACAAAGAAGTGTGATGGTAAAGTGTGCATTAAAGCATGTTGATCAGAAAGAGATTATTATAGTGGTGTGAGATTCCTATTTGAATAGTGTTATTTTTTTATATCATTGAGTTAATCATGTTTTATTATAGGTAAGCATGTTTGAGTACTTGTTATTGAGAATAAAGTATCTTGAGAAGCCTAGTCTAGACCCTATGAGAAGGTGTGCATAGTGAAGTTTGGTAAATTAAGTAAGCATAAGATTATGAGAGGTGGTTTGGAATTTTTTATAATTTAAGTAAACTATAAACACTTTTATAATTGTTTCAAGGTCATTTTTCAAGTTTTAAGTGCTTAAGAATCTTAGACATGGCACTAGTCATGGTATGTAAAGTCCTTGTGAGAAGGTATGAGTATGTTGAATTAGTTAGATGAGTGAACACAATCATGATTGGTTATATAAGGTTGAATGAGTATGATTATGAATCATTATATCACTCATGAGAGTCTCAAGGTGAGCCTATAAGGGTAGGACCTACAAATCAAGTCTACAATTAGACCACTCCTAGACCCTATTTGGCCTAATAAGGCATCATGATTTGTTATCAAGGCATATTAAGGGTGTATGGAACTATTTAATAATAATAAAAAAATTTTAAGTATGTGAGTTATGTGGATATCACATGTAAATAGGCATGAAGGTCAGTTTTAAGACTTAATGTGGTTTACATGTCAAGGTCTAGAGAGCAAAGAGAGATAATGTGGCCTAATGAGGGGTCATGATCATATTTCAAGGTTTTGAACTCATGTAAGAATTTTAAAAGGATATGTATGTTTTTTCATGTTAATGAAGTTTTAGGTCAAATTTTGAAGGTTAAGGCAAGAAAAAATGCTTTGAGGTCGTTCTAGTGCATAGAATGAAGGGTTCTCAACCCAAGAAGGAATTTCAGGTGTTCATTGGCATGATCTACATGATAAATTTAGTTTCTAAGTAGATATGGGGTAGTTTCATAGATAATAACTATAGGCATTGGTTTTGGCTTTAAGGGGCAATTCTTTATGAATAATTGTTAACACCAAAATCTATATTAAACCTCTCTAAAACCCTAACAAGGACCCAATGTAAAATATCTTGTTCAAAATAGCCCATAATAGTCTAAAATAACTATAAAAACTACTATATAATATATTAAAATATCCCAATTACCTCTAGGTGGCGGTGGTTGGTCAGATGAGAGAGAAAATGCACAGTTATAAGCTTACTTGTGAAGAATTTGTTGTAGTAGTCAAAGTTTTCATTGGTTAAAAAAATAAAATGGACGGAAAATGAATATTGATAATCATGTTTAATTTTCATGAAGGTTTATATACAATTTTAATCCCTCAAGTTTGTTAAACCAATGATCCAAGTTAGCCATTTGCTAATGGGCCTAACGGTGCAAATAGTGAGAAACCCAGGCAGTAGTGAGAATATGAATAGGTATATGTTATCATGATAGAGTGATTAAACCAAGTTAATTTAAATTTTCCTTGGGAATATTATGTCTTGTTAATGTTTTTTATAAGTTTTGGAGATCAATGAACATAGTGAAAAAGTTGCTCACAAGTTGACTTGTCTAGTTCAGATGAGATAGTGAGATATAAAGTCATGAGATTGGTCTAAAAAACCAATATTTTACATTTGAACATATGATACTTATATATAATAATTATATAATTATCTAATAATATAATATAATTTCATAATAAGTCTTTTAAAATATTCATGTAGGTGTTGAAGGTCATTATCACCATGACTATGCTTTAAAGTAAATTGATAGTTCTGGGTAAGCAAGTTGTAGTGATGATTTTGAGGATCTATACCTTGAGTTCATATATATAATTAATATATTTTTTTTGTTTTTTTACTTTAAAATATTTATAATTCTTTTTTAAATCTTGAAAATCAATATAAGATGTTGAAATGTTGAAGCCAGAGTGGCTTGTCTAGTTCTAGTTTAACTGTGTGTAGTGAGGTCAAAAGATTGGTCTATAAGACCAATATTTGAGATTATACCTTTTGGTTTTTACATTATATAGTGGTAAATATATGTAAAATTATATTTTTAAACTATAATTAGTCATTTTAAGTGTTATTTGAGGTGTTTAAGATCAAGTTGTTCATGACTAGGTTTTGGAGTATTATGGTAGTTATGAGTGGGCTATTTGTAGAGAAGTGTTTGAGTCCTTTTACCATGATTTGTGAAGTATAAATAATATTTTTATGACCTTTATGTCATTTATTTTATGCATATTTTATTTACTTCCATGTTTTTTTACCTAATTTATGTTTAATCTTCAGTAATTCAAGACAAACTTTCTGTGTATGAGAAGGCCTAATTGTGAACAGGAAAAATGATGTGCTTCAAGAGGTGGTTGGATCTAAAAAGTGTTATGGAAAATATATAAGATTATTATAGATATATTGTATTATTATATTATATTTTCCTTCTATGTTTATATTTTTAAAGTGTTCCAAGGAAGGCAAAGTGTAATGTGTCCTAAAGTAGACCTAATGGGATTAGGTCTCCATGAGACATAAAAGTGAAATGAGATCTAATAGAGTTATGATAGACCAAAAGGGACTAAATATTAATTTTAATAATGTTTTTGAGATGTCCTAATACCTATTCCATGTCTGACCTAAGAGGTTAAGGGTGTTTATCTAACTAAGTGGCATATGAATAAGGAATGGTATATATACAAGGTAGTTGTAGGCATATTTGAGTATGTATGAGAGAATGCAAATGAAATAACACATTATGAGTATAAGTAGGTCTTTTTGGAAAATTATAAGAGAGTATATTTACTATCATGAATATATAATAAGAGGTTTGATAATGAATATCAAGGTCATATGACCTAATCAATCTTAAAGAGACCTAGTTGAGCGAAGAGGCCTAAAAAGCAGTTGAGAGGGATAAGAGTGTGAAGAGATGAAGAGCTGGTCATAATATATTGGTTGAGATATATATTGTTATAAAATTTATCAAAATGATTAGGGGGATAATTTAGTACTAAGTCATCTATAGGGTTGGTGCCTCCTTGCAACTGGGTGCTTAGATAGTTGGGGTTGGTGCTCCATATAGAGTTGGTGATTTACTAATTTTGGTTTTTGTTTTATATTAATTTAGTCCATTTTAAAGGATCATGTAGTTTTATTCCCCTTGATGGTTTCCCACATATATGATTTTTTGTCTTGTGTAATCTTGTTTTATGATTATATGCTTGATTACTTATGCATTGTTTGATCTATACATTGATGTGATGGTTCATGTATGCTAAGGAGGAATTGAAATAAAGTTTTTAATAAAATGATTCACACACCCCTTCTCAATGATTATTATTCCAACATTTGGTATCATATTAGGTCCTTTGAAGTATGCCTAATAGCCTAAACGAGATCTAGACAACAATAATGAAACCTTATTCATGGATATGGAAATAAATAATTGGGATTTCTCAAAAAGGAAAGGACTTATGGATGATGAAGATTCAAAGAAAGAAATGTTTAAAGTGAACCTTGAGGTATAATTGGTGAGTGTTATAGAGTAGTTTAAGTTTAAAATAATAAATAATTACAAACTAAGATAATTAGTTAAGGAATATGAAAATCAAATTGGTTTGTTTGAGGAAAATTTGAGAAACACATCTAAGGAGTATGATGAGATCATGCATAAGATTGAAGCACAGATAGAGATAGTCATTGTTATCTTAAAATCTAAATAGGAAGAAATAACCATGTATGGAACTAATATAGAATCATTGAAAGTTGAGTTAGATCAAGCATCTATAAATTTGAAGACCTTTATGAAGCTTGAAAATAGTACTGATGCTCTAGATAACATCTTGAGTAGTTAGAAGTCTACAAGTGATAAGATAGGTATTGGTTTCAAAGAACACCAAAAGGAGGTAGCTCAAGTCAAGGAAAAGGATAATGAAGGAAAGAATGTCAACATGAAGATACCAATCAGATATCCTAATGCTATGAGGTATGCTAATTCATTCAATGGTTATTATTTTGCATGTAATCAATTTGGTCATAAATCAAGAGAGTGTAGAAGACCCTCTAAAAATGAATGTGTTTTGGATTATGAAAGGAATAATTAGTCAATAGGTATGAATGAGGTTTTTTGCTATAGTTTTCATAATGTAAGACACATTTTAAGATTCTATCTTAATATAGGTAGAATTCCATCAAGTCAAAATAAGAGGTTTGAAGCCCCTAGAGTGTAGGAGAGAAGGCAATTGAATGTGTGGAAACCAAAGATAGTAAAGGTGAGTTATGATTAGTCTACAGGCCCAAGTAGGCTTTTTATTATGGTATAACATACATCAGATGAGAAATTAATTTAGGAATTTTTATTATTAGCTTAGATTATTGACCATACAGATGATGAAGAGGTCAAGCTAAAGAAACTAATCAAGCCTATAAGGATCCTAAAGGATATTCAATCTTATGAAAGCATGGAGATCTTGGAATCTCTTGAGTTTGTGTTTTTTTAGTTCCCTATGGATAATAGTGACTCCATTAGGATTCATTGAGACATTCTTCAGTCAGCATAAGCATGATGATGCTTGGTTTGAGGGGGAGCTATTCAAGTTGTTCATAATCTCCAAGTGTAGTTGTTGACAAGCATAGAATATTTTATAAGTGTAATTTCCAAATAAAGAGAAAGAGTGGTTTAAGAATTTATATTATGTATGTCCCTTTGTCATTGATGTCAAAGGGAGATAAAGTTTAAGAAGGAAGATTGACTAGATTGGGGGAGATGAGAGTGATCAGATTGAAGAATGTTTTGACATAAATTATAAAGGGGTAGTTTATTGAGAAGTGTTATCATTAATGTCAAGGTGAATCTTGTTAATATGCATGGTCAGTGATCTTTTATGTATGATATTGTGTGCTTGATGTGACAAGGAAGCCATGTGGTAAGAGATAATTTGAAGGTGTGATCTTGTGTGCTTGATGTGACAAGGAATCTATGTGGTAAGAGAGAATTTCAAGGCAACAAAATGTATCTTTTATTGAGATAGAATTTTAAGGAAACCTAATGTCTCTTCTATCGATTGATGTCAAGGATCAAATTAGCTTGAAGTTATCAATGTTGTCACAAAGAAGTATGATAGTCAAGTGAGCATTGAAGCATGTTGATCAAAAAGAGATTGTTACAATGGTGTGAGAGTGTTGTCTAAAGAGTATTATTTTTTGATATCATTGAGGTAATAATGTTTGAGTATAGTTAATCATGTTTGAGTATTATTTCTTGAGAACAAAGTATCTTGAGAATCCTAGTCTAGACCCTATGAGAAGTTGTGCATAGTGAAATCTGCTAAAGTAAGTAAGCACAAGTTTTTGATAGATTTTTTGGCATTATTTGATCATGTAATTAAATTATATACACTTTAAAAAGTGTTTTAAATTCATTTTTCAAGTTTCAAGTGCTTAAGAAGCCTGGGCATAGCACTAGTCATGGCATGTAAAGTCCTTGTGAGAAGGTATGAGTATGGTGACTTGGTAAGATGATTGAACAAAATCATGATTGGTTGTATAAGGTTTATTTATCATGCATATAATTCATTTGAACACTCATTATAATCTTAGGGTGAGCCTATAAGGGTAGGACTTATAGATCAAGTCTACAACTAGACCACTCATAAACTCTACTTGGCCTAATGAGGCATCATGATCTATTATCAAGGCATACGAAGGGTGTATGGAAATATTTAAGCATAATATAAAAAATTTGAGTATATGAGTGATGTGGATATCACATATAAAGAGGCATGAAGGTCATTTTTAAGGCCTAATGTGGTTTGTAGGTCAAGGTCTAGAGAGCAAAGAGAGAGTATGGCCTAATGAGGGTTCATGATCATATTTCAAGGTTTTTGAGATAATTTAAGCATTATCAAAGGTGAGGTGTGTTTTTTTAAGTATTTTCATGAAGTTTTAGGTCAAAGTTTGAAGGTTAAGGCAAGAAAAAGTGCTTTAAGGTCTCTCGAGTGTACAGAATGAAGGGTTCTCAACCCAAGAAGGAATTTAAAGTGTTCATTGGCATGTGTAACCTTTTCATTGGAAAGTGAGATATTAAGGAGAGATGGATAATTTTAATATATAATAATTATAGGCATTGGTTTTGGATTTAAGGGGTAATCCTTTATGAACAATCATTAACACCAAAACCTATGTTAAACCTCTCTAAAACCCTAACAAGGACCCGATGTGAAAAAAATGTTTAAAACATCACATAATGGTCTCAAATGACTATAAAAAATATTTTATCATGTATTTAACTCTACCAGGTACCTCTAAGTGGTGGTGGCTAGTTAGATGAGAGAGAAAATGCATAGATACAGGTTTATTTGCAAAGAATTTGTTATAGTAATCAAAATTTACATTGGTAAAAAAACTAAAATGGATGGAGAATGAATATTGAGACTCATTTTACATTTAAATTAATTTTATGGACAATTTAAATCCCTTAAGTTTTATAAATTGCTCATCCAATTTAGCTAATCGCTAACAAGCCTAATGGTACAAATAGTGAGAAACCTAGGGAGCAGTGAGAAGATGAATAAGGATGTGTTATCATGATAGAGTGATTAAACCAAGTTAATGGAGTTTTTTTTTACTAGTATTTCCTATTATTTTTTTTCTAATTTTTTGATATCAATGAACATAGTGAAAAAATTACTCACAAGTTGGCCTATCTAGTTCAGATGAGACAGTGGGATATAAGGTCATGAGATTGGTATGTAATACCAATATTTTCCATTTGACCATATTATATTTATATTTTATAATGGTATAATTATATAATAATATCATATACTTTAAAAATAAGTTTTTCAAAATGGTCATGCAGGTGTTAAAGGTCATTATCACCATGATTATGCCTTAAGGTAAACTGACAATTCTAGGTAAGCAAGCTACAGTGATGAGTTTGTGGCTCTATGCCATGATTTTATGTATATAATTCATATGGTATAATTTTTTTTGACTTAAAAATAGTTATATTTATTTTTTAAATCTCTAAATTCAATATAAGAGGTTGAAATGTTGAAGACAAAGTGGCTTGTCTGGTTCTAGTTTGACTGTGTGTAGTAAGGTCAAAAGATTGGAATACAAAACCAATATTTGACATTATAACTTGTAGTTTTTATATTTTATATTGGTATATATATGTAAAATTATATTTTTAAATTATAATTATTCATGGTAAGTGTTCTTTTATGTGTTGAAGATCAAGTTGTTCATGACTGGGTTTTAGACTGTTCTGGTAATTTTGAGTGGGCTATTTGCAGAGAAGTGTTTGAGTCCTTTTTCCCTAAATTTTTAAGCCTAAATCATATGGTAATGACCTTGAGTTCATTTATTTTCTTCATATTTTATTTATTTCCATGTTTTTTAGCTAATTTATGTTTAACTTCAGTAATTCAAGACAAACTTTCTATGTATGAGAAGGCCTAATTATGAACAATAAAAATGGTGTGCTTCAAGTGGTGTTTAGATATAAAAAGTGTTATGGATACTATATGAGATTATTATAGGTCTATTTTATTGTTATGTTATATTTTCGTACCATGTGTGTAGTTTTAAAGTGTTTTAAGGAAGGCAAAGTGTAGCATGTCCTAAAGTAGACCTAATGGGATTAGGTTTCCATGAGACCTAAAAGTGAAATGAGGTATAATAGAGTTATGATAGACCAAAAGGGACTCAATATTCATTTGAATCATGTTTATGATATTTAATAATACCTATTCCATGTCTGACCTAATAGGTTAAGGGTGTTTGGCTTATTAAGTGGCATATAAACACAGAATGATATATATACAAGGTAGTTTTAAGCCTATTTGGGTATATATGAGAGAATGTGAATGAAATAGCACATTGTGAGTAGAAGGAGGTATTTTATAACATAAAAATATAATATAAATACTATCATGAATATCTAAAAAGAGTTATGAGTATGAAAATCAAGGTCATATGACCTAATCAGTCTTGAAGAGACCTAGTTGAGCAATGAGGCCTAAAAGGCAGATTGAGAGGGATAAGAGTGTGAGGAGATAAAGAGGTGGTCATGATATGTTGGTTTAGAAACATATTTTTCTAAATTTCATCAAAGAAGTAGGTGGATAAGTTGGTTTTGAGTCATATAGGGAGTTGGTGTCTCTTTGCAAGTGGGTGCTTGTTAAAGCCTAGTCATGTAGGTATTTGGCTAGTTGGGGTTGGTTCTCCATGTGGAGTTGGTGCTTCACTAAATTTGGTTTTCATATTATATGATTGTATTCCATTTTTATGTATCATTTGGTTTTCTTCCCCTTTAGGTATTCCCAGATATATTATGTGTTATCTTTTGTAATCTTGTTTCATGATTATATGGTTGATTACTTATGTATTGTTTGATCTATATGTTGACCTGATGGTTCATGTATGCTAATATAAATTGAAATTAACTTTTTAATACACTAATTTACCCCCCCCCTCACTCTTATTGATTGTTCTTCCAACACAACTCTTGTTCTAGGTTGCATCTTGTGATCCTAAAATGAGAGGATGAAAACCCATCAACCTATTGGAGTGGGTCATAAACCTACATCAATAGGAATAAATTTACTCAATATGTCAACTCATATTTCATTTTATTCATTTTATTTTGAGTAATAAAAATAAAATTAATAATGGTAAATTCTAATGAAATCAAAAAATTGTGATCTCATGAAAAATGGGTAATGTGATTTGGTAGATTTACCACTTAGAATGTTACCCATTGGTTTTCAATAGGTCTATATCAAGTATAATTAATATGGATCCCTCATAAAATATGAAAACCAAGTGAATGAATTTTTATAATTTTACCCTTACCTAAAAACATAATCATCAACAAAATAGTAATGGCCATGGAAACATGCTTTTAGTGGAAGAACAAGAGATAAAAAGAGAATTTTTATTAACATAATTTATAAGATATTTTTAATGTATACCCATAAGGTTTTGAGATAAAAATCATGAAATATATGTGAAAATTGGTGAATAAAAGGTAATCAAGTTACTCATTTTATCAATTCTTTTTTTATTTAAGTGATTGACTTTTGAATAGGCTAATGAAAGTAAGAGTGGTAAATGCAAATGAAATTAGAGAATTTTGATCTTGCAAATAATGGAATATGTACTCTAGTAGAGTTAACACCTATAATGTCACCCATTGGTTGTCAATAGGTGTATATAAATTATAAGTAATATGGATCCCTAATAAATACAAAACCAAGTAAATGGATTTTTAGACTTTTATCCTTACTACAAAAATAGTAACCAAAAAAATAGTCATGGCCTTGGTTACACCCTTTAAGTGGAAGTACGAGAGATAAAAAGAGAAATTTTATTAACATCATTTAGAATATATTTTTAATTCACACAATAATTTTATGAGATAAAAATTAGTAAATGTATGTGAAAATTAGTGAAGTCTATTTATATATTGAAGTAGGCCATCATAGGTATAGTATAGATAAAATTGCAATAGTATCATCATCACTAAATAAATGAGTTGTATTGATATGAACCTCTAAAAAAGTCTTTGATAATAATATTATTATTTTAGTAACACATGTAGAAAATATTTTCATAATTAATAAAAAATTTAATGAAATCCAAAATATAAATATGCTCTACTTTTGACATGATAGGTCAAGTCCTCTCATATTTATACCTAGGTGTAGAAAGATTTTCAATTGATAGTGTATGCTTGCCTCACAATAGAGATGCCAAAACATTGTCATAAACATTTCCTTTGACTGACTTTAAACTCGTTCCACATAAAATTCAACAAAAGTGAGAAGGTAACACACTTGAATTATTATTTTTATCAAGCTCCATAATTTTAGGAATGATTGTAGATGGTGGAATAATTAGTTATTTAGGTAAATACCATAGTTATTTAGTGATTACAAGGTATAATATCCTATGATATTTCAATGGATGGACCAAACATTATTTTTGGATTATAATGACTCACAACCTTGGGAATAATAGATATAAATTATAGGATTTGTTCATGTGTTTTCATTATGAAGTCATGATATTTGAACTATGTGTATTATGTGAAAATTCTCCACAACTAGTTATTTCTCACCATATGAAAAATATTTTCAAAAATGGATCAAATGGGTTTGTAGCATGACTATTTTCATTCGAAGTAAAACTAACAAAGATGTCTACATAATGATATTTATAGATTGTTTTTTATAACCACTCAGTAATTTTTAGAGAAATGCCAAAATAAATACTACAAAAAAGGTATCATGATCATGCCATTCAACTTCTATGAAGGATTCAACTTCCAAACATCAAACCTTATAGGTACCCATATATCCAAAAGAGTGAGATTGAAAATATGGTAGATTTTATGTTGGGGGATGGGATTATTAAACATAGACAAAGTGCACATTCATCTCCAATGTTAATGGTGAATAATAAAGATGATACCTATAATATGTGACTCAATTACAAATATCTCAAAAATTACATAATTAAATATAAGTTCCTATTCAAGTAATTGATTATTTTCTAGATGAGTTACATGGTGTTGTCTACTTTAAGAAATTGGATCTTTATTCAAGTTACCATAAATTTATATCAAATATTAGGATATACATAAGAAAAAAATCATAACTCATGATGGAAACTATCAATTTTTGGTAATATTTATGTTCTCATAAATGCACCATCTATATTTCATAACTTGATGAAAATTGTTTTTTGTCCTTTTCTATAGAAATTTATCTTGGTATTTTTTGATAACATCCTAATATACATCAAGACATGGGAATCACACTTGAAACATGTGAATAATTTATTAATAACCCTATAACAACATTATATTTAAACAAATCTTTCAAGTATGTTTTTTAAGTGAAAGAGGTGGAGTATTGAATTCACATTGTTTCACAAGAAGGAATCAAAGTAGACCCTCATAATATTAAGGTCGTGATAGAATGATGAGTTAAAATATATATAAGAACCTCCAACACTTATTAAGGCTGATATTTTATTATCATCACTTAGTAAAAAATATAGTAGTAAAGCAGCACCACTCAAAACTTTGTTGAAGATGAACTCCTTCCACTAGAATGAAACAACCACCAAGGCATTTGAGAAGTTGAAGGAGGCCATATACACCACTTTGGCTCTATCTACCCAAAAAATATTAAATAATTTCATTGTTTAATGTGATGTGATAGGGTATGGAATGAGGGAATTAATTATTTAGGAAGGATAACCCACTTCATTTGAAAATCATTAGCTCAAATGTAACAATTTTCTAAAACTTATCTATGAGAAGGAGATGATGGATACTCCTCATGCAATAAAAAATGGACACCATATAGTATGATTAGACACTATAAGGTGAAAAAATATCATGATAGTCTAAAATAATTCTTGGAATATAAGTTTTCATCCAAATAAATAACAAATTAGGTGAACAAAATGATAGTATATGACTTTGGAATAATATATAAGAAATGGAAGGATAATGTAGTGGTAGATTCACTATCTAGAAGGGATGGGCCCATAGAGGCACTATTATACACAATGTCAATATGAAAATTAGATTGAGTGGATGAGGCAAGATCCAAATATCATAATTACATCAATACATAGGTTTTGATCAATAATCTCTAGTAATATTGTATTGTCTCAAAAAAAATTGTCTGCAAAGAGAATACCCTCTAGTAAAAAGATAGGTTTTACATGTGGAATATTTTTTCCCTTAAGCACAAGGTTATTACATAGCTCCATGTATCTCCAATAGGGTAATTTAGGATTATTTAAAGCTTATCACATAATTAAGAAATATTTATTTTGGGAAGGACTCAAGGGGATATCCAAAAACTTATGACTGGATGCATAATATGTTAGTAAAACAAGGGTGAGATAATTAAGACCAAAAGTCCTCTACAACCCTTATTTATTCCTAGCCAAATATTGGGGGAGGTTTCCATGGAATTCATAATAGGAAACCTCATAGCCCAGGTTAGAAGTGATAAATGTCTTTATGTGCCTTGTCACATCCATTTATAGCAATTATAGTAATGTATTCTTTTTTTGATGTAGTTTAGAATCTACATGGAGCCCCAAGACCATATTAAGTGATTTTTATCTAATATTTACTAGTAATTTTTAGATTGATTTATTCTCATGTTTAGATATGAATTTAAATACTATATCATCATATCATCCTCCATCTGATAGGAGAAAAAGGTGGTCAAAATTTTTTTTTAGGGTTATATTTGTTGTTTTTCATCAAATAAATAAGAGAAATGGGTTCACTAGTTATGACTAGCAGAATGGTGGTATAATACTTCCTTCGATGCCTCATCCAAAATGTCTCCATTTTTAGCATTTTATGGGTACTAGTGATCATCCACAACCTCATCCTTAAGGGTACCACTAAAGTTTTAAGTTTATAAATAACACATTGAATACCAACATAAGGTACTAGTTAATCTAAGAGAGGACTTGGCAATGACACAGAACTGAGTGAAGTAAGATGCAGATTAACATAATAGTGAAAAGAATTTTAAATTTGGGTGATTGGTTATTTATGTACATAAAACCATACAATAAAATGTCTTTAGAGTAATATAAAAGGGATTAAAAACTTTCTCCTATATATTACAACTCTTATTATATTATACATAAAATTGGTAGTCTCACATACAAGTTAGATTTACCTTAGTTTAATTACATACATCTAATATTTTATCTTATTATTAAATAAGTTAATTAGATAGAAAGTATTTACCCAAAATGAGTTACCATAGTTAGATGAGGAGGGAATATTCATTATGCAATCTGAGGAGATTCTTCATACATGCACTAAGAGGTTTTGAAAAAAGAAAATTAAGGAATATTTGATTTAGAGGAAAAATCTCAATAACAAGGATGGAACATTCCCAAATAACATTTATATTTATTAAATGTTGAATAAAATGTTATTTTTAAGGGTTGGCATGTTATACCCTTAAACTATAGCATTTATAGGGATATGTGTAGCCAAATTGTAACTAACATAACTATTGTGGCTAACATGACCCATTATGTTTTTAATTAGGACCCATTCCATTACCCTTAATTATTTTTATAAATAGGTTATTCATTACTCTTGGTTCTTATATTTATTTATTTTATTCAATATCTCTTTGTAATTTTTTAAATAGGGTAAAAATCAAGGTCTAATAGGTAAATTCAAGTTGAGTGTTTCTAGTAAAAGTGGTTCTTATCATGATCTCCTAATGTAATTCACAGGAAAACTATAGACCATTTCAACTACCTTCTAATTTATTTGGGGACTTAAGCTTACACAATAATTTTTTCAAAATAATAACACTAAATTTTCCTTTTTCTTTTCACATTTTCAAAATATGTAAAATTTTATTTTACTTGACTTAGTTATTATTTATTTGATCATTAACTTTTCATTATTCATTATGTAGGCCACATGACACTATTTCATGACTTCACATTCATTTTCAACTCTCACACCCATTTACACTATTCTTACCAATTTTGATACTTTAATTTATTTGAATTATGCCACTTATCTTGATCTATTTCACACTATAACATCCATACAATTCTTAATGTATCATGCACTAAGTCTGAATCACCAAGAGACTATGAGCTAATCACCACAGGCCACATGTCACTATTTTTTGATTTCATAAATTTACATTACACATAAAACTAAATATGTTTGTAACTATGATAATGTGATCCAATCATTTTATACCACATGGCTTCATACTATTATTTACACACCTCATAGTTATTTCTATATTACACTTAGGCTAATGGGTGTAGACCCCAGAACCAACCAAAAGAGGACATGTGGCCCACCCAATAACACTCATATACTAGCTCATCTCAAGAAAGGATTATGTAGTGGTTTAAATAAAGGCATATGGATGGTTTATTTTATCTAATGAACATGTAAAATTTCAAATTAAGTCAAATATTAAAAGGAAAAAGGCTTTTGAATTATTGCAAAGGTCACCTTAGCATTAAAGATACACAAACTAGTAGTCCATTTTATTTGTTCTAAGGTTTAAATCATAATATATAAACAGGGTCACCAATTGACCCAATTATTCATATTACAATTGCTTAAAAAATCCCATTGCAATATAATTGCCTATTAGTGATCCTGAGTTGAATGTTTTCACATAGTAGAAAAGGAATTAATAGAATCTATGACTTATAAGTTATAAAATCTTATTTATTATCATATGAGATCAACTAGGTATTCATAAATACTCATTTACTCTAGATAGCCCTAGGGAATTAATTCAAGCATCACAATTCAATTCACAACATAGTGGCTAAGGTTAAACCATTATCTAAGGGGGAAATCCCCAAAGAATAATATGTTTCTTTTATATACTATTTATTGTCCATGCAAAAAGTTGAGCTTCATTAAAGTGTATCCAAGATGAAGGTATTCCCCTATATCAACTTATTTCATAATCATTATGTTTAGACCCAACACTTGGATGACTTTGTGCTCTCATTTAAAAATTAAAACAAAATAGACTTCATAGTTGGGATGTCCTTTAAATAGTATTAGAAAATTCCCCATCTAGACATTATATAATCACTAATCTGTTTCTAAATGGCATACCCAAAAAAACATCTGAGAAATGTTGAAGGATTGGGTGAAAAACTTTGAGATATGGATTGACAAGGAATATATGGACAAAATCCACATTCATCACTCCATATTAGGTGTCCAAATTGGAATAACTCTAATGAACTGACTTTATGGTGCCCCTAACATATCCCACATTAATAAGGTGTGGATGCCCCTCTTATCTATGACCATCGATGATAGGTAAATTCTATAAATAGGGGAGGTATTCACCTTCAACCTTAAGTAATGGGTGTCAAAGGTAAATAGAGGTGATAATTTTTATTTTATGTCATATTTAGTTGATGTCACCTTTTCTAAAGTTTATTTTGATAAAATCCCATGATAGATTCCTACCCTATGGATGTCAGTCCATAAGCACTTTTAAAATTTGTATCTACACAAGTATAGGTAGTGTATGTCATAAATTTTTGATTGCTTCTAAACCCCACTATACCATGCTATCAATGAAGAGCACATGCATAGGTTTTATAATGAAATTATTAAATACATTATGATCATAAGAGTCTATTAGTACTATCCAAATTACATAACCATCAAAGTAGATTGACTTTTTGTGTATCCCATCAAGTTTCCCATATATGTTTTAGACAATTTGGCTAAGTAAGAGATTTCATACCAAATGTACCATGAGATTGACTTGATATGAAATGAAAATAAATATACATCTTGGCCTCATTGCCTTATAAGATAGGTAATAGAATCATCTAAGTTTGGACATGATTGAGTTCAATAGTAGCTTATAGAACCTCCTTCAATTTAAATACCCATGACCTAAATAATTTGGATCTAATGGGGAGATTTAATGCCCATAAAAATCATTGAAAGGTAAATTTTCAACTATATACAACCATAACACACACACCCTTGTGACTGGGTATTTATTAATGCATTAGAAAATGATGATGTGAAGAGGAAGATGAACATTTTCGGCCTTGTGCTCACCTAGTCTAGACCAATTATCCAGTAGATAAAATAAATACTATGGGGGCATAAAATTCAATATGAATCACAAATTACAAAGGTTACATTGAGAATAAAAGTACTCTATGGCTTACCTCTACCAACACTTACTCTAAGAATGCTTTAGATGTAAGAGGTAACTCTACATTTGGCTCCTTCTTCCTCAAATGTGTCTAATTATTTTGTATAAATTTTATAATTTTCTTATTCTTAATTAGATTAAATGGAATGTTATGCCATATTTACTCACCCTCATCATTTTATGCCTCCGTTAAAAGATGCACCAGTTAGAATACCTCCATTTGTATCCTAGGTGGAAGTGACTACAATAGGGACCATTACACAAAATTTCCTTATAATTACCATTTCTACTATTACCCAATCCATTCATATCATGTAAATAGTGAAATCACTTATCTCAAGTAGTGTGACCACCATGTCCCCAAGCATTATCACTTCAAAACCCATGTGTTAGCAATGGACTTAATCCCAATTACATCATACTCCAAGGTCACTCTTATACTTGTGTTCCCACACTCTATAGTAAATTCCATTTTAAAAATTAAGGATGCTAATAAATAGGATATGTAATCCCCCTTTTGTATCCCACCATTAATTTGATAGACCCATCTTCCATGCCTCTAACTATGACCACCCCTGCTTTATCTAAAACTCTTGTTCTTACACTTTTCACCCCTCCTTCAACACAAGAATTTACTCCCATGGTGTCATTCATATAATTTATCCTATTTGAACCTATTCTCAAGCCTCTACATAACCCATCATACATTACCCTCACATAACCTTCATCCTCTACCACCTCAATGTCACAGGCTAGGGGAAATTAGATGGAGGGCATACAGTTGGCCAAATCCCAAAGAATAAGGATGGTCATAACTTAAGATCTAGAAGTGAAACTATAATTTGAAAAACTAATTGGAAAACTCAATTGATTAATGATAAGGATGGTTACTCTAGTCACTAAAATTAACATTTAATGCTAAAAAAATGCACTTGTGACCACTCCTTACACATACTTAGCTTATGCTCAATTTAATGATTCTAAACTATTATTCCTCTAATTTATGTGTAATATATTTATCTTTAAGTAATTATGATACTAAAAATTCCTATTCTTCATTTCAAATATCCTCTACTCACTATTATATTGATTCACACTTCTAGTTTAGTTGTCTTTACTTTTTAGACAAGGTTGCTCCTTCAGGACAATTTCATTGGTCAGTAGTGTCTAAAGATATCAGTTTAATCCTCCTACCAAAAAAATGGTTAATTTTTCAAATTAAAATTTACATAATGATTCATCCCACATGTTTCACAAGTCTCATTTGAGTAAATTCCAAATAATATCATCAGATATTCCATTCATTTTTTAATTGGTTGGAAAGAGGTTTCTATATTGCAAACAAAATAATTATTCTGAGTGCATATTGAGAGGAAAGCACCTATTCTTCCCAATTTTGAGTCCATACAACCCAATTATCCTTGAGATAAGTCTTAAAACACCTCCAAGGTCACAAGTCATTATTTAAGCACATAATTACACCAAGATTGCCACCAATATATAGAATTTCGCCAATATTTCACACACCACCATAGCATGGGAGAACTACATGTATTTGTTCCCTTTTGTGAGTATTGGTATGTATGCAATGTAAAACATAGGGGCTGTTGATTTCAATCATAACTTCAGCCCCTAACCCCTTTTTCACATTTCACTACATTTTTTCCTCCTTTTTTATTGAGCTAAAGTTACAAGTGAAGAAGAAGGTAGTTAATAGATCTTATATTGAATTGAATATACCTAATTATGTGCAAAAGACCTAAAATCCAAGGTAAACTTATATAAATTCACACATAGGGGAAAAAATCATGCTAAAATTTGGTGTAGCACCCTATGGATGATAGTGTAGGTCAGCCTTGTCTCTAATTCAAATAGAGCCTTTTCTTATTTCACAATAATTTTACACTATCCCATAGTCAATCACATTATTTATATTTCATTCTATTTGATTCAAGTTCCAATTAATTTATTTTCCTTTATTACTTCCCCTTTTAACATATTTATATAAATAGCAAGTTACAAATCAATCGTATAATTATTACATATTTTATACATTGTGATTTTACTCAATAGATTGTCATAATTATATTAACACTTTCATAAACCCTAATATCAATAAAATATATTGGTGAACCTATCTATTTATTAAATATTAAATACCCTAAACATCCATGTTTTTAGGGTTGATTTCCTTCTTTTCATTATTTCCAATTATTGTATGAGGGTTTTCAGATTTGATAAATTATTTGTTAACATCAATCTTCCAAGTTTTTATTTCATATTTTATGAAATATAAGAATTTTTTTTCTACCTCTATTAGAATAAGTTTTAGACTAAGTGGTACTCAAGTTAAGCATACTCATATTTTAGTTGACGACATCATAATGGCATACTCAATTAATATATTTGATGATTCTAACAAAAGAGAATTAATAGTGTATCTTTCAAAGAATCATGATATGCAAGATGAGTTCATAGACATTATTAGAGAGGTAATAAAGAAATCATATGAAACTAAATCATCTAAGACATCTATTGATATGGGTTCCTTATATTTATCTACATTAATTAATACAAATTTTATACCAACATCTACTATGGGGGAAACCCAAGAGTTTTAACATATTAATATGTCAATCTCTACTCAGTCACTTTTTACACCCTATTTGGTTAGCACACATTCTTTCCTAACACATAATCCCTTATGAAAACTATTTTATCTATACATACTAATATGTTTCAAATGTAACAAAATTATTCAAAACCTATTAAAATCACTTGATTCACATAATGTGTTGTATAATCCATTGGCTCAATGTATTTTATCATATCCTTTACCAACTAGTTTTGTGGCACCTAAGCTTGCATTGTATAATGAAAAAGGTCAATTCAAGCAACATCTTAGAGAAATTCACACATCATTTTTTGACTATATGTCCAATGATAGATTTTTGACCAATTTTTTTCCAAGAATCTTAAAATAATGTTCTCTAAGATGCTTTTATGATTTATTGTATGCTAATACATTCAATACTTTGGAAAACCTTTTCCTTGCACTTTTTTCAACTAACATAAGTGAAAACATTTCATATGCTCAGATTTCTCAACTTAAAGAAGAATATAATGAGCCTAATGTAGATTATGTATAATGTTATAAGGCCATGTTATCCAAACTGACAAATCATATGGCAGATAAAAAATTTCAAGATATATTCAAATAGAGATTCCATCCACATCTACATGAATATATTATGTTTAATAAGTTTCTATCAATAATGGACTTATGTCACATAGTTAAGGAAAGATAAGTTATTTCAAATGAATAATCTAAAGTATACAACCAACCCATTTTCTACTTCTCATATAATGAATCCAATCAAGCCACCATACAAGGTGAAACAAGGTGAAAATAATAGGGATCAAAAGATAATAGTGAATGTAGGTTCAGATCCTACTCCATGTAGTGTTTTAACTACTCCTCCAAGGAGATAATTTACCAACTTTCTAGAATCTCACTACAAGGTGTTGAAAAATCTATTAGAATGTAACCTCATATCACTCCCTCCTAATAAAGAGGTTGATTTGAGTAAACCTCATTCAAAAGGATTTGATTAAAATGTTTTTTATGAGTTTCAAAGAGTACCAAGGCATAATACCAATAGATGCATCAGCTTGAGACATAATATAAATGATTTAATAGATAAGAACATGATTTCTATGAATATATATATGACAGTACAAAGGTATAACTAAGTGAGAGTAGAATAATGAAAATATTTGGTGATCCTTTCCCTAAGCATACAAGTCAATAAATATCATATCAATCAAAAGTTCATTACACATATAATGCACATCCTCCACCAACTTATTATCATCCTAATATATAGGCACATCATATTTTAAATGGAATTATTAGTACATATCATGTTTTAATGCCATCTCTACTACTTGTCACAATTGTAGATCATGAGATATTAGATGATTATTACAATTTATACTCTTTCTTAATTTTAGCTTATATTTATCATCAACCTATTAAAAATGTCATGGTTGATAATGATTTAAATTTTAATATATACACTTTCATTCTTTTTTCACATTTTGGATACATTGGTAAGGATATACTTCCTACAACAATAGTAATCAAGGGATCTTGTGCCATGTGATAAATTATATTGGTGAGACCACACTACCACTATAGGTTGGTCTAGCATATGTAGCCACCAATTTTATATTAGTACCTAGTGCTTAAGTCTTCAATATGCTATTGGGGCATCATTGTATCCAATAACTTTATGTAGTACCTCTATAATTCACAAATGTTTGAAATTAATCTTTTTAATGAGGTTATCACAGTTCATGTCATTCCACATGAATACCCCCTACATCCCAAAGTTATTTTTCCTACACCAAAGATATAAATTGACCAATATAAAAAAATTTAACCTACAAAAATGGTTTAGAAATAGTGGACAAATTTCCAAGGAGGCCTATCATTGAAAATCCACTTAATCAGTGATATGTCATAGATTATAGAAATCCATTCTCTACTCCGACACATCCTAGATTAATGTTACAAGGCATTAAGAGTGTTCCAAAATAAACACCAACATATTTTTTATACTTCATGATGGGATTAGAATATTCCTAGATTTAACAATCATAAACAACATACATAGTGTACTATAGATTATCATCATGATAGTGGAACTTATGCTATAAAACTAAACTAGTTTTTAGATTTTGAGTTAAGACTAGTTACTTCATAGTGGCATGATAATTTTCATTCATAAGACATCATACTTCATATACTAGATATAAAATATATTTATTATGAGGGTGTTATGGGATTCATTGGTTAGTATGTTCCTTTTTTAGTTGTATATTAAAAAAATCAAGACATATGAATGATATGTGTAGTTCATTTACATGAACTAATTTTTTCTTTATTATATTAATTACTTATCTATAATCAAGTTTTATATCAAACATGATTCACAAGCTTAATTGAGTGAATTTTATAACATACAGGTTGTCACTTTCAATTGTAGTTTTAGGTGGTGATACTATCTTATACCCTAAAAAAATACACAAATAAATATACTCTAATCTAGACAATAACACACTGCACTCTTATCCCATTCCAACAAACTTGACCCATTAAATATTAGATCTAATTTATCAAACCCAAAATAATCACATGCCTTATATATCCTATGCACATCAAAACAAGTTCATTTTGGGGATATTTTAATCAGGTTTCATGACTCTATGACTACCCCTTTTATTCTTAATATAGTGAGATACACTACTTAAATCTTTCCATGTTTACTAAATTACTCTCACATTGTTATCTTACTAGATACCTAAGTTGTTAAATATAATAATATTACAAGTTTAATATGTCAATCAATTTCACTTATTCATACATGCTTATCATGTTTGCTTCATTACTTCATTATGTATGCATATACATTTCTTTGGATTATGGACATTTGAACATGTCCTTGTGTTTGGCTCTAAGTCTTATTATGTGTTTTTATGTGTGTGAATGGCATTTGAACATGTCCTTTTTATGTGTTCCCTTCTTATTCCATGTTTAGTGTGTTTTTATGTGTTTTCTTTATCTATACATCATAGCCATGAATCTTGTTTGTCACTTTGTGCTCAATTTACAATGTTATGATAGGTATCATGCATCTCCACTATTTTTTGATGCCATGATCAATATCATGTATATTCCTTGATTAGTTATATATTAATTTTAACTACTCAATATTTATCATAATCATTGTGTGCCTAATTGACATCTATCTATGCATGACATTATGTATGATTGGTTCTATATGTATCATACATTATTATTATTTTTAGATTACCAATATGATCACATAATCTCCAATTTTATAATTATTAATCCATATTTCAATATTTTCCATAACATCATTCACATAAGTTTTTATTTTGAGATAAATTATTATGCATGCTTCATAACTCACCTCAAAAGAGGGGGCATACATAGTGCCTTATATTAGAGACTAAGCTTAAATAGTCCATTGCACAAACAAAAAACATTAGTATTTTCTCATTTTATCATAGTGCACACTCATTTTTTATCAAAAAACATATTCAAACATAACCTCTTCATTTAGACAACAACATAGGTTGTAGTTATCCATATCAGTGTGCTTTTATCCTAGGAGTCAAAAATAACATTTTATATATTTTTCAAAATTTTAATGTCTATAGAATAATTTTTAGTTTTTCTCAAAAATAGTTTTCATATTTATACATAATATTATCCCATATTTTTCTCAAAGTGGGGGTATCATACACAACATGTGTTCTATAATTTTATATAGGTTTACCCAAAAATTCATTTGGTATTACTCATATATCATAATCAATATACTCAAATATCAGATTTGGGGAATGTGTGTGGAACATGATCACTTTCTTGTTCAAATTTTTACACTAGTTTTTGTATAAGGAATGGTAATCCATGTCATTCTCTACATTGTATACACCAAACTTGGATCATATTATTTTTTCACTAGTTTTTCACTAGAAATGAATCTTATTTCATGTGAAGTAGTTGATTTATCTTTTTCATGAGTTTACACTAAAATGATCTATTAGAATTCATACATGGATTCCAAGATATTATAATACCTTAAATGTTATGATATGGATTCAAATGTATCTTAAGTTCTTAAACACACTCTCCTACTAGTGAGGATTGGTTCATACATAGTCCAATCTAAGTAATTTAGTGAAAATAAATATCTAAGGGTTCCACCCTATCTAGTTATTTAACCCTAATTTGGATAAGGATCCTACTTGGGATAGATATGGTTAATAATATAGAAATGATAATGCACAAGGATGATCAAATCTACAGTAGTTGAATTAGATGCTAAACTTAGATACAACAATAAAAATAGTAAGTATAGTTATTCTAGATATTGAAATGAAAAAGAAATAATGTATTTAGTTGGCTTTGATCCTGACACAATTCTAGATATGGAATACACATATCTAGATATGGTGTAAAAATAGTAAGTATAGCTATTCTAGATATGGAAATGACAAAGACATAATGTACTTAGTTGGCTTTGATCCTGACACAGATCTAGATATAGAAGGATCAATGCCAACTAAGTACATTATTTCTTTGTCATTTCCATATCTAGAATAGCTATACTTATTATTTTTGCACCATATCTATATATGTGTATTCTATATCTAGAACCATGTCAGGATCAAAGCCAACTAAGTACATTATTTCTTTGTCATTTCCATATCTAGAATACACATATCTAGGTCTAATGTAAAAATAGTAAGTATAGCTATTATAGATATGGAAATAACAAAGAAATAATGTACTTAGTTGGATTTGATCTTGACATAGTTCTAGATATGGAATACACAAGAATTAGACTGGAAGAATTTTATAGAATAATCACCATATTTTGATTAGATGCCTTTAGAGCTATAGACACTAGCATTAGCTTGGGATAGTTACATGAATGCAACTATATAAATTAGATGTAAGTATCATGTACAAAATACCTGATGGAAAAGGATGTGACCACAAGAATAATTTTGGGTTTGTCTTCACCTTCACTCTGGTGCACAAGTTTAGGTCATGAAGTACTACTCCTCATGAAATTATAAAACCCTAGTTCTTCATCTTTATAGAGACCTTAGAAAAAATGGGTTTGTACGTGCATGGTGTAGAGCTAACCCCAAATACCCCTCTATCAATAAGTGTTACATATATAGACACTACTCTAAAGAGGGCCTCAGAGTGATGTAGTACTCCCCTAGGTGTTGGTTTGGGTGTGAATCATGCAATATGTGGAAAGAAAGTACAATAGTGACCTAACTTGTAACTTAGAAAATTAGGCTCTTGGAATGCTCCTTAAATACATTAAACCTATTTATGTGATACCCCTATGACTGATATGAAAATAGGATAAAATAGGGAAGTTTTACTTTATCGAGTGCTTGATTAAATGCTTTAAAATGTTATCTTGGGTCTTTTCTATATGAGGAATGAATGAGGTTTTATCTTGTATTTATATCAATCCCTTTAGAGAAATAACTCATATTAAATCACTTAGGTCAAACATTAGGATACATTTTATTTAAAAATTAGATTACTTTAGGGCACTTAACACCTATGTCAGGGTATCACACTAGCATCGATGTACGGGTCTGAAATTGATAATTTTGTCCTAGCATTTAGAAAATAGGTACATGCTCAAAACTTACAGGGGCATAAGATAATCATGATTCAATAATTTTGGGCAAGATAAAAGGTATATTTCATCAACATAGGATTATTCAAACCAAGAGAGGCCAAGGGGCACAAGATAGAATAGATGCAAAACTTATGAAAGTGGTAAAGGTCTAGAACTAAGGAAAAACTAAGGTATGAGTTTTCCAAGTGTACAAGATTGAGGTGCTATAGAATTCATAAATACCATCTAGATTTTTTTTCATTTAATCTAGTGATAAAATTATTGTTTTAAAAGAGAAGAAATACATATCTGATTATGTATAGCACACTTTGCCTTTGCATGATTCCAAATTGAGTGTTTTACTAGTGATTCACCTGAAAATAAGAGTAAGTTATAGTATATAATCTAAAATTAAAATTATTTGAAATGGTTTCAATTGAAATAACAAGGTTTAAGAGTACATGTGTGTATCGATACAACTACTTTGCCTATTGGAAACTTGATATAATATATGTATCATTATGAATTATTGAAATTGAGATTAGGATGAATATATAAATCTATAAAATGCATATATTAAAGGATATAGATAAATATTGGAAGTCATATTCCCCCAACCTTAGATAAAATGTGAGTTATTACTCAGTAGTTGAGATTATCTCAATTATGCAACCCAATCATACTTATAACATAGTGAGCACAAGTGAACAAAGTTAATGCATACTATAAAACTAGTGAGGCTAGATGATATAATCAATTCCAACCTAAAATTTTGGCAAGATTGAGTAATTTAATCACCTCAACCATACCAAAATTGAAATAACTACTACATTAGATTGGCTCAATATAGTCCATAAAATTCCATCCTAGTGGATGATGATAATCCTTGAGAGTGTTTTGAAATTTGAAACTATTTTGGATTTTACAATATTGGGCACACATTACATAACATATACACCTTAGATATGTCTCATGTTAATATTATGAATAATAATGATACCAATGTAAATTATTATACAACAACTATGAATTTAAATTATCTAATTATGTGCTTTGGCCAACTCAAAAATTGTGTAGGTGTGGAGAACATGCTTCTAAAGCATTCCCCAACTACATATGGATAAATATGAAAACTAAAATAAGTGTGGATAACCTACTTATAAATCATTCCCCCACTAAATTTAGGTGTTTTAAATATTGAATAAGTGTGGAGAACATGTTTTTGAATCATGACCTCAGTAAATATGAAAAATGTACCAAATGTGAACAATTATGGAGAACATGCTTCCAAATCATGCCCCCATTGAATCTAAAAATTATTCCAAATGTGAATAATTATGGAGAACATGCTTCTAAAGCATGCCCCCACTAAATTAGTAAATTATGCCAAATGTGAAGAACATGCCTTTATGACATGACCCCATAGATATTCCCCCTTTGAGGTGAGGGAAGAATATAAACAGGTAGTTACCTAACCTCAAAAAGATAAGACAACTCAATAATCTATGAATATAACCATGTAACATATAGAAGAACATGACTAGGTAAATATAGCATTGAAGCACAATGAACAATGTGATCACATGAAGGCCTAATATGCATGAAAAAGATCATGGAAACATCTAGATATAAATAATACAAGTTAAAAAATAAAATAAGTATGCACACAAGAGCACTCAAAATCAAGTCAACAAACAATGGTCTAAGGAGATCACAAATAAGGGGCATGTTCAAATCTCACATAATTTAAGGGATATGATGTAGTCAAATTTTGATAAAATTAAGAATGACATATTCAAATTTCCATAAAACAAATAATGACATATTGAAATTTCAAATAAATCACATATATCCATGGGGGACACAAATAAAGGAACATATTCAAATGTGTGAACAAGCAAACAATATAAATGAAAGATACTCAAGTAAGTGAATAAATAAAAGCATAAGAAAATAATATAAAGCATATCATAGTAGTCCATGGATCAATTTGCATTAGCAAAAAATGTCAAGTGAATAGCATATCTAGTACCCTATGAAATATATAAATATGGATAGAGGCATACGTAAGTACATATAAGCTCAAACATGATAATGAAAAGTGATCCTTGAACCATATAACCTATGAGTGTCACGATCAAAGAAGTAGATATCCCTAATGTCCATATGACATGAATATATGGAAGGCCCAACATTCAAAATAAGAATAGATCATGTCTATGTGTATGTATGTATCACACTCAAATAGAAGCATGACACACGTGTATGTATAAGTAAATGATATGTCATCCATCAACAAGGAACTAGCACGTAAATGCCAAAGAGCCAATAGAGTATATTTTTGTTGACAATATTTTTGGATTTTTGAATTTTTTTTATTATTTTGGTATTTTTTAATATTTAAGAAGGAAAGATCATCCTATCAATCCCATCCAAAGAATGGTCATAATTATCTCCCCACTCAAAATCTAGTGAAAATAATATGTGGTACTACCAAGGAGCATGTATAGGTGTAATATCTATCATTTTAGTTTATGTGATACTCTATGTATGTATAATAGGACTCTAAGGTCATGAAATATAAATAAAATGAATAGGGTTCATGGAACCCATCTTTGTGTACTATATGGTTTATTTGGAATAAAAATAGTATAAACATGTTTAGATGCTCTAGATATTCGAATATGATGTGTAATAGAAGATGAAGATTTCATAGAATCCATTATATGTCTCTGATGTTATGGTCTCTCAAGTATTGGCCACCTAGTAAAGGGGATTACCTATTGCTTACCCTTTTTTAGAGGATTAACCTTAGTAGGTTTGATAGTTAGCTGCATGGGAAAAAAAATCTTGTTCAAGAGGATGCTCATATTGGATTCTGGAAACTATAATTACTTGATTGGCATAAATTTATTTAACACACTCATGTGCTCTAGAAGGTACCACTCAAAGAGTATGGATCTAAGGTCTTCCTAATAACATATCAAAGATAAAGTATAATTGAAAAGGTAATAACCATATGTGTGAGACCAACCTATAAAGGTAAGCCAATATCACCAAGAAACTTCTGGAAGGTCCCATCAAATTATCTAACTTATATAGTATAAGGATTAAAATCATGATGAGTATAACCCAGATGCATAAGTAAAGTCATGGTGTAAACATTTCCACTTGCACCATTAGTAATCATAAAATTGTGTAAATTCTAGTGATCAAGGAATGCTTGAATGTATAAAAATGGAGACCAGAGTGATCATCCTTAATATCAGTGTCATTGAAAGTAGTAGGTCTTTGAACCATATGATTTATATGTCATGTATAAGTATTGATAATATTATATAATGGGTTCCCATAATGTGATGGAAGAGGATGTGCATTATATGTCATTTACACTTTTGGTTCCTTCTTAGAATGGTCTTGCAAAGGATTGATAAATATTTTATACCTTAGGTGATCCGTAGGTTATGAACCAAGTTCTTTGAGAGGATCATCAAATGTAATCTTTTGATCATTAATGATATCTTGGATCTTATGCTTCAAGGTAAAACATATGTTTGTAGAATGTCCTAGTCCCTAGTGATAATCACAAAAAGCATTCGTATCATATCCTTTGGGTATAGGTCTATTCATATGAACCTCTATATATTGAGGGAGAGATATAAGATCAAATTATACTCATCATGGGATTAATGAAGTGGGAGACTCAAGTAAGTGTGTAAATTGTCTCCTCAGTGCATTAGATAAGACAAGTTGATTAGGTTGCTATAAAATTATGTTAACCATAGTGGTTGCTTCTTTTTTAGGATTATGATGTTCTATCTTATAGCTTAGTTTGATTGTAAATTAGGTACTAGATGTAGATTTAGTTGGTCTATTTATACATACTTGAGCTTATTCAATTAAATAAGCACCATTTCACATCCCATAAAACATGGTATAATTAATCAAAATATTTGAACTTATTAAAAATAATGGACTCATGTAAAGGAGCAAGAAAAATTTGCTTGAATATGTCTAACTCTTTATCTACCATAAGATTGGTCATTTTAGCCAACATTATTTTGTACTTGAAGAGATATTCATTGATAGGTTCATTTGTTCTTTATTTTATGTTGGAAATTTGACCATAGGAAACCTTTTCATAAATATTGATGGAAAAGTGTGCCAAAAATTAATATGCAAGGGGTTTGAATGCTTTCACATATTGGAGAGGTAAATCATAGAACAACATCAAAGCATATTCCTTGAGGGTTTTTGGGAATAATTTGGTCAAAAGTTTATCATTTTAGGCATATTCAAGTCATGCCATAAAAAAGGATCAAATATGTTATTAAGGATCACCCTTGCCATCATAAAATATGAAATTAAGTGAAACAATATCAATTGGAAAAGGGTGAAAAGATATATCAAGTGAAATCAGATTATGTAACACATCTTGGGAATCAATAGCATGAAGAGACTTTAAAGCATTTTTTTCAATGTTTGTAACCTTATCCTCCAACTAGGTCTTTATAACTAAAAGAAGTGTTTAAAATATGGACCCATTGGGATTTAGATTATCAAGATGAGCAGTCACCAAATGGGATGTAATCATGGTTTGAATAGACATATAAACTGCTATTTGAGTTGAAACATTTTTTATCCCCATGGTAGATGTAGCAATAGTAGTTTTAGTAAATAAAGGTTGGAAGACATTATCTATGACATTCATTAGATGTAGGTAGATTGATTGGTATGGAATCAGTTGTAGTACGTTCTAAGGACTCACCATCACTTGGTGAAGAAGCCTTGGTTTTATCATGTGTACCTATTTCATGTCTGTAACATATAAAAATGCATCCACTAAGCTCTTATTATTATTGAGATGAGTAATCAATGCTTCTTTATCTTCCATTTTAAATCAAGTTTTTGGATTAACATTTTTTCATTAGTTTTCAAATGAAAAAATTAATATTTACAACAAAGTAAAGTAATCAAGAAAAAAGGAAACACCCCAAACCACCTAGGATTTTTAACTCAAAGGTTGGATTTACCAAATGTTTAACCCTAAATTTGATAAGGATCTTACTTGGGTTAGATAGGGTTACCAATATGGAAATGATAATGCACAAGGGTGATGATCAGATCTATAACAGGCCAATTAGATGCTAAACTTAGTATAACATGTATTGAATTCATTAAACTAAGATAGGATAAAAATTGTAAGTAAAACTCTGCTAGATATGGAAATGACAAAGAAATAGTGTACTTAGTTGGTTTTGATGTTGACATAGTTCTATATGTAGAATAGATAAGCAGCAAATTGGAAGAAGATTATATAATAGTTTTTAGATTCTAGATTTGATGCCTCTAGAGCTATGGACATCAGAATTAGCCTAGGATGGTTGTGTCCATGCTACTATATGAATTGGATGTAAGTGTTATTTACATAATACCTACTAGAAAAGGATTTGACCACTTGTATGATTTTAGGTTTGTCTTCACCTTCATTTTTGTGCATTCAGATTTGGGTCATGAATTGTCGTTCCTCATGAAATTTTAAAACCTTGGTTCTTCATTTTCATAATGACCTTGGGGAAAATGGGTTAGTGGGCACATAGTTTCAAGTTAACCCCAAAGACCCCTCTATCAATGAGTGCTACCTACATACCTAATAATTTTAATAGGGCCTTAGACTAATGTAGTTCTCCCCTATATGTTGGTGTGTGTGTGAAACATGTAATATTTGGAAAGTAAATACAATAGTGACCTAGTTTTTAACTTGGAAAAGTGGGCTCTTGGGTTGATTCTTCAGTACTTCAAACCTATGTATGTGATATCTCTATGACTGATATGAAAATAGGAGAAAATAGGGGAGCTTATCTTTATAAAAAAATTTATTGAATGATTTGATAAGTTACCTTAGGTCTTTTTTAGGTGAAGAATGAATGAGGGTTGATCTTATATTTATATCAATCCCTTCAGAGAAATAGCTAACATTAAATCACTTAGGTTGACCATTAAGATACTATTGGTCAATTTCTATGCCTAGACTTATAAATATACAAACCCTCTAGTTTGGGGTCATGACTCATGTTTGAAACTTGCTTGTTAGTCATATTGTAAGTCCTGAATGCATGTCTAGTCAACATACTATATAGTCATACTTCAAACTTGCCTGAGCAATTTTGTGAAGATCTTTATCCCCATGTTAAGCTTCAATCAAGTAATTTCATGGTGTCTAAAGTGTTTAAGTTGGAAGCCCATGAAGATGATGTATTATATCAAATGGACACCCCCTTGTAATTTTGGTGTCTTGTTGTGTCTCTTGTCTCAACATAAGCCTTAAAAAAATGATCTAACCATATGGGACATACCAAGGGATGTCAAACTAAAGCTATAAGAAATATTTATTTTTATTCAAAATATTAAAAAATACATGAATTGAATACAGGGCTACTAAGTGTCAAAACATTACTCAATCAGATTAAGGATCAACAACATGTAGGTGATTGTCTAAGTTAATAATTCAAAGTTACACAGATCAAGATTGATAATGCATAATCTTACATATAAATTTTAATTGATGATATGTGTTAAATATTGGGTTCAATAAGTCAAGATATATGTATGGCACATGTTCAATTGTGAAGATGTAAATCAATGATGAGCAAGAATTAAATAAGTCAAGGATCCTAAGATTACATATGATGGTGACATGTGTTGCAACCATGGTTCATATTTAATCATGTGTTTTGTAGATTAATGGGTCATGTTCAACTATGTATATTAAGATTTATGGCATTTGTTCAACTATACAAATCAAGATTGATGGTAAAAATTGAGTTAATGAGCCTAGATTGCATGCAAGGTCATTTCACAGTACAAGAATGAAGACTGATAGTAGGGTCCAAAGAAAGAATGTGGGGTTTCCAAGTGTCATAATCTCTTAAGCTGAGATTAAATATCAATGCCTAATGTTGAAATTTAAGTCTAGGAGATTCCTAAGGAGATCGATGAAGCAAATTTTATCAAGTTTCCAAGGGGGCATGAGATGAATATATGTGTCCAAAGAAAATAGTGTGGCAAAGAGATGCCACACAAGTAGACCAGTCAAACTGGGAATAAAATTTCAAGTTTATAATGCTTTTCTTAGCCCATGTCATGGTTGGAAATGTTTTTTTAGGTATGGATTTTAATTCATAGGTTGAAAATATTTTCTATAGGTTTCATCGTAGCCAAGTTTTAACACTTAGGCAATTAGGCTTAACAATCTTAATTAGCCTAATTAATCATCAAATAAGATCAATTTGGCATCAAAAGACTGATTGAATGAGTCAATGAAAGGTATTATGTTGGATAATTGACCCTTGAGTATCATTAAATGTACCTTTCATGGCTATGATGGAGAAATGAGATAGTTTCCTTGATTTTGTCAACATACATAGGATAAGTATGGGTTCCTACATAATTATGGTGGCCTAATTCATCTAATAACTATGGAGGGAGGAGTGTGGATCTATTTTATGGCATCTAAAAGCACAATTTAGGTTATTTTAGAAAATTATAGCCACCTCTACACCAAAATGGCCTCATTTAAGGAATGTCAATGCTCACAAAGGAAGGAGATGCTATTGTAACTATTTGAGGACATATTTATCTCATTAAAGACCCTTTTTATGCCAAATTTCCCCTTTCTTACCTTCCATTCTTCCTATAAATGTAGTCATTGATCTCTTGATTTACATCCCTTAGGTTGGTATGAGGAAACTCTACCAAACATTATACTTTTAGACCTTTTGGACAAATGAATAAGAACTTGTTTAGTTGTTTTTCATCAGTACTTAGTGTTTTTTGCTTATTTAGATATGCAATAAATGGATTTATATTCCCTTATGTAGGTCCAAGTTTTACCCAAGTGTTAACAAACTTCCTTTGTAGGTTATCTAATGTGTCTTAGTTATTGGTGGCTCAAGCTTAAATTATTTATTTGACTATAAGTGCCTCTAAACAAGGCCTCATTCTCATTGCCCTTCTATTTTAGCCACTCAATCTGACCTCTAAATGAAACATTTTTTCTTAGAAGTCATTAAAATTAATAGGTTAGTCCTTATTCAATCCATTAGTTTCATTTGAGTCCAAGTGAGTGGATAAATGAATTCATGGTGCATCACCACACTTAGACTAGGTTTTCATTCATGTATTTTTCCCCCTTTTCATCCCAATAAATTAAGTCTTTGGAAAAGAGATTCAAATTGGAAAATAAAGAGAGATATCCCCTTAAAATTTAGATTTTTTGTCTATAATAGGTTAACCATATCCTTAGGTCAATCCCCTGTTGGACTAAGTTTGAGTAGGGGAGTTGAATAATCCTCTTCCCAACTAAGGTATATCCTAGAACCCCAAAAGTTATAGCATGCCTAATGGGATGAGATTCAAGTGCTTTAAAACATTGTTAGACAAAAAATAAGGACAACTTACAATAATATTTGAGAGATTCAAGCATTATATCAGTTGAGTTGCAGTCAAAAGATTACATCAATTATAGCAAGTCTTCATTTCAAAGGTAAAATGGGTTATCATTCATCTTCATGTGCCTAATGAGGAGTTATAGAGGTATATGAGGTAGTATTATGTCATTCATATTCTTATAAACATATCATTGACCCTTTCCAACTCAATCATGATCCATACCCACCCTATCCTACCCCATATCGATCGTATTTTCTCTCTTTCCAATCCTATGATGAGCCCCTATATTACCAAGATCATCAAACCTACTGTGAGTCTCATCTAACCTCTCTATAGCTTGATTACCATCTTCATCAATCATTTTAGTAACATAAATTCTTAAATATCCTACTCATACCCTAAGCCATTCCATATCTATCCTTAAACAAGCTCTATTAGACTAAGAAAAGAATATGATAAACATTGATACATTAAAGGGGTATGGGTAGGAAATTCTAAAACATGTCATTAAGGGAGCTATAAATTTAGTGCAATAGGAAAAATAGGTTTGGATGTATTTCATTAGGAGAGTTTATTCTAGGAATAATAGTGACATGTTTGACATAGATGGATTGATCTTTAATATTAAGGAGAAGTTGGCAGCCCATGAAGAATAACAAACACCCCATCACCCATTTTGTCTTCCCTCATTCACCCCATGCCAACCTCATGTTGAACTTTGCATCACTACTCATAAGTCCTCACCAAATAATTTTTAAAGTCATAAACATTCCTCCCAAATTTTCTCAACCTTCCCCTTATGTAAATCTATCCAAGGAAAATTTAAGGAAGAAAGAAGGGTTAGTGTTGAAAGGGTTAGTCATCGTGAGCAAACAAAATCTAATTTTTAAGTCTCCTTTGCTAGGTAGATTGAAGTTGTATACAAACATTTATAATATACATTGGTATCTACAAAGTAAATACCACCTCAACTCCACATACCTCCTTTCATTCCTCAAGCCACAATGCACACTATGCAAGAAAATCATGAACCTAAATTTCCAACTTGGAGCCAAATCATGCAGTCAAGCAAACCCAAGTTACTCAACCCCTACCCCTCCCTCATTAAGGATATAATTCCTTCTGTCAATGAGAATCCATCCAAATTGATATGTAGAAGAAGGAGGAAGTGGTGATTGTTGAAAACAACTAGCTAGATGAAAGGAATGTAGTATACATTTCATCTCTCTTAGATTCACTCCAAGGATCTTATATGCCACTTATAGAGAGAGACCCTATTCTTAAAGAGGTAAACATTCAAAATCAGAATTAACCTGAAGTTGATGATTATGATTTAGATGATCTTGAAGAGGAAATGGTCCTTGGAACACCCCTTGGCAAAGAAGGACACCATTTAGCTTTCAAAGATGTAGAAGAGAATGAATTTTAGGAATGTGATGGAACATAAAGAGAAGAAATATCAACTAAGAAATAAGAAGAGTTCCTTCATGACATGGTAGACATCCTTTGAAATCACATAACTCAATAATTGGAGAATGAAACATGTATTTAGTTTTTAGTAGCTATAATTCAATTTGATAATCCCCAAGGGTTTGTAATTCAAGATAAGGTATGTGCTCAAAAGGTTTCCAAATTTATTGAAGATTAACAGTCCCTTCCTTGATGCCAAGACAAATCTAATGATATGCATGAGACCTCATTAGTTGATGAAAATTTGAAATGTGAGCATGGTTTCATGGATTATCAAGCTGATCATGAAGACCTTTGGGAATAGTTCATAGATATTTCTAATGAATATCAGGGGCTCACACATCATGTAGAACAAGTTGAAGATACATCAACTATTAACCCTATAAAATATCATCCATAAGAAGAGAAAGTACAAGGTGATAGATATAAGTGTGGTGTGTTTACTACAATAATACATTAGATTGAAGACATGATAAGTCATATACAGCTTATATCTCAAGCAGATTTAGTACTTTTTATGTAAAAGAGAGAGACTTGGAATGAGTATGATTGTGTACTCAACTCATCCAAATAATTCATGTACTAAGAGATAGATTAAGGAATTATATATGATGTCATGAGAATCCAATATCATGCACATAATCCTATCTACAAGTGGGAACCTTATTATTCATACCAAACCAAGCTCAAGTCAACACATGAAAGCTCCACCTCATGGTGCCATAGTAATCAGGCATTCCTATTTGATCCTAGGGGAATGAAATCAATTTTAGGTTAGCCTTATAGTAGTGATTTCTTTGTCTAAACAAGTGTGTTGAACAAAGTTTTAGTTAGTGTCTTGTTTCCTTTATTCCTTTCCATGTTTTTCCTTAGTTGATTAGGTATGTTCTTGGTGTTAGTTTTTTTTCCTTACTTATTTATGTATCATGTTTCTACTGCAAGTCCAAGAAGTGTCAAGATATAATTTAGTTATACAGTCCAAAGAGTCATTATGTTATACTTCCTTATTAAGTCATAAAGGTGTTTGGGTTCCATAACCAGTAGGCTGATCAAACTAACAGAGCCACCAAAAATGTTGGTTAATTTTTATCCCTAAACTTGGAAATTGTGAAACCCTCTAGCCTAGGGTCATAACAACTATTTTAAACTTGATCATTATTCATGTTGTAAGTCCTCAAGGCATGTCTAGTCAAGTTATTGTCTACTCATACTTCAAACCTACCTAAGTAGTTTATGAAGGTCTTTGTCCCCATGTTAAGCTTCAATCAAGTATTGTCATGGATTTTAAAGAGTTCAAGTTGGAAACCCATGAATATAATGTATTTTATGCCATGGATACCTCCCTGTAAGTTTGGTGTCTTGATGTGTCTCTTGTCTCAAGATAATCCATCAAAAAATGATCTAATAGTATAAGATGCACTAGGGGACATTAAATTAAAGATACAATAAATAGTCATTTAGATTTAAAAACTTTAGAAAGACATGAATTCAATGTGGGGCTACCAAGTGTCAAAACCTCACTTGATTGGATCAAAGATCAATATCATGCAAGTGATCACCCAATTCAATAAGTCAAAGTTCCTCAGATTAAGATCAATGGTGCATATTCTTATGTATAAATTATAATAGATGATCCACATTAAAGACTGGGGTCAATAAGTCAAGATAGATCTATAATGTACATTCAAATATGTAGATGCATATCAATAGCAAGCTGAAGTCAATAATTCAAGGATCCCAAGATTGCATGTGATGGTGACATGTATCACAACCATGATGGAATGGTAGAAGATCAATGACCCATGTTTAATCATCTATTTATAAAATCAATGGCCCACATTCAACCATGTAGATCAAGATCAATGTCATGCATTCAACTATGTAGATTGGGATCAATGGTGTGAATTGAGTTAATGATCCCATATTACATGCAAGGCCACTACATGGATTAAGATCAAGGACTAATAGCAAGGTCCATAGAAGGAATGCAAGGATGCCAAGTGTCATAATCTTTGAAGTTAGGATTAAATATCAATGGCTAATATTTAAAGTCAAGGCTAGGAAACTCCTAAAGAGATTGACAGAGTGAATTTGGTCAAGTTTAAAAGGGGACATGAGATGAAGACACATATCTAAAGCAAATAGCATGGAAATGAGATACCACATAGGTAGACTAATTAGATTGAAAGAGTATAATTTCAATCTCATAATGATTTTTTTATCCCATGTCATGGTCAGAAATGTTGTTTAGGTATGGAGCACATTAATGCATAGGTTGAAAATATTTTGTATTGGTTTCATGGTTGATAAGTTTCAACACTTAGGTAATTAGGCCTAACATGCCTAATTGGCCTAATTAATCATCAAAGAGGATCAACTTGGCATTGGATGACTAATTGAATGAGTCAATACAAGGTATTATTTTGGGTTAACTAACCCTTGAGGAGCATTAAATGCATGTTTCATGGATATGATGGAGAAATGAGATAGTTTCCTTGACTTTGTTAACATGTCTAGGGGAAGTATGGGCTAGTACATAACTATGGTGGCCTAATTCATTTAGTAACTACTAGAGGGAGATGTGTGGAGCTAGTTTATGGCATGTCAAAACATAATTAGGGTCATCTGAGCAAATTATATCCACCTTTATACCAAAATGGCCTCATTAAATTAATGTCAATGATCACAAAGGAAGGATATGTTGTTGTAACTACTCAAGTCTATATTTATCTCATTAATGACCCCTTCTATGCCAAATTTCCCCTCTCTTACCTTCCATTTTTCCTATAAATGTAGGCATGGAGATCTTGATTTGTATCTTTTAGGCTGGTATGAGGAAACTCTACCAAGATTTGTACTTGCAAACCTCTTAGATAAATGAACAAGAACTTTTTCAACTATTATTCATCAATACTTAGTGTTTTATGCTTATTTAGAAATGAAACAAGTGGATTGATCTTCCCTTATGTAGGTCCAAGCTTTACCTAAGTGATAACAAACTTCCATTATAGGTCATCTATTGTGTCTTGGTGATTGGTGGTTTAATATTGAAGTGGATCTTTGATTATAAATGCCTCTAAACCAAGACTAATTCCCATTTCCCTTCTATTCCATCCACTCAATTTGACCTCTAGATGAAACACTTTTGCTCAAAAGTCATTAAAAGTAGTAGGTTTGTCCTTTTTCAGTCCATTAGTGTCATTTGAGTCCAAGTGAGTGGATAAATGAATTCATGGTACATCATCACACTTATAGTAGGTTTTCATTCATGTAATTTCTCCCCCTTTTCATCCCAATAGATTATGTCTTCAAAAAAGAGGTTAAAATTAAGAAATTAGGGGACTATCCCATTAAAATCTAGAGGTTTGGCTTAATAATAGGTGACCCATAGCCTTAGGTCAATCCCATGTTGGACTAGGTTTTATTAGGGGACTTGACCAATCCTCTTCATCTACTTATAACTCCAACAGATACATTTCATCTTTAAATTTTACAACTTTAGGACACTAGACACCTATGTCAAGGTAGGAAACTAGTGTCGACACAATGGTCTAGCACTAATGCTTATGTCCTAGTATTTATAAAATAGGTACATACTCAAAACATTTAGGGGCATAATATAAGCATGTTTTAAGCATTTTAGAAAAGATATAAGTTCTAGGTCATCAACATAAGACTGTTCAGGCCAAGAGATAGGCCAAGGGGCATAAGATAATGTAGATGTGAGACTTCCAAATGTAGGAAAGGTCTATAATAGATAGGAATAACCAAGGACTAAGTTTACCAAGTGTATAATACTAGGGTGTTATATAATCCATAAATATCATCTACATTGGTCACCATTTTTTGCCAAAAAATATGGTTCATGTACATGAAAAGGTGTATCCATTCCTTGTTATATGATCTATAATTTTCTTATTTGTAATTTTATATTTTCACCCTAAGTAAGGACTTATTTATGAATGTTTCATTACAAGTTTTCATAAATCATAATTCAGTGTATGGTCTACATCTAATCCTACTCAACACAGGCAAGCTCAAGTATAACTCTCTTTCTTTAACTCTAGTACTTTCACTTTGTTGCTTACTAAAATAAAATGGGGTGAAGATAGTCACTCAAATTAACATTTAATGATAAAATAATCAACTTGTGACCACTCTTTATACACACTTAGCCTATGCTTAATTCCACAGTTTTAAATTGTTATTCATTTACTTCTATGTAGATAATCTCTATCCTTAAGAAATTATGATACTAAACATTCTTATTATTCATTCTAAGTAGTCTAAACCTACTATTATAATAACTTACAATTTAGTTATTCATTTACTCCTCAGACAAGGACCTATTTTAGGACAATCCTAATGGTCAGTCGTTTTTAAAGCTATTGGTTTTTTTTACTACCAAACAATGGCTAATTTCTCAAATTAAAATTAACATAATAGATCATTCCACATGTTTCATAAGTCCCATTCAATTAAATTCTAAACATACCACTATATAATCAAATTTTCCATTTATTTGTTCAATATTAAAAACACCATAATTATTGTAATTGCACATTGATAGGAAAACACTTATTCTTCCCAGTTTTGAGTCCATATAGGCCATGTAGTATGTTAAGTCTGAATACACTTATAAGGTCACAAGTCATTAACATATAAAAATACACCATTATTTCACATACACTGCCATAGCATGGGATAAATACATGTATTTTGACCCATCTTCAAGTATTTGTTTGTAGATTGTTCTTAACATAGGGGGTGTTGAGGTCAAGCACAACTTCAACCCCTAACCCCTTTTTCCCATTTCATTGTATTTGTTCCTAATTATCTATTAAATAAGGGTTTCAAGTGAATAAAGAGGTACTTAATGGCACCCACATTGAATAAAATAGATATGATCCCATAAACATGACCTATAGGTAAAGGTGCATTGATCTAAATTCACACAGAGGGAAAATCCCTACCAAACATTGGTGCACCTTATAGTTGACATTCTAGGTTGGCCTTGCCTGAATAGTGCAACCTTATCCCATATTCAAATAATTTTTTTTCCTAATTCATAGTGACATTGCATAGACCCATAGTTAATCACACAGTATTTGATTTAATTTATCATATTCAAGTGCCAACTATGTTATTTATCTTTACTATTTTCCCCTTTATCATCTTTCTATGAATAGCAAATTCCAAAATAGTTTTATGTAATTTTTACATATTTTATACATTCTAATTTTATTCAATATTTTTTATAATTATATTAACACTTAGTCCCCATTTTTTATAAATCAATTACAAAATAAGGGACACCCACTTTCTATGTAATTGAAGAATAAATTTTCACCTTCACAAGAAAGAGAAAAGGTAGACCAAGGGAAAAAGATGAATTTATAGATGACTCATAATCCATCATCACATCCATTAGTGAAGTGGAAAATAAATTTGTCCAAGGCATGAAATAAAATATTTAGAGGCTAGGAACTAAAATAAGAGCTTCAATTCTACAGAATCAATGCAAAAGTGAAAGAGGTAGTCTGTTCATTGTATGAGATCTTGGTTCAATGTTGCCAAGAAAAGTCAAAAGGTACTCCTTGGAAATACAAATAAAATCTATGTCTAGACCATATTACCAAGTTTGATAATAAACTGGCACATTTAGCCAATCTTTTCAATAAAGACATGTACCCATAGTTTAACCTAATGACTCTATATGGCATTATGGCATTTCAAAATTAGATGATACATATGAGGGTATCACTATAGGAATGGGTAGAATAAATGGGTATCATAATCAATTCCATTGACAATGCTATGGATATGATCATGCAATGGTTTAAATAGGTTAGGATAGTGTCATTTTTTAATATGAATGGATGGTTTTATTCTTTCATGGATTTTATGGTTAAAATTGACAATTTCATGAAATAATTAAATAACAGGACCCAAGAGACCAACAAGTCTAGTATTTAATAAATCATTGACTTGGTAAGCTATGCCAAAGAAAAGGTAGAGTGATAAATGACAATGGAAGTAACCCTATGGACCCATCTTTCCAATCATGTAGCCCTCTTAAACAAAACAAGGGTATTTTTTAGTTCCCCTAATATTAGTTTGTCAAAAATAAATGAAGATTGTTAGGCATGTGCCAAGGCCATGCAAGCTTAGTACACTAGTTGAACATAGGATGGTAGTGCCCATGCCAATATCCCTACTAGTCCCACCTCCAATCTAGGCACTCCTCCAAGTTGCATTCATCAAACTAGTTTAGCATAAGCTAGCAGTACTCCAAACATTACTTCTTAGGCTAATAATATACATACTCAACCTAGAACATGATGAGATAGGAGGAATGATTGTTATATATGTTCTTATTTGAACATGGGTGCATTTATAGCCTCAAGGCTTTAGTTCATATTTTAAAATCATTGAGAAGCCACTCATTTTTCCAACTAATATAGAGTGGGGATCACCCAATGATAGGGTGATTTGGAATATATTCTCCAATAAAATAATAGTCCATAAGTAAAGACATAAATATTTAGAAGTGGATCTACTTTTATAAGTATATAAGGGTGAAAAAATACCCCTGTTTGGTCAAGTTTGTAAGCTTTTAAATAGTTGACCTAGCCCCTTTCCTCTTCATTATATTGTCTTTGTCTCTTATATAATGGTTTTGGTTATAACAACTTTATCATTATGATTATGATTGGAATCTCTCTCTTGCATGAGGAGTCTCATCTGATGTTATATATGGTATTATTTCAAATATTGTAAAATGTTAGATTTTTAATATAATAAATGAGAAAATCATAAATTTTTAGGAATGTTCATGGAATATTCTTTATATTTTTTGAAAACCTTCCTAAATTCTCAGCATAGACATGGTGGATGTTATATTTTTCTTGGATAATGGTATGAATTTTTATTTCTTTATGTGTGCTTAGTTAGGTTGAGTAAATCACTAGCCTAGAAATTTTCTATAGCTTATTATGTTAATCTAAATGGTCATATGTGAATGTGTTTGATTAATATTTTTTTTGGTTGTTCATCTCATGAAGTAATGGTGTAGGGATCATGTTCACTATAAATTCAACCTTAGAGTCCCCACCCTATCTATATTAGTTTGAGCCTAAATAGAACTACCTAGATAGAGGTAAATTTTAGTCATATTCATAAATAGTCCATGTAAATGACAAAATCCCCACAAAGTCTAAAAACTCACTTTTTTGCCTTATCCTCCTCATGTTTTATGTTTCTTTTTTAACTCACACTTATAATTAGAGGTCATTTTTAATATTCTTATTGTGGAATATTAGAAAAATCTTAAAATATAGTAAATTCTAGATGTAGGATTGGTCTCTTTAGGCCATAACATTTTTATGTTATCAGATTTACTCCTAGTAGTTTATGTAGGATAGACCTAAACTTCAAATCATACCCTAGGTTATGTTTTTAGCAATAAAATGAGAGGGAATTATCACATTATTTCCATATTTTATAGGTGTGCACCAAAACCCCATAAATAGAGAGGAAGGAAAAATATGTCACTAGAAGGAGGGTACCTCCCAAAACTCTATAGAATATTTAGATATTATAGTCCCTAAGTCATTTTTCAACCCTAAAGTAACCTATATTCCCCTACACCTATCACTATGTTTAATTCAAACTCAAGTTCATTATTTTTCCCACCATTATAGACACATAGGAGATATAGGACTAGTAAATGGAGGCCAAGATTCTCTATGGTTTAGCCTAGTTCACCTATGCACCATAATCCCAAGAACTATGTGTCAATGGCTTTATTATCCTAGTCAACCATTAACATTGTTGGAATGTTCACTACTTGTCTAAAAGCCTTGAAAGATACCTCCCATGATTAATTTTTAATGGGGGACACACTACTAAAGAGAACATAACATCTTACAAGATGAATTTGAGTATTTTTAATGTTAAACATGAATATGTTGCATATTGGTTATTCTTATTCACCTTGAAATATGTCATATACTATTGGTTCCTAAACCTTCTTAAGGGCTCCATCACTAGATAGGATTAGTTTGGTAACACTTTTTTGGCCTAATTTGTACAAGTCATTAACCCACTCATGTTATACCAATAGTTTACCAACATGATAATGGTAAATAATGATCCAATTACAGCCTTTAATGCAAGATTTTTAAAAAAAGTACAGGTGAATAATCAAGCTATACAGGCCCTACACCAAGTTATCCTTGAAATGTACACAAATTATTTATATCCTTAGAAAATGATTCTATTTTAAAGAGACCATCTCATTTTGGATTTACCACTAGCTTATGTTGAGGCCATTAAGTTAAATCTAAAACTAAACCCAAAAGGTTAGATGATTATAGTTATCCCAAATGTCATCCCAAACCTACCAGCCCTAAACCTAATTCTAAATGCTAACTAGAATGTACATATTTCAAATCTTGTACCAGTCATAAATTAACTACTATAAATACAAACAACACTTCATCATCATTATGATTCCTTGATCTAACTAGTGGTGAAATATCAACTAAGGTTCATACCCAAGCACTAGTCCTAGTTCTCAATAAATTTCAAAATACACTTCAATATTCCACCAAAATTGAGTTGGATATTATATAATGAATGGTAAAAAACTTAGCAATGACTTCTTATGTCTCCAAAGGTAATTTGGGAATACTGGTGAGTAAAATAAAAACTAAAACTTATCCTACCAAATGTGTAACCATCCCTTAAACCATTATAATAACCACCCTGATCCCTCATCAAAAAAAATTCTGAAGATTAATATTTATGAGCTCACCCTACCCAACTAGTGCAAAGTGCATTATACTATCCAACATGGAGATTTGGATTGTATCAAGTTCTGTAATGCCCTTGATATCTTCTAAAAGGATATGGAAGGGTATGATGTCTAGTCTAAAACTGCCATCATTTGACAACCTCACCCAAGGCCCCAAGAATGTTTAGATCCTAAAATACTCCCATGATATTATAGACCTTTAATTTCCCAAATTAGGAAGATAGTGAACCAAAATAATTTACATATGATATCCATGCTTTCTAATAGTATGAAATAAATAATTATTCATTGAGGAGTAATGCACATCAACAAACCCTTATGGCATCCACTCCTTCTAACCCCATAACTACACATCTTGTTCTAAAAGTAAATAATGATCCCCCACCCTCAATAGGTTATGACCAATAACCTACTATCAAAACATCATAGGATTTATGTAGAAGTGGTCATAAAAAATTAGAATAAAAGGACTACGATAAAAGAGAACATTATGTTACATGAACTTTCGATAATCACATATCAACATGTCCTACTCTTGAAATCATTAACTGAGAAACCAATCTAAAATTTGTAGAAAGTGGCACACACTAATTTATTAATCCATAAAAACAAGGTTGAAGCCCTTCTCTTTCTCCTCATGATTAGGATATTCTATAAGAATTTTCATAATTATTTAGTCAATTCAGGCACTTTAGCCAATGTCATGTCAATAAATGTATGTAGGAAACTAGGTCTAACTCTGATTAAATTAGACAATATTATTATTCAATTAGACAAATTATAGGTTAAGGTAGTGGGAGAGTTGTTGAGATTCCACGTGTATATAGCATCAAAACCTAGGGTCCAACAATTCATAGACATATAAGTAGTGGAAATTTTAGAAGCATATGGGATTTTGTTGAGTTAAGATTGGTCCAACACTTTAAATGACTACATGGCTACAAATTTTTCCCACATTTGGTTGCCTTGGAGAGGGGTTTCCAACAAAAACTAAATAGACAAAGAAATTAAGATGAAAAATATGATCATCAAGTACAATTCCATAAATGATAAAATAAACATTGTATCATCTAACATATGCATTTACAACCTTTCTATAAAACCCATTAATAGATAACATGATTAAAAGTGTGATCCTTCAGGATTATGGTCCCTTTATTTTGATGGTGCCTATTCTAAATAAGGTTTGATAGCCAAATTATATTGATCAATCCATAAGGTAAATGACACTTGGTTGCATATATGTTTCAGTTCCCTTGCACTAATAACCCTTCCAAATACAAGGCACTAATTTTAGGCTTATGGTTTTCTCTAAAACATAAATTCAAGGAGTTATGAGTATATGTGGATTCAGAGTTGGTGATTAATTGTGTCAAAATTAAGTTTCATTGCAAACTATCTTATGTAAGAAAGTAAAAACATGGGGTATGGAATTTAATTGATATATTTAACACTTTTAATTTTATCCCCATTCATCATCAAACTAATCAAATGGCATATTCCCTAGTAGTGTCAACTATGAATCTAGCACATCTAGATGATTATAAGATGTAATAGTTCTTAATTGAGTTAGTACCTTACTCCTTAGTCCCTAATAACATCAATAATTTCCAAGTCATTGATGACAATTGGTGTATCATTGAATTTATGAATAACATTGGTGTTTTTTATGCACATGTCATAGATGAAAAGGATAGAGATGACCACATTAGCAGTGAATTTAATAATTCTGGAATTATGAATATAAGGAATATCTCAATTCCAAAGGTTATGATTTTGTTGTAAAATTCATCGTTGACATGGATAGGTCAACTAAAAATGACCAATATTTATAGGTCACTTATCCAATAGCATAAACTTAGGAATGGTTGATGAGCCTTGAAATGTCAATGTTAACCCTAACTATACTGGAACTAAGATGGAAGAACTAAAATGGCTACTCATATAGTATAAAGATGTAATCACCTGGATGTATGATAACTTGAATGTCTTTGATCCAAGCATCATAACATGCACCATCCCACTCAAAAATGTATAGAATCTCTTTAGGCAGAGACAATGACATGTGAATCCCATCCTAGATCCTCTTATCCACAAAGTTTAGAAATAGCTCTTACCAAAATTACTTTCCTAGCCCACCATTCTACTTGGGTGCCTAACTTGGTTCCTATTTGAAAGAGATGTGTGGAAATCAAACTTTTTGTTGGTTTTAGGAACTTAAATAGAGAATCAAAAAAAGATAATTATTGTAAACATAATATTTTTCACTTTATCATTTACTAATGCTTTCTCTTGCAATAATATATTGAGGTTTAATCTCCTTAAATGCATGCCTTAAAGGGTACACCCAAAAAGGGGTGGGCATGCCTTTGGTACTTTGTGAGAGATATTATTACTTATTTATAATTCCTATATTCATTCTATATTCCTTATACTTAATCCCCTCAGTTCCCCTCTTACACCCTCTAACTATATTAGGACCTATATATCCTACTACATCAGCCTACTCTGATGCACTTTTATTCCCTTCCCTATTACATTAATCTAATCAATACAGTTCCAAACATGTCAACATAACCTTTTCAACTATATCAGCCTAGCTACCATAGTTTGAGGTCAATCAACCCATTTTAAACTACATTAATCTAGTTGACAAAATCAACTTAATTTTCAATATGGATTAAGATCATTAACTAATATAAATACAAGTCCCTGTTTCATTACAATAGAGAGATATTCATTTAAATTATTATTGCTTGCAATTTTGTCCTATATCTACATTTGGAGGAGTTACTACTTAGGATATTATCTTGAAAGAAACCTTGTTTTTTGGAGTCTTGGATGCATTAGGAGTGTTTTTTCCTAGAGCTTAATTTAGCTTTGGAAATCCCTACAACCACAACAATCTCTTGTAAAACACCATTAGCCAAGGGGATATTGAGGTTCAATAGGTCCTCTTCAAGATAAGTATATTCTAACCCTATATTTTTCATTTAGTAGATATAAGTTTTATAATTTCTTGGATAATGAATGCATATCTCTTATTTTAATCTTATTAGATATACGTATACTTAGTTTGTCTATAAGATTGTTTTGGTTTTGCTATATTTTCATTTTAGGTATCCTAGGCCACCATTTGCCTACCATGGATCCTTACACATTTTTATATGTTTAAAACCCTTCCCCTTACTTACATTAATTATTTAAGATATTATAATACTTAAAAATAAAGATATGTTTGGAGATAATTCATGGTGTTACTAGCCTAAATGATATGGAGCCCTTTCCTTTGACATTGTGTTATAGGTGCTCCTCTTGATAGATTTTTGGATCCATTTGGTCACATTCCAAATAATTAATTATTATTTTATTAACCTTATTTGATTCTAGATCTTTAGTATATAGTACATTTTTAGGATGATCCTAACCCATTGCATATATTATGGTGAATTGGACATGAATCTAGCCATTGCCTTCACCTCTTCAAGAAACTATATCGAATAGATCAATAATATCTTATTTTAATTTTATTTTCAGCAAGCTATATCAAACATATTAATACAACCCTATCATGACCTTAATTCTAATATAAATTTATTAATCAAATTGATACATTTATGTATTTTCATCCTTTTCAAGCCAAATATATTAAACAGATTGATACTATTTTGTCTCCTCATTTTTATTAGACAACTATTTTGAATAGCCTGATATAGTTTTGAGATAATTTTTAGCTCTTTTTTAGCAAATTGTATCTACCAGAAGTGATACAATTTCAATTTTAGAATAATTTTATAAAATTGAATATATCTACTTGATATATTTTATCCCTATTTATAATATTTATGCACACATATTGTATCGATTAGCTTAATACAGTTTTGTATTGTGTGAAAAACTATATCAACCAGAATTGATATAGTTTTATTTGTTTACGTTTTGAGCATAAGCAAAGAAAATTATTTTTTCATTTCAAAAAAAATTAATCAAATATGTCATTTCAAGTTTACTATCTATTTATTTCATTCCATTGAATGTTTCTAATTGGTTTTTAATATTGACTTCCTAACTTTATTTTTTATTTATTTGGATTTCCCTAAAAACTATGTTTTAGTCATTCTCAAACTACTTAGCTATTGTCATGAAGGGATACATGGTATTCTAATTACATGCATCATGGCATGAGGGGATTACCCAATACTCATATCCATATTATAGAGTTAAACATGGACTTTAATTTCTATGTGCCATAAAGTATATAAAAAACACCTAGGATTCCATTTTTTTATCAAACATTAGGAATCCATCCATCCATATGATTTTTTGGTGCACTGATAGGTAGTTATCCCCAATAATTTACTCTCAACTTATCCTTGAAATTAGGTTTAGTGGGCTGCAGGTATGGTTCTACCTCTATAGTTAGTGGGACACTATCTAATAGACAAATGAATATCTTTGAGAGCTTACATTATCAGTCACATCATTTTATCACATCTACCTAATATTTTATTTGAAAATATAGTTAAAAAATATAATTAGATTTCAATTTGATGTTTGTTATTGTATGATGTATTATAGACTGTATCGGCTAGTGTTGATATAGTTACCTACATGTGCAAACTACATTAATAAGCTTCATATAGTTCCCTATGTTTTCATCTTTGACTACATCAAATATCTCTATATAGTATTTTTTTATTATATTCATTCTTCTAAGACCTAACTACATCTAACAACTTAATATAGTTTATTTCCTATTATCTTAATTCTTCTAAGATCTGATTGTATCAAATAGTTTGATACAAACTATTTCCTATTATCTTCATTATTATAAGACCTAATTTCATTGAATATTGATATAACCTACTTATTATCTTCATTTTTATGAGACCTAACTACATCAAGTAGGTTAATACAGTTTGTTTCTTGTTATCTTCACTTTCTTTCAAGACTACATCACATACTAAGATACAATTTGATTGCCATTTTTATGTCTTCTAAACTGCATTGAATAACTAGATATAGTTTTCTTTTCTTTTTTTAATACCATCAAGTTGGCTGATATTGTTTATTTTTATATTTTTACCATATCGTCCAGCCCAACATAGTTTATACCTTTATTTTTCATCATGCAATATATTTAATCTGATTTTGAATAGTGAACTAAATAAGATCTTATGGATTTGACCAATTCCTATAAAGCATACAAGTTTCACGTTCCTTCTACTTTTTTAGATAACCAAAATGATAATCAATATCCATGTGGCCACTAAAACCCAAAACTATGGGCCACCTTCATCTCTTGATCCATACATGCCTATTATAGAATATGAGAGTGATCTTGAGTATATTACCAAAATTATCATTTTCATTAATGACCATCCTAAACATAGGGGAAAGGACCCTATAGTTATTTATAACCTCACATAGGATGCTTACTTTACCTACACATAAATTTTATATGGGACTTAGGTCAAGTCAATATATGACTTCCCCCCTTACTTTTTCCTCCACCATGCCTAGTATTGCTACTAACATGGTGGATCATTCCTTTAGTGTGCCCACTTAGAGTTCCCATATTAACACTCAAATTAATGTTAACACTAGTGCATCTCAAGCTACCTCTTCTATCCAATAATCTCTTAATATTAATCAAATCTTGTTTCAAGCCATGGCTACTTTCCAAACTAGAAATGTTAATCAAATTATGAAAATTCAAAATCAACTCTTGAAATTTCAAAATCATCCTCAACAACCTCAATAGGGAGATGAGCATGGTAATCTCATTCAACAACCCCCACTTCTTAACAAATTAATCAAGGATCTTCAAAATCAACCATTAGTTTCTAAAATTTCAAATATAGACATAGGTGGTATCACTCCCACTATCACTATAATGGATCCACAAACTCTTATTTTAATTTAAAATATTTTGATAACCTTTACATAGAGTGGATTAATTTAAACACCTTTGCAACTAAGATAGCCAAAACCTTTTCAAGGGATGCCTTATATTGATAAAAAAAACTTAAGTCTATCTCCATATCTATATTAGAAGATATACTTAATGCATTGGTTTAAGAATTTTAGACTAATGACCTTCCTAAAATAACCTAGATCACTTCATTAATTTTAAATAGGTGGCATTAAAAAATATAAACTCTTCAGTAAGAATTATAAATCCTTATCTAATAAGGTTGAACATATGTTAAAAGACAACTTCTTCTACTTATTTACTAATGTTCTCCATCTTAAACCCCAATATTGAGTCAAGACCCTCATTCCAAAATATTTTTAAAAATCCCTTGATAAAGATAAACATCAAGACTTCCTCATAATACATGTTGAGCCTTCCCAACCTAAATTAGGAACCTACATACTTTTGATGTCTAAAAACAAACATGCCTCTAAATATGGTGTTACAGACACTTGTGATTTCACACACACCATACATTTTATTCTTCCCATTGGCTTTAATAAAGTGACTATATCCCAACCTTTCATAGGAATTCCATTCCAGCCTCCTCCCTTTTCATCAACATACACGAATAGTGTTTATGTTTATATCCCTCCTTCCCTACCTAAAATTCAAAAACTTATTCCTAAACCTTTAGCTATAGGACTTGATCCTTCTCACACTAAAAAACATTTTTATGACTGCCAAAAAAAAATTGTATCATTCAAGTTGGGAACATTCCCATGAAACTTGTAGGTAACTTAGGAACTTTTATCTTGAATATATTATTGATCCCAAATTTAATCACAAAAGTATGGTCCATAAATGTCAATAAGCCTATTACAATGTCGTTAAATCTGATGAATCTAAAGTTAATCATGATGCTCTCAAATAGGATAACACTCACCTTTATATATATAAATATCCACTCCCAAACCATAAAAATACTAATACTAAACCTTCTGCCTCTAATGTGTCAGAAGCTTTGGTTGATTCTCTCTTTTCTACCAATGATGAAAATTTAGTCAACATGAACAACATGATGCATGTAATATCTTACATTGAACCTTATCCATGTCCTACTTATGTTACTCTTACCACTTATAAAATCACTCAAGATACATATCTATCTCATTTCTCAAATATTAAGTATATGTAAATCACTACCCACTCAACTCGTATGATTTCATCAACAAGATAGGACACCACGATGTAGTCTAATAATATTGCCACAACTATATTGACTAGTCTAATATAATTTTTTGGTTTTCATCCCTTTGTTATTGTTGCATCATCTATCCCAATACAGTCACTATTTTCTAGATCAAAATTGATTGCATCAGCTATCTCAAAGTAGTCTATTTTTGTTCCAAATTTTATAATTATCACATCAACAAGGTTTATGTAGTCTTGTACTATTATTTCATCTTAGATTATGGCATCGAATAACTTGATGTAGTCTATTCCTTATGACCAAACTACATCAACTAACTTGATGTAGTCTATTCCTCCTAATTAAGCTACATTTTTTGGGTTCACTTCCCACATTTTTATTTATCTTTAATTTAAGTGTATTGGGAGAAGAATTTACATTGTAAAGCTACGTAAGATAAATGTCTAATATTTGTGTGTTATATACTCATTTTTTCATGTATAAGTCTATTTTTTCCTATTTCCATTACTTATAATAGGTTAGAATATGAACAGACTCCACTTTTAGCACCAAGTTTGAGAAGAATATGGACAGTCATAGACTACAAATGACTATATATTTATGTTTTTAAGAAGAATAGAGTTATAATTTTGAAGAGATCAATAGAGACTTATCTAGTTATGATTACCTATGTGGTTTCATACTTTGTTCCTTGTGTGCATTCTCATGTATAGTGTTTGCTTAATTTATATCTAATTTAAACTGAATACTTTATTAATGTTAATGAATTACTAGTTGTTCTTACTTCCCACTTAATGCATAATAATTCATCCTTGCTATGCTTATACTTTCCAACTTTTTATATTAATATGATGCACTATCCTACACTCTAAATTATAACCTAGCTGACGATTTATAGAAGGATGGCGTCGAGCTCTGTAGCCCGACGGACAGCTAGGGCAGCCGTGCCCTAGCTATTTGGAAGGTGATTCTCTGAGTTTTGCATGGAGGGTGGATCAGAAAAAATGGAAGATTGGGTGGCTACGTTCTGGTGGTCAAATTGATAGAGCATGGGTGTGGAGGTAGCGGCCTGGTGGGAGGCGCAGCTGGGAGTTGAAGCTGTGTGGAAGGGATGGCGCTAAGGGAGTAGAATAAAATAAAAGAAACCAGGAGCTATAAGGAGGTTATTAGTGGTGATTCCCAGCAATAGGAGGCTAGAATGAAGGGAGGGTCTGAGACAGGACAGAATGCTGCCTTGCAGGATAATGGCACTGAGAGAGGGTCTAAAATTTCTAAAATTAATGGATGTTTGGAGAAGTGTGAGGAGAGACCTAAGCTGGTTATCCCCTTTGACATGATTGCTAAAGATGTGGAATACTATACCAAACATTCTTTATACTGCAAGTTTATAGGGTTGAAAGTTTCAATGCCTTTTCTGGAAAATTGGGCACGCAGGGTCTGGGAGCCAGAGGGGGAGATGGAAGTTGTATTGCTAGCTAACAGCTTCTTTATGGTATCCTTTAGTTATCTTGCTAATATAAATTGGGTCTTTGAGGGGGGACCGTACTTCTATAACCAGGCTGGTCTATTTGTGAAGCCATGGCAAGCAGGATTCAATCTCTCAGAGGAACTGCCTAATCGGGTCCCGGTTTGGGTTAGGCTCCCTCGAATACCGATTGAGTGTTGTAGGGAGGATGTTTTGCAAATGATAGCAGTGAACCTTGGTAAACTAGTGGGGTCATCTTCATAAACCTCAGGTAAGAGAATTATGTCCTTTGCTCGTATTTGTGTCAAAATTGACTTGAGTAGGCCTATACCGGATGCAATAGAAATAAGTGCAGGACCTTATTCCTGGGTTCAGCAGTTAGATTATGAAACTCTGCCCTTTAGATGCCACCTATGTCATGAGTATGGACATTTAGCCAAAAGCTGCCCAAAGGTGAAAATGGGAGGACAGCAAAACTCATCTTTACCTAGGGAGCAGAATGTGGTGTCTGAAGACAGGAGGAAGAAAGGGGAGTCTGGGGGTGATAAAATGGGGGATGGCTTTGTGCAGGTTAAATCCAAGAATAAAAATAGAAAACTTAAGAGGACTTTTCAGGAATGGCATGAGGAGGAAATGTTTAATAGATTTGAGATTCTAGAAGAATTGGGTTCACAAATGGTTCAGCCTGGTCTCCTTGTTGATAATCAAGCATGAGGAGATGTTGTAATGGATGGTATGACATCCTCCTCACTTGCAAAACTAGTTGAGGAAACTCCTTTGCCCATGATTTTGGAGCAGTAGGGGGAAGGGCAATGTTTGGGTGAAGTGCCTAGAGAGTCGAGCCAGCTCTTGGAGAAGGATCAACCCTCAACACAGCAGTCGATGATAGAAGGTGAAAAGAGAGGTAAAGTGGCCCCTATTCTGGGTATTCTCCAAAAGGAAGGAAAAAAGGGATCAGTAGATAAGGGAGCTAAGGCAGGTAGGAGAAAGGATGTGGAAGTGATAAAGATGATTGGAGAGAACTTAGTGGAATCTGGGTTGGTCAAGACCCTGGATCAGCACTTCTTGAACCCTATGAAATGATTATAATCTCATAGAATGTGAGGGGCTTGAATAACAGCCCCCGACAAAAAGCTATTCAGGAAATGGTTAGAAATAGTAGCCCAGATATCCACTTTCTATAGGAAACCAAAGTTTCTATGGAATTTATGTCGGCTATTGCACCTAAGCTTTGGAAGCAAGGTTTATGCCAGTGTATTGGAGCTCAGGGAACGCTGGAGGATTAGCCTATTTATGGAATCCTCGTAGAGTTCAACTGATAGCTTGGATTGTTTTCAGAAGTGTGATATCTATGGTTGCATTATACATTGATTCTAGAGAATATGTTCTTTTGACAAATGTACATTCGCCAAATGACTTATAGGGTAAGTAAAAGGTGTGGAATAACTTGCAGGTGATTCAAAAGGAATATCCCTACCACCCCTAGATCATAGCAGGTGATTTCAATGCGATATAAGACATGTCAAAAAAAAGAGGAGGCAATACTAGAGTGGAGCCGTCTTCTCTTCTGCTTAGAGACAAGATTGTGGAATTCAACCTGGTGGACATTAAGCCAGGCAATGGTAGATTCACATGGAATAATAGGCGCTTGGGAGAGGACTGTATTGCAGAGCGTATTGACATATTTCTAACCTCCTACTTTTGGGTGGGTGGCCGATGGACTCTGAACTTTGAGATTTTAGACTGGCGTGGGTCGGATCATTGGCCAATACAATTGACCATCTCCTTGGCACAACAGCAACAGAAACCTCATTTCAAATTTTAGCTTATGTGGCTGCGGGACTAGGGGTTGTTTAATTTAGTTGCTGATTGATGGAAGGAGGGATGCCCAATGCATGGTATGGCAATGTATGTTTTTGCTAAACTCCTTCAGTATGTGAAATACAAGCTTCAAAGATGGAATAGGCAGACTTTCAATAACTTATTTTAGGAGAAGAAGGAGGTGCAGCAGGTGTTGAATGATATTACAAGGAGGATCAAAGAAGAGGGGTTGTCTGAGAATCTGCTAGAGGAAGAGGAGAAGGTTGTCCAAGATCTAGAGGAATGGGAGCTAAGAGAAGAATTTTTTTGGAAACAGAAGGCTAGGATCGATTGGCTACAGGAGGGGGATAGGAACATGGCCTTCTTCTTCAATTCAGTTAAAGCTAGGTAGCACAGTAATGTTCTCACTACTCTGAGCACCGAAAGGGGTGAGAGGATTTTCTCTACTGGGAGCATGTGTAGACAGGTGGAACAGTATTTCAGCTCTCTCTTCCATGATGATGGGCAAAGGAACGAGGCAGCAAAGGAAAGGATTTTATTTGGCATCCCTGCTATTGTCATGCTGGACATGAAGACTCAGTTGATGAAGCCTATAACTATGGAGGAATTGAAAAAAATAGTTTTTATGATGAAGACTGGGAAAGCTCCTGGACTGGATGGTTTCTTGGTTGAGTTTTATCAGGAGTTTTGGGAGATAATCAAAGAAGATCTATTTGCTGTTGTCCAAGAATCTTGAGAGAATAAGCAAATGTTGTAGGCCTTAAACTCCACTTTTCTGGTGCTTATCCCCAAGGAAGAAGGGGCGGATTACTTCAGTAAGTTTTGTCCTATCTCCTTGTGTAATGTGATTTATAAAATTATATCAAAACTGATTGCAGAAAGGTTAAAGGGCTATTTGAAAGTGCTGATTTCAGAAGAGCAAAGTGGCTTCGTGGAGGGCCAGCAAATTTTGGATGGAATTGTTATGGCTACGGAAGCCATCCATTCTATGACCAAATCTAAGGAAAAGGCCATGTTTATTAAGTTAGATATGTCAAAGGCTTATGACAGGGTTCGCTGGTCTTTTCTTCAGAGGAGTCTTGAGGCGTTCGGCTTTGAGGAAGGATGGATCAAGTGGGTGATGAGCTGTATTACTTCTACTTCATTCTCAGTTTTGGTCAATGGAGAGAATTCAAACCTCTTTAGAGCTACTTAGGGAATGTGGTAGGGAGATCCTCTATCCCCCTACTTGTTCCTTTTAATAGCAGAAGGGCTGGGGAGGTGTATGCAGGATCTTACCAGAGGGGATGTGATACATGGTTGGAGATGGGGGGGAGATCTTCCAGTTCTTTCTCATCTACAGTTTGTTGATGATGTTGCTATGATGGGTTTAGCCATGCTATGAGAATCCAGTAATATACGCAAGTGCCTGGATGACTATCTCGCGGCTTTGGGTCAGATGATCAATGAGGGGAAGTCATCCATTTTTTTAGTCAACACGTCGATGGCCATTTAGCGGCGTATTGGGAACATCCTTTGGTTTCAAATTGGAAACCTTTCAGCTTTGTACCTAGGGATGCCAATTTCTTTAGGGCAGTTGGCTAAGGAGTCATGGCAAGGGATTTTGAACAAATTCGAAACCAAAGTTAATCATTGGACGCATAGATGGTTGTCCTTTACTGGTCAGGTTCAGCTGATCCAGGCTGTGGTTCATGCCCTTCCCATCTACAGATGTATGCTTCAGGTTGCACCTATCAGCTTTGTTAAAGAGATTGATGCCATGGCTAGGCAATTTTTGTGGGCTGGTAATTTGTCTACGACTAAGTGGAGCTTAATTCGATGGGATGTTGTCTGCACCCCGAAGAAGTTTGGTGGTCTAGGGCTTAGACAGTCAACACTGGCGGGCATGGCTATGGCTGCTAAGTTGTATTGGAGATGGTGTAATGAGCAGAGTAGGACATGGGCCAAGATTTTGACCCATAAGTATTATCCTGGCATCTCACAGGAGGATCTTCCTAGGTGTGGCTTAGTTGGGAGGGGGTCGGTGATTTGGGATACGCTCAAGAAGGGAGCTACCTTGATTAAGCGTGGCCTGTTTTGGATCTATCAGAATAGGAAGAGGGCAAAATTTTGGGATGATTGTTGGGATGGTCACGCCCCTATAACTTCCCAATATCAAAATTTGACCATTTTGGCTCAGAGATTTAAGGAGGCCGACTGGAACAATGTTGCTGATTTCAAAACGTACACTCTTCAGGACAGGCTGATGGTCACAAAATGGAAGGATAGAGAGGATTGGCCGATTATTGATATGGATGCAGAGTGCATAAAATTGGCTTCTATTTTGGCTGGGTGTAATTACAGTACCTTGGGTGGTGAGGACAATCTAGCCTAGTTCCCGAATCCTAGAGGTAAATATATTGTCTCTTCCAGATACCAAGTGTTAATTGAGGAAAATTTAGCTGTGGAGGGAGAGGTTCCATGGTGGCATAGGGTGTGGAATAGCTTTGGATGGCCGAAATGTAATTACTTCGCATAGATGCTGGCATTGAACCATTGCCTGATGTGGGAGAACATTAGGAAGTGTGGTTTTGTTGGTCCTTCAAAATGTGTTCTATGTGGTGAAGAGGAAGAGAATTCTACTCACCTATTTTTCTGTTGCCAGTATACCAGCCAACTGTGGCATGCTTGGTGGGGTGTGTGGCACAGTGGATGTGTTCATGCTTCCTCTCTAGTGGAGTTCTAGATGAAACAGGGGAAGCCTACCTCAGTTTCTATTTTTTTTTGTTGGATGTCTGGTATGTTGGCCCAATTTTCTTACTTTGGCAGGTTTGGTTAGAGAGAAATCAAAGAATTTTTGCTGCGGATAAGATGGGTGTAAAGCAGGTGTGGAACCGCATTTTGAGAATGATTCAGGAAACTATAACGGCCAAAAGTGAGATTGTGCTTCCCGTGAAGAGGGAGGACGCTGAGGTTGTCAGTAGGATGGGTTTGAAGGAGGTTGCACCAACCTCAGCGTTTGTGAGAAGAGGAGCTGGAGGTAAAAAGAGGATTCAGTGGGATGGTAGGTGGAGGCCACCCCCTGAGAACTTCTTGAAAATTAATATAGATGGTTCCTCGAGGGGCAATCCGGGTTTGGCCAAAATTGGAGGCGTTGGATGTGATGCTTTGGGGAGGGTGGTTTTCCTTTTTTTGGCCTATATGGGAGAGCAGACGGTAAACAGAATGGAGGGCCGGGCGATTTTATATGCCCTGAGGAAGGCTTATGAGCTTGGATGGCGTAGAGTGATCTGTGAGGCAGACTCACAGATTCTTATCGATATGATTGTTGAGAGGAGATTAATAGATGTTAGTTGGCAGCTTTCTGTGGTTGTTTAACAGGTGATTCAGATCTACTCTATCATGGAGTCGGTGAGTTTTGTCCACATTTTGAGAGAGCAGAATGGGGTAGTGGATTGTTTGGCTAAGTGGGCCTCCGAGGGGATGGCTGGCCGTGTTGTGGAGTCGTGGGAGCAGTTACCCAAGGAGATTAGACAGAGACTGGATAGAATTTTAAGTGTAGACATGAGTGGCATGGGAATGTGATGGTTTGTGCCTGTTGTAGCTGGTTTTCTTGGTTTTGTTTGGGTGTTGGCCTTAGCTAGTTTTGTATCTTGTTTTTCTTTGATTAATAAAGTTTTTACCCCTTCTTTTTTTTTTTTTTTTTTTTTTTAAATTATAACCTAGCTATCCTCATCCTTAGCATGTTCTGATGCTTTAGGAACCTCTGCTAATAATGGTTCAGTGAGCGTAGAAACACTCCTTTTAGAGGAAATCATGCAAAGATGGTTACCAAGGTAGAGAGATATTGAAACATGGTTAGATCAAAGAGTATGTAATTTTTTAGAATAAGAACCAAAATGGACTGGTCTTACCATACAAGAAATCCATCAAGAGCATATTTATGGAGAGATTTATCAAATATTTTGGTGCGAGTTGCCTGAATTGATAGTTAATTGGTTAGCATGGTTAGAATACTATTGTTTTAACCCAAGAATGTAAAAAACAATCATCTAGACTAAATAAAAGATAAACTAGTTGTAGAAATTATAAATTGACCAGATAAGAGCAATAGATTATTAGGTTGTTACTACTATAGATAGGTACATAACTAATTTTGCAATACAAGGATATATAGTTTTTGAAGCTACATAGGACTTATTTTTTATAGGAATTAGAGGGAAATTTTTGTAGTGAATACCTATCCTTGTGAAGATGTTGGTTATGGACAAGGCCATGGTGCCTACTCCAGCAAATATGGAGTAGTCATTTTAGGTATATGGGGGTGTGTGCAACATGATAGTGAATGATGATTAGATGAGAAAATAAAGCTTGAACCTAAATCTAGAATGGATACATGAGGAAATAAGATTCAAAATAAAAGTCTAGATTTATAATGTGAGCTATAATAATAGAAGAAATGGAATAAATAGAAGAATATCTACTTCAATGCAAGTAAAAGTAAGATTAGTAGTAAAATAGGTGATGAACAAGTAAGAAGATGTGATGAGAGAGATGAAAGAGACTAAGGATGAAAGAAGAATAAATAAGATGATGAATGCTAGTAGATAGAAAGAACTGACAAAGAATGAGAATAAGAAGAGATGTTTGAATAAGAAGGTGATAATAGTGTAGAAAAAGAGCAGTTAGATGATAGATACAGTGCATAGCTATAAGAATAGGTATTATCAAAAATACATGAAGAATTAAGAAAAAAAGTATAACATAGTTGAAAATTAATCATAATTTCAACCATGGAAGAAGAATAAGTCATAGGAAAGAATCATTCATAGGAAGAGCACATGTCCCCACAACCTAATTTGTTATATTCCAATAGAATCTTTCAACTAGGTGGATAGGAAGATAGTAGTTGGGAAGGTCCATTTTTAGAACAAGTACATCTTTGGGGTACTAAAATTGAAAAAAAATCAATTTGAAATGTTTTAGATTTTATAGGGATTGTTGAAACCAAGTAACAAAAAGAAGGAAACATATAAAAATAGAGTGCACAAGTTGACTTTCCTAGTGCATAGATAAATATTTGTAGTATGTAAGTAGGATAGCCTAGAATGTAGCCTCTTCTTATAATAACTACATAGTAGATATCTCCAATACCTATTTACAAAATGGGTATTGTAAGATCATTTATAAATATGATAATGTATGATGGGTTTATGGACCCAAAATAGTACTTACTAACTTATGAAATGAGATGGAAAGCTAAGGGCATCACTGATGAAGCTATCAAAAAGTGTAAGTTAGTAGATGCACTAACTAAAATATCACTTGAGTTTATATACTATATATAAATTCAATATTCAAGTATACAACAAGTTAAGGAATGGCTTGTCATAGAGTTCAAGATAAACAAATGTACCAATTAGACTATTCAAGACTTGAAGGAGATAAGGCAAAAATTAGGAGAATCAATCTATGATTATGATCATAGGTTCTCTGATGTTATGAATAAGGTGAAATTTACCTTAATAGACAAATATAAATTTGTGTGGTTTATTGAAGGACTGCATTCCAAAATTAGATTGACTATTGTGTAGACTCAATATACTACAAAAGTAGATGCTAAATTTGTTGCCCTACAAGTAGAGTAAATTACAGACTATGGGGAAGCTCCTATCATAAATTCTAAGATTGAAAATACATTACAAGATTTTATGAAGAGAATGGAGCAATATCATGAGGTAGATAAACCTAAGTTAAATCTATGGTGTATGGAATGTGGGAAAGGACATCACAAGAATTATTGTCTTAAAATCAAGATAGAGTTTTGTAAAATTTGTCAAGTAGTCAAGCTTGTAACAATGTAGTGCCATCTTCTACAATATTATGTTAAGAACCTGTAGAATTTATATTATAATTTTTTTAAGTTAAAAAATCATGATTAAAAGAACTTTAGGTATTTTCAAGAGCTTAAATAAGACACCACTAAAATGATTTCATTATTGCTACACAACAAGTGTCCTCAGTGAAGCAAATGATTTCAGGCCCAAAGGATGATAAATGTTATGTGACCCAAGTAGGTCCATAGTGGATTCTTAGTTCTTCATATTACTAGCCTCAAGGTCTAGTTGGTTGGACCCCTCCACCAATTTAGACACCACCATCACTATAATACCAGTATGTAGCACCTTGGAACCTAGCAATGATGCAGCAGCATCAAATGAGTTGGACTCCACTAGTTATGCAATAAAAATTTAGAATTGGAGATAATACCCAATAGAATCAACATTATAATATAGCACAACAATGAGGGTATAGAGGAGGTTATCATTTTAATAGAGGAGGATCTGGGGATGGATATAGAGGAGGTTATCAAGGTGGCAGAGGAAATAACTATCAATGGCCTCCTTTGCAATTTTATTTATGTGGAGAGTATAATCATGTGCAATGCAATTGTCCTTTGAATCTTCAAAGATAGTCTTATTATGTATATTGTAGAATATATGACCATTATAAGACATAAGATTATCATGTATTATAAAAGCAAAGAAATGATAAGGCCATTAGGAATGTGAATATGGTGAATGTGTAGCCTAAAGAGGATGCCTTCCTAAATGTTGTTACATGACATTAGCATGCATAAATAGGTTTGCCTCCTCTTGAAATGCCTAAGGATCATGGAATCTAAAAATAAAAATAGAAAAAATACTTGAACCCAGCTATAAAAAAGGGGCTCATATATGAAGTTGTGTAGATGTTGAAAAACATTCAACATCAAGAAACTATTGAAGGAGATGTTATAGTAATAGATGCTAAAATGTATAGCTAGATTATACATATTATATGTTAGGATGGATTTATTACTACATTGATAGATTTAATGAAACTATTAACCATATTGTGTAATGAAGACATCTCTCACAAACCTACTACATAATCTATTAGTGTGTGTAATAAGGATAATAGAAGATAGAAAAGCTTATATGGTACATTAAAAAAAAAATCCATCGGATGTAGATGTATGAATCAACATTGAGGTTGTAGGATATGAAATTCCAAATGTTGTCTTTGATTTTGGTAACATAATCAACATGATTCCCAAGTCTACATGGGAGGCTATTGGATGGCTAGTTCTAAGTTATAATCTAGTACCTTATAGCTTAACCAACTATGGAAGAGTTTAGACCATCGAAAGACTAGAATATGTTGAGATCAGAGTCATAGAATTGACCCTACAAGGTGATTTTGAAGTCATTGATATGAAGATAATGGTAACAAAATACCTTATGCTAATTAGAAATAAATGGGCATATGATGGTCAAATGACTATCAATACTATCCAAAGTCAACTAGAGGTGCATTAGGGAGATAAGGTTATTATCATTCCTATGAATAGGGCACACAAACCTTACATAATTCTGGCTAAACTAGATTCACCATATGTCATATAAGAAACATGTTGGGTGAAGGTAAACTCTCATGAGAACCCAAAAGCTCTACGCATAGCCGATTGAAACTTTTTCTCTGATCATACTAAACTATAGGTATAATAATTACTCACTCTATAGTTGAATATGTCTAAATAATGGAGGCCTAAACTAATAGTTACTAAGCCATTGGTAACCTAGTTTGTCATATAATATTATGCATCTATGTCTCCAAAATCCCCTACTCATTAAAATGTTAACTTTCTCTATCAAATAGATGATCATATCAGGATTACATAGATTTTAATAAAGAAGGCACTTTTCCTTGGTAAATAGCTACATTTTTTAGTGGAAACTTAGACACACACCTACTCAATTGGGCTCATGGTGAACATGAACTCTAACCTATAATAATGGTATTTTCACATGAGAGACAACTTCTTATCTACTATGTAACTAAGGTTATCAATTAGTTCACTCTACACCTACAAGCTCATGTACCTACCATTAGTCAGTGGATTAGTTCTTTTAATTATTCTTTAAAAGGAGTTGTTATAACATGGTGAAAAATTCATAGAAATGATCAGCTCAAGTGGGATGATGCATGTAAACTCATGATTAGCAAGTTATAATTACCACAAGTCATTAGAAATAATTATACTTTATTCCAAAAAGGTGAGTGTCCTAAAATACATATTCATAAATGTGTTGAAGTCTAGACTAAGGAATGTGTGGCTCCAAAGTAATGGGTTCACATCTTTCATTATACACTAGCTCCTTTGCCATCAGCATGGTAGATGCATCAAGAATGCAAGAGAGAGACAAAGCATTGGGTACAGGTGTAAATCAAATTTATATAGACATTTTTTTTGAAGATGATAACCCTCTAGTTGATAATTCACTACTAAAACTCAAACATTCCCTATGCATGGGTGCATAGAATATTTAAGCACCATGATAGAATCCACTATGTAGAAGAACATAGCTTGTGATCTAAATATAGCATTATAAAGATATAAAGCTACCAAAAAAGAATAAAAATATCTTACAAAACCATGCCACCAAATATAAGATGAAGAAGATGACATTAAAGTTTTAGATATTGATGGTGATATCAATTTGACTGATTTATTTGAACCTGAATGGCTAGTAGAACTAGTAAATAACCCCAGTGCAGAACCTACTAAACAAGATAAGTTTCATAGCATAAAAATTATAGAATAGGAAAGGAAATTAATGATATAATAATATATTAATGAGTAAAGGCATAATATTCACCAACAACCCATTAAAAATCATTTGACAAACATCAAAACTAAGGAGATTCCTAAATTGGTGGATATAGGTGATTACTTGATAGAAGTTGAAATTTCTAAAGCTATGCAACTCCTTCAAGATTTTTAAGATGTCTTTCCCACTAAATTTTCAAAGGTTTAAGAAGTTGATACATCTCTAGGTGAAATTCATATAAAACTCAAGGAGTGTGCATGAACCATAAATAAATGGCCATATAAGTTGAATCCAAACATGAAGTTAAAAGTGAAGGTTGAACTCGATAGAATGCAAGATACAGGTATAATATATCCTATATAAAAGGCATATTGGGTTAGTCACATGGTCATGTATCCTAAGAAAATATGTGAGATCAGAGTATGTGGGGATTATCACATTCTAAATGATGCATTTTTGAATGATCCATTCCCAATTCCCTTCACAAATGAAGTTTTAGAATCTATCATAGGCCATAAAGTCTACTCTTTCAAGAATGGTTATAGTGGTTATCATCAAATACCCATCATAGAAGAAGATAGAGATAAAATAACTTTTACCATGGAATGGGTATCCTTTGCATACAAGGTAATGCCTTTTGGCCTCAAGAACACACTTGTGGTTTTATCTTGCACAGTGGTGACTGCATTCAAAGATTTCATTCATGATTTTCTTGAAGTCTATCTCAATGATTGTGTAGTATTTTTTTTTTGTTTAAATAACATTTGTCTCATGTTATAATTTTATTGATCTCTATAAATTGCTCTAAATTTAAATAAATGTTTATTTTTTACACTTTTTGGTGTCCTCCTAGGTCATGTAGTGTGTAGTGAAGGCATTTTGGTAGACCAGGCCAAAATTACAATCATTTTGAGTATGCCTCCACCAGTTAGCTCCATAAAAGTGCAATATTTTCTTGGCCATATAGGATACTATCAGAAGTTTATCAAGGGATATGTATCCATTTCATCTCCATCAGAATACTTGTGCAAAATCATGAAGTTTGTTTGGACTTTATAGTACCAAGTAGCTTTTATCAAATTAAAGTAGAGATTGGTCAATGTGGTTATCCTTGTCTTTCTAGATTAGAACAAGCCCTTTCATGTACACATTTATGTTTTAAGTATCCATAGTCAATTTTTTACTTACATATCTAGGAGATGGTGGAATAGACCACCCCATTCATTTCACAATTTGAAATTTATCTAACATAGAAAATAATTACACAACAAATGAAAGAGAAGCATTGGCTATAGTGTTTGTACTATATAAATTTTAACACTAGCCCCTTGTGACACCATTTGAATTTTTCATCGATCATTAGGCTCTCTTATACCTATTGATGCTTATAATTATCTCATAAGTGCTCGTCAGTGTTGATAGACACTTCTCATTTTAGGATTCAAAGAATCCAAGGCATGAGTTGTAGTTTATGACAATTCTATGATATTTGTGGTGGAATAGAAGAAGAGTATGGGAAATTTCCACAATATTTATTTAAATTTGTGGTTGGAATCCATTAGATTCCATGTCTCTATGATAATCTAAGCCTACAAGTTAATCTAAATGGATATTAACAATGTTCTTTAAACTAGGTGACTTTTGATAAGAAAAATAGAAAAAGGGCAAGGCATAAAAGAGAATGTGATTGCAGATTTACATCCTTAATATTATGAAAAAGTTCTAATTACTTTTAGCATACATGAACCAATTTGTGGTGTAAAATATTATAAACTCAGATTGCATCACAAACTAGGCAAGCTTCGAAGAAGATATATAAACCACAAGTAAGAACCAAGTTTACTTTAAAAGTTTGCTATTGTAACCTAAGTAGTATAAGCACATCTAAATGTAGAGAAAATAAAATGAAGTATAATTAAGATATTTTTAGTTAATTTAGAATTAGCATAAATAAATATTCTTATGACAAAAAATATAGCTCAAAATGCAAAGAACCATTCAAATTTAAGACAGTAACAAGCAATTGAGAGATAGCATCAGCTTTCAACAAACTATTAAAATAATCTTTTCAAATTTCCATAGTTGTATTAAATTTTATTTTGTATACAAATTTATTAGAGTGTCTCACTTTACAAAATGGTAATCCCTACCTATTTATAGGAAACATAATTAATTTACTGATCAACTCTCTTAAAATACCCATATGCAAGTTAAGGATAGTTGTCCTTAATAGAAAGATACAATGCAAAAGGATTTCATGCCAATTTTGACAAAGGATAAATTTATTCTAATAGACTAGCATATATTTTACAAAAGAATATTATTTTATGCTACATTGGTGGGACCCCTGAGTCAATCACCATTTCATATGGTTTTAAGGCAACCATATCAATGTGCTCTACTGGGAGAGATGATCTTGGAAGTTGGGTTGATGATGAAGGACCTTCTCTTAGACTTTATTTCAGTCTTCTTTCACCTACTCCTTAATCTTTGAGTGTTGGCTATGGTGTTTAACTTGGAGGTGTACTTGAAGTGGAGGGAAATAAATGATACTATAATGGGTTTATTTTCCATCTTTCCCTAGTTGGTTTTTTCTCCCTTCATAATATATGCTCAAGCTTGAAATCATGTTGTTTGCATCTAAAAAGGACCTCTTCAAATTTTGTAGTTTTAGTATAGAATGGTCATAAGCACCAACCATATGCTCATAAGCCACCTATTAGCTGTCTTGACTATAAGTGAGGAACAACTTTGTTATTTAGTTCCCATTTTTTTAGTTCATCCTTCTGAAAGTAGAAGGCATCCCTCTATTTGGACACCATGTCCAATTAATTTAAGTCCCTGATCAGGGTTCTCCCACTAAAAAATGAGAAGGGATGTAGAATTCCATTCCTCTTTTATCTGTAGGTCTTATCAATTCCATGGGAAATTTGGTACATAATTTCTTGTTTAGCTAACTTAAGGGGAACGTACATAGGTAACCTAAATGGTTGAGTCATGATACCCTCAATCCTAAGGATAGTGCAGCTTAGATAAAACCAAATGTCTCTCATGAGATCAACATATCTTTTGAAAAGAGGGTGAATCTTGGGCATGGGGTATCCTGTGATGCTCTAGAATAATATAGGATATATGTAGTCACATATGAATTACATATGATCCCTATATTTGAAGATATAAAGCTTAGATTAATGATGGGATATGGTGATTCTGCTATGGGAGAATGAATTATTTACACCAAGAATATGGGTGGACACCATTAATGAGTCTAGTAGATAGGACATCATGGTGAATTGTTGAATTGTCTTCTTCTTAATGCTATAAAATTGTCTTCTTAAGTGGATAATAATTATCTCCCCAATAGGTGGAGTCAATTTTTATTTTATCATGAAGTATATGTAAGAAACCCACCTAGGGTCAACATAGGTGGTGGTGCCTTCTCTTGAGGCTATATTCATTAAGGTCATAATGATCTTGATGCCCTCCCTAAATTATATGATGGGGATCCCACCATCACGATTTCTATCCACATGAGTCCTTTAGATTAACCATGGTCTCTAGATGACATCTAAGTTATTTTGGGTAGTCCACTCTTTTATGGTGGGGAAGTTAATATGGGATTTGGAGTGTTTATAGTAGCCTTAAAAGGCTATTGGGTAAATATAAGTGATCCTATTTGAATCTCCTTCTTTGATAATCTAGTCATTATCAATTCTATAATTCATAAATAAGGGTACAAGGATGTCAATACAGGGTAGTACCTCTAGTTTGGTAGTAGCTTGATGAAGACCTGTCATTTAGATTGAAACCAAGTCATCAAACTTATATTTGGTGACTTCCACCCTTTGCTCATTGGATGAAAAAGGTTACAATTCTTCAATGGCAAATAAAATATTAGACTAATTTTTCATTTCATTGGCTAATGCCCCTGTGTCTAATTTGGTGTCCCCAAAGCATCTCCCTTCATGGTCTATGGATAGATACAAGTATGTATCTTCCTTCCATTGTTGCCTTACCACTACCATGTTCCTAATTACCTTAGAATATGATTAGCTTTGATACTCAAGATGATAATTTGATCTATCTTAATGTAGTTAGGTCCTCATTTAGTCAAGTTTTAGATCTTGAAGCTATTTTGGAAGGGTTTCTAAGGCTTTAATGGTGAAGGTGACAGCTCTCATAAATGTATTCATGCCTCAAATCTTATAGATGGAACCACTTATGCCAATCTTGTTTTTTTGGACATGCCATATCTTGGGATTGCCTTTTAGTGCTTACATGGTGCTTATGTGGACCTTTTTGAGCATGTTTTCATGGCATATTGTGGGAATTTTTTATGACTGGCTATTTATTTTTAAATAGAGCCTTTTATTTTGCTCTATTAGATCAATATCCAAAGATGAACATGATCCCTTGATTAAGATACATAATTTCATTTTTATTGGGTGTTTGAGTCTTGGATGATAGAGTTACACCAAGTGGCACACTCTAATTTTCTTAAGAAATGGTTTGATGTAGTTTATCCAGGTGTTGATCTATCAGGCTCTGAGGTCTTGAGTTAAAAATTCCACCTCTACTTTGTGCCACTAGATTAGGATTAGTGATCAAGTGAGAGCTATTGATCTTGATCTACGAGGTCAAATTTGATTGGTTGATAGGTCGATTGTGTTTAAATTTGATGTTATCGATAATGTCAAAGACATCCTCACAATTGTTAAATGATAGTAGTGTGATTGTCAACTTTAATCTCATGAGGTTATTTTATCTAAATGGTAGAATTCCACACATCACATTCTTGATGTTCTCAGGACTTTAGGTTTAATATGGGTTATCAGATCAAGTTCAGTGATGAAGCACAAACTATCAATTGTGATCTGTGAGCTTAGAGTTGATTGGTCTAGCCTTTGGCAAACCTTTTGATTTTCCACTATTGGATCAGGATCCCAAGATTAATGTAGGCTATCAAATCCTACAAGATACATGATTATTAAGTTAGTTCATAATATACATAAGATTAGGCTGAGGGATTAATTCTTATATTAATAGTATTTTGAAAAAACACTATGACCTCAGTTTTAATGCAATAAGCCTAAGTTTTAAAGTTTATAAGGTCCCCTTTTAGACTAAAGATAAAAGTTTGGATATGGCTTATTTTCAAGGCCTCACTAATGTCAACGACATCCTCATGAATCTCAAATGATAGGAGTGAGATCGTTAAAGTAAATACCATAGAAACTTTTGTAACAAGCAGTGTTTAGCATGTAGTTTATCTTAGGAGGATCTCATGCCATCGAATTAGGCTTCTAGATGAATGTTAACCATTGATTCATGTTGAATAAACATGAAGGCACTTTAGGATTGAACTTAGGATTAAAATTTGATAAGGCCTTTAAATATTTTAGGAAAAAAAAGGGCTTCAGGGACATAATACTTAATGAAATTAGGAGGGATTTAAAAAGGGTAAGAACATAAAGGGACTTTAGGCATGATTTTAGACTTGGGGTCTTTTGAAAGGATTAATTCCCACTATATTTTCTCCCAAAAAAATTTAAATTTGAACCCCTGGGTTTATTTCTCTAAAACCCTACCTTCCTCCATGAAACTTGCACTTCATCATTCAATATTTATCATCAATAGGGTTAATTAATAAAGCACAATTAACCAGGAAAGCACTCATTCCCTTTCTAGGTGGATGATACCCTAATTCAAGAAATAAAAATACCATGTAAACCATGCTAGGATATGAATTTTATGAAATATTAACAAGGGACCCATTTTGTAAAGTAGTAAAAGAAGGGGGAATGTTGGTCCCAAAAATAATGGTGACTTATATGGGAAACATAGCAATATGTTAGAACCCAAAAACTTTAGCTTAAACCAATACATAAGTCCTTTATCTCCTCTGATCCATACATCATTACTTAAGTTAATTCTAGGTTTAAATAAGTTTTAAATGTGTAAAATTCAAATCCTTGAGTCATGGCCTAAACATGTTGTGTGTGTGCTTTGATTCCACTTACTATTTGTCACAAGACTTTAGGGAAATAACATCCAGGTTCATATCCTCTTAACCATTACATTTAACTTTGAGCATCTTTAGATATTCTCTTAGAAATAACTACTCTTAATTTATGGGAGGCTTGAGCATTGCTCTACTACCATCCAAACATCCATAGCCCTAATAGAGATACCTTTGGCTTCACTCATGGCCTTTCTCCACTATCAACTAGGTGTCCATAGCCCTGATGGAGGTTGCCTGAATCACCTTTGACTTTAACATTTTTTGGTTTAGCATTAAGTCTCTTTTATTTTTTTAGCAAAGGTTAGGAGCCAAGATAGTTGGGTTTAAGGATTTCATCAAATTTATTGGCGTTAGGATACTCACCTCTAGTTGAAACCTCCATCCTGGACAAGGATGTGTTTTAAGTGCAAGCATGCCTATGCTTTAACTTTTGAAATCTCCTTCCACATGTGTGATCCTTATTACAACAAAGTTTTGGTCTTAGGTAATATTTTTAATTCTTAGGGGTAAACAATTTATATGTGAGTTTTTAAAAGTCTCGATATTGTAACACAATACTATATTATAGATTTAAGTCCTCTTGTGTAGGATTCATGCCTTCACTTAAAACATTTAGATCTGGAGTAATTTTGAGCAGGGACAGTCTTTAAGTTTTTATTAAAACAAAGGAGAAAAACCAAGAAAAAAGGACAAAACACTAGTAAACAACAAGGAGTACACAAACATAAGTAAATAAATATATACAATCCAAGCAAGAAAATAAAGTGACAAAGGAAACTAACTATCCTACCTACTCTAATTCTAAGTAGTCTTACAGATGTTATTCTATGGAGATCCCTGGTGGGGTTGCAAAAAAGTAGTGCTTGAGATATTTCCCATTGGTGGGAAAAGTAAACTCTACTCCTTGAATATATTTCAATTTTAAAGTGTTGTTACGTAAGATTTATGCAATGTAGTATGGGTCAATCCACAAGGGTGTGAACTTGCCATGTTTGCCTTTAGGCTCTGATGTCTTATCCAAAAAGAGGACTAGGTCTCCCTATCTAAATAATTTCAGCTTGGACATTTTTTCAAACCATATTTTCATAGTTGTTTAATGCTTATTAAAATTTGTAAATGAATTTTCTCTAGCATCTTCCATCTAAATGATGTCCAATAGCCTGGAATTAGCAAGTTCTTAGATTTCCTCTATATATTCATGCATCAATGTAAATGTAGGGAGATTTAAAGTGATAATAAAGATGGGATCTTGATAATATACCAATAAAAAAGGTGAATCCTTGAGTACCTATTTAATCCTTATCCTATCAACCCATAATGCATAGTTAAGGATTTTGTGCCATGTTTTAGGCTTGTCTATAGCAGACTTTTTGATGGCCTTCATGAGATTCTTGTTGGTAGATTCAAAAACTTAATTTCCTTAAGGATAATGGTTAGAGGAAAAATTCAAAGAGATGACATTATCATAAGCACATTTAGTCATTTCAATGGATACAAATGCAGATCCATTGTCATAGACTAAGGAAACTGGGGTTCCAAATCTGATGCAAATGTTTTCTTCCAAGAAGTTGATCACTTCCTCTATCCTATATTTTTTGGTGTCTATGGCTTTAGTCTATGTTGTGTAATAATTAATAGCATTTAGGACATACCTGTGACCTTTGAAAGAATTAGGGTTGATGACCCCCATAAAGTCTAATCCCCATTATGTGAAAGGTTTGTCCACTCTCACAAGTTACAAAGGTATGGCTGCATTTGGTTCTTTTGTGATAAATATTTGGAAGGAATGACATTCTCTCACATTTTTATGAGCATCCTTGAATTTGGTGGGCTAATAGTACCCAAGCCTAAAAATTTTGTGAGTTGTGGTTCTCCCTAAAGGATGTCTACTACCTAGTTTTTAATGAAAAGTAGACATGATTTGAGAAGCCTCTTCTTTAGACACACATCTTAAGTAGATTCATTCAAATTTATTTCTATACAAGACTCCATTTTTTATGAGATAATGAGTTTCTTTGAGTCTTAATGTTGTCTTATACTCTCTAGTGAGTCCTAGAGGGTAATTTCCATTTACAAGTAAGTGGATGAGGGAATCATACCACTCATTAGGCTAGAAGTTATGTTGTTCAACTTGTATGATGTGGAGTTTATGATTGGTATTGGATATCATCTAGACTAAGCCCTAACATTTCACTAGTTTGGAAATATTCATTTCAATATCAGACTCCTATAGGACTAACATCCACTTTCCCCTTCATTCCCCAAGCTCATTCTAGCTCAACATAACCTTTGTGGTTGGGTCAAGTAAGATGGCATGTACCTTATTTTTAAGGATGTAGTGTTTGAATTTTTTTACTACCTTTACCAATGCATAGGATTACTTATCAATAATGAAATATTTTACCTCTACATTTTTGAATTTGGTTCTCATGAAGGATATAGGATGGTTACTCCCATCAACCTTTTGAGTTAAGATAGTAGTCATGGTCTGATCAAAAGCAAATGAATACAAGTAAAAGTCCTTTGAAAAGTTAGGACTTATCAAGACTAGGGCTTGACTGATTTCTTTTTTTATATTAGTAAAGGCCCTTTTTGATTATTCATTCCAAGAAATTTTAGAATCTTTCTTAAGCATATCATTCAGAGGTTTGATAATTTCAGCAAATCCTGAGATGAACTTCTTTACGAAGTTAATTTTACCAAAGAATGATTTCAGCTCTTTTTGGTTATTGAGTAGCTCAATTTTGGAGATGGATTACACTCTCTCAAGGTCTATGGAAATTCCATCTTTAGTAATGACATGCCCCAATATTTTTCCTTTAGTGACATAAAGATACTTTCCTTGGGGTTGAGGGATACTCCATACCTCCTATATCTTTCAAACACTTTATGCAGGTGCATAAAGTGTTCCTCCCTATTTTTGGAGAAAAATATAAGATCATCCATGTAAATTATGATGAACTTGCCCACTATTCCTTGTAAAGCATGGTCTATGGCACTTTGAAAGGTGGCTCCTACATTGATTAATCTAAATGGAATTCTTTTATAGGCATATGCTCCCCATTTAGTAGTGAAAGTTGTTTTCATCCTGTCTTCTAGAGTAACAAAGCACTTGGTTATATTTAAAAAATCCATCCAAAAAGGACATCATGGTAGATCTTAAAACAGCTTGGATGACTTGATCAAGATAAGGCAAGGGGTAATTATCTTTTTTAGATTCTTTATCTAGATTTCTAAAGTCTATGCATAATATTATTTCCCCATTCTTTTTTTTACTAGGACCAAGTTTGTAACCCAAGTGGAATGCCTAATAGGAAACGCAATCCTTTCATCTAATAGTTTTTTGACTTCCCTAAAGATCATGGGTTATAAGATAGGATTGACAGGTCTTTGCTTCTGTCTAAAGGGATTAAAATTTTCTTTGAGGGGGATAGTATGAGTAATAACCCTTGGGTCAAATATTTTCAAGTCTTCATAAGATCAAAAAATGGAATCCTTATATTTTGTAAGCAACTCTCTAGCTTTTCTATTTTCCATTTTAGTGCAATCCTTCCCTATGTTCACTTGATGGGGTTAATCATGTGAAACAATATCTACCACTAATAGTCCTTACGAATTACCTTAGGCACCATAGGTGTCCTAGAAATTTTGTCATGATCAAATAGCCTTTCCAATGAAATCATACTTTTAGGTATCTTATTTACACTTAGATGATTTTATGATTAAGCTCCCTTTAAGGAAAAATTGCATCAGCTTCATTAATGATGTGAGTTTAAAGGCTTTAGAATTAGTCAAGAAATCCATAATTTGCTAATCATCATTGAAAAATTGAAAGTGATTTATGTTGTTAGGGACTGAGGGACATGGTACTAGATCAATATTGAAGTTAGTGGAACCATGATTAGGCATGAGATTAGCCACAATAGAGTCAATCTCATTAAAAAAATTATTTTCTTCCTTGGGAATAAATAAGATGTTGAGATCATCAAAATATTCCATCAAATCCCAAACTCTGAACTTGTATCTTTGAGGTAAGATATCTTGCATTGGTATTTTCCTTTTACTTGGTTGACCACCAACTTATAATCTCCATAAACAATGAGTTCCTTAACTTTTTGTTTAATAGCGAGTTGCAATCCTATGATAAGAGCTTCATACTCAGCTAAATTGTTTGTACATGAAAATTGTAACCTATAAGAAGCATGATATTTCTTTTCTACAAGGTCTATCAATATAATACTAGCTCTTGATCTTAATTTACACCTAGCACCATCCACATATAACTTCCATAAACCAGGCATTAGAGGTGGATTTTTGGAATAAGTTTCCTTTATAGCTTCTAGGTTAAAAACTCCTAAGTCAAAATATAGGAAATTCACCTTTTCATTGACAGCATTATATTTTGTTATCATGTGTCTCATCCTGGGCTCCCTCTCTACCCTTATCTAATTTGGCATACCTTTCCAAGGCAACAATAAGCAAGAACAGTTAGTGGACATATAACCATTCAAGGTCTTAATCCATTCACTACTTAAGAGTAACCCATAAGAATTAGAAATATTAACCACTTGTATATCAATAAATTATTGAACCCTTGGTTCACTAGCTAGTTACATATGCACATTTAATAGTTCCCCAATGACCTTGACTCTAGATTTGTCCAATTGAGTAACTACCCTATTAGACTTGATTGGGGTTAACCCAAGTTGTTCACAGATTTTGAAAAGCATAATATTTGTTAAGGCTCTAGAATCTAAAAGACAATTATGGACATTCTTCCCAAATATCCTAACTATAATTAAGAATGGTGGGGACTCTACTTTGGTTACTTTTGTAGTTATATTTGCACTATCACTCTTAGGGGGTCTCATGTTTCTTGGACAATGATTCCAAGATTAAATCTCTTTGTTTTGTAATCTGAGTTAGCTCATGTAGAGTAATATTAGCTTTGATATTTTTCATATCTTCCACAATGTTGTAACCAGTTTTGCATGAAGGTTCAGCAATAGATTTGAAAGGACTACCCTTAGGTGTTTCAAGATCATTCCTTGATGTAGTGTCTATAGGGTTCTCATAATTATTAAGGGGAGTGGAAGTAGTCAATGGCTACTTTTTTCCCCTATTTCTTAGAAGGTACATCTTCAAGAATTATTAGAATGCTTGAATCTCTTTAGGGGTATTCTTAGGTTCATTATCATCTTAAAAAGGGAATTGAAATGTTTCTACCATGTGCACTTAGTCAGATGGCTATGATCCAAAAGGATTTGTGTTGGGGGATCAATCCAACAATAGATTACAATTGTGAAAGCAATAAACGTGAAATTAAATCAGATTGACAAGTAATTAGAATGATAATAGCAAGAATAAGAGATACAAGAAAACACCCTGAAAACTTGTATTAACAAACTCTTTACAAAAGGAATACAATTGAAGAAAGCTTCTTTCTTCCACACCTCTCCTAGATGTATAGATCTCTCAATAGATCTCTATTCCTCAAGAGCTCTCTCTCTCAAGAACAATCAACTCTAACAAGCCTGGATTGATTCAATTCTGTACTATTCTTCTCACACAATGAATTACAATAATTCACCCAACTAAAAAAACTACTACAAAGCTAAGAAGATCTAATTCTACATATAGAATTAGGAGACTTGAGCATGTACAACCAACAAGCAGTTAAGCCACTTGAACAAGGGCTCTAAAAATAGTAATGCCAATAATAGAGATGCAAGCTCGAGACTTCAACTCAAACTTATCATGCAAACACTCGTTTTTGTCCATGGAAATAGCTTTTTGGATGCACAGGTAACCGACGTCGGTTCCTGTTGCTTGCCTGTGACCGCCATCAGCCGAACCTCTATTGATGTCGGCATCTCTGTAACTGCCTGTGACCGACGTCGATCGCTCCTGACTGACGCCGGTGTCTGTGTAGACCTGAAACTGCTAATGAATGCTCCTTGGTAAAGCTTTTAGCTCCACACCCTAACAATCTCCCACTTGGAGATAAACAGCTGCACCAGTACCTGTACAGCAACATCTTCTAGCTCCTCCATCTTCAACTCAATCATGAAGACCAATAGAAGTTGAATGAAGATTTAACTTCTCCTTTGTAACCGGCTTGGTTAACATATCAGCAGGGTTCCTATCTGTATGGATCTTCTCCAGCTTCAACTCACCATCTTCCAATACCTGTCGTATGAAGTGATACCTTTGTTGTATGTGCTTTGTTCTTGAATGAAAGGCTGAATTCTTAGCCAAATGGATTGCACTCTGACTGTCACTATACAATCTGCAACTCTCATGCTCCCTACCAAGCTCATCCATGAACCGTGTCATCCATATCATCTATTTGCTAGCTTTTGTGGCTGAAATATACTCTACTTCTATAGTTGACAAGGCAACAACCTTCTGTAACTTAGATATCCAGCTAACTGATGTTCCACCTACAGTGAAAACATAACCTGTAGTGCTCCTCCTGCCATCCAAATCACCTGCCATATCTGAATCTACATAACCATGTAGAGAAGTATCTGAACCTCCATAGCATAAGTGCTTACTGTTGGTTCCTCTCAGATATCTAAGGATCCACTGAACTGCTTTCCAATGTTCCTTACCTGGATTGGCCATATACTTACTTACCACTCCCACTGCTTGGGCAATATCTAGTCTAGTACACACCATTGCATACATCAAACTCCCTACCGTGGAAGAATATGAAACCTTACTCATGTACTCTACCTCATCATATGAATTAGGACATTGTTCTTTACTTAGCTTAAAATGTCTAGCCAAAGGTGTGCTTACCGGTTTAGCATCTTGCATATTGAACCATTTCAACACCTTGTCCACATAATCTTCTTGAGACAATATCAACCTGTGATTTTTCTTGTCTCTCTTAATGCTCATACCAAGGATTTTCTTAGCTGCTCCCAAATCCTTCATAGCAAATGTTTGAGCTAATTTTACCTTAAGCTCTGAGATATCCTGCATGTGAGATCTTGCAACCAGCATATCATCTACATACAACAATAGAATAATATATCTACCATTATCAAATCTCTTTAAATACACACAATGGTCTTATTGACACCCATTGTAGCCATGCTCAGTCATAAACCTATCAAATTTTAAGTACCATTGCCTAGGAGCTTGCTTGAGGCCATACAAGCTTTTCTTCAATCTGCACACAAACTTCTCCTTGCCCTTGACCTCGAATCCTTTTGGCTGTTCCATATAAATTTCCTCATCCAAATCTCCATGAAGAAACATTGTCTTAACATCTAGCTGCTCAAGATGCAAATCCTCGAAAGCAACCAAAGACAATACAACCCTTATAGAAGTCATTTTAACAACAAGAGAAAAAATCTCACCAAAGTCGATACCTAGCTTTTGTGCAAATCCTTTCACTACCAATCTGGCATTATATCTCATCTGTCCATTCTCACCTTCCTTAAACCTGTAAGTCCATCTGTTCTTTAGTGTTCTCTTACCAGCTGGCAATTCAACCAAATCCCATGTTTGGTTCTCTCTTACGAACTCCAACTCCTCAACCATGCCACGCTCCCATTGACTCTTGGACTCCACCTGTATTGCTTCTTCAAAACTCTCTGGTTCTCCACCATCAATTAGCAATAAATAAAATAAAGAAGGAGAATATCTAATTGGAGGCTTACTCACCCTTTCTGACCTCCTGATGGGTGTCTGAGACTCGTCCACAACACGCTGTCCACCCAAATTCTCTGACAGTGATCGACCTCGGTCACCTGCAGACCTGTTACTAGCCGATGTCAGTTCTTCCTGACTGACCTCGGTACCTGTACGGCCGACGTCGATCTCTGTCCTATCGACGCCGATTCCTAACCTACTGACGTTGGTCTCTGTGTTTTCCTGCAAGTGATTTTTTTTTCCCGCGAGCTCATCTTAGACTTTCACCTCATCCAATTCACCATTGCTCTGCTTAGACTGATTCAACTTCCTTAGCTGATCACAATACATCACTCTTTCATTGAAAACAACATCACGGTTCTTGATTACCTTGTTAGTTTCTAAATTCCATAATCTGTAACCAAAATCATCTGAGCCATAGCCAATAAACGTGCATCTCATAGACTTAGCATCAAGCTTCTTTCTATTTTCCTTATCTATATGCACAAAGGCTTCACAACCAAAAACTTTGAGATATGAGAGATCAACCTTTTTACCTGTCCAAGCCTCTTCTGGAATACCACCATCCAGAGCTGTAGAGGGTCCTCTGTTAATCAAGTACACTGTAGTGTCAATAGCTTGTGCCCAAAACTGTAAGGGCAAACCGGTATGTAATCTCATACATCTTGCACGCTCCATTATTGTCCTGTTCATCCTTTCAACAATACCATTCTGCTGAGGTGTCCTTGGAACCATCCTTTGCCTACGGATTCCATGCATGTAACAATAATCTCTGAACTTATGACTGCAGAACTCACCACCATTGTCTGATCTCAGGCACTTTAATCTTTTACCTGTTTCATTCTCAACCATAGCTTTCCAAACTTTAAAAGTATCAAATACATCAGATTTATTTCTAATACAATAGATCCATACCTTCCTTGTAGCATCATCTATGAAAGATACATAGTACTGTGATCCTCAATGGAAGCAACCTGAGCCGGTCCCCACACGTCTGTGTGAACAAGCTCCAACTTGTGCCTCTTCTTAGTAGACCTAGTTTTGAGAAAACTAATCCTTTTCTATTTTCCAAATACACAGTGCTCACAAAACTCTAGATCTATGCCTTTTAAATCTAAAATCATACCTTTGGACTTAAGAATTGACATCCCCTTCTCACTCATGTGGCCAAGCCTTGAGTGCCACAATTTAGCATCCACATCTGAAGTAGATAATACAGAAGGAGATTTGTTAGTAACACAATTACAAAAATAGAGAGTACCTTCTCTCTTACCTCTGGCCATAACAAGTGCACCCTTGGTCACCTTCCAAGATTTTGCTATGAGAGTTACTGTACAACCCTCATCCCCTAACTTTCCTACAGAAATCAAATTTCTCTTCAAGCTAGGAACATGCATCACATCTCTCAACACCCATGTATTTTTGTTCTGCATCTTCAGCTGCACTTTACCTTTGCCAATTATTTTACAGGGCTCATCATCCCCTAGATACACTATTCCAAAATCTCCATGGATATAGTCACTGAAATATTCCCTGTTAGGAGTAGCATGAAAAGATGCACCAAAATCTAATACCCAAGATTCTATATTATTATGCAGAGAGAAAATTAAAGCATCTTGTGCAATACCTACAATCTTGGCTTCTTCCTTTCCTTCGTGTTAATTGTCCTCCTTAGGCTTTGACCAACAATCTCTGCTTATGTGCCCCATCTTTCCATAATTCTAGCATTGTGGCTTCCTACCATTTCTGGATTTAGATCTACCTTTCCCCTTAGACTTGGATCTTGCTCTGCCTTTCTTGCTCTTCTCTTTTTGCCTTCCCCTACTCTCAAAACTTAAAGCATTCTCGGATGCCTCTTCTGTGCTTTTCCTACGTATTTCTTCATTCAAGATAACACTAACAACATCCTCTACTTTCAAAATATTTGATGCAGATGCAGTATTACTTACTGCCATTACTAAGCCATGCCAGCTTTTAGGCAAAGAACATAATATCAAAAGAGCTTTTATCTCATCATCAAACACTATATTCACTGAACTTAATTGAGTCACAATACCATTGAAATCATTCAGATGAGTAGAAACAGATCCACCTTCATTCATATGCAAATTAAATAACTGCTTCATAAGGTATACCTTATTGGAAGCTGAGGGTTTTTCATACAAATTTGCTAACGTAGTCATCAACTCTACCATAGAGTTTGCCTGTGATAAATTAGATATCACAGTGGATGCTAGACTCAATCTTATAGACCCCAAGAGCCTTTCTATCAAGAACTTCCCATTCTTCATCCTCCATGTCTTTGGGCTTCTTTGCAACCCCACCTAATGGTAAGTAGAGATCTTTCTGATACAGATAATCCTCTATCTGGATTTTCCAATGTTGGTAATTTTTGCCATTAAACTTTTCCATTCTCAATTTACTTTCATCTACCATTACTTCTCCCACTCAAATAGAAATCCCTGTAGAAACTCCTGTGAGAACCTGTAATCAATAAACACTACACAGATCTGAACCACTTGTTAGTGACCCTAAACTTTGATACCGATTATCAAGCTCTAAACCTGTAACCAAGGCTCTGATACCACTTGTTGGGGGATCAATCCAATAATAGATTACAATTGTGAAAGCAATAAATGCGGAATTAAATCAGATTGAAAAGTAATTAGAATGATAATAGCAAGAACAAGAGATACAAGAAAACACCCTGAAAACTTGTATTAACAAACTCTTTACAAAAGGAATACAATTGAAGAAAGCTTCTTTCTTCCACACCTCTCCTAGATGTATAGATCTCTCAATAGATCTCTATTCCTCAAGAGCTCTCTCTCTCAAGAACAATCAACTCCAACAAGCCTGGATTGATTCAATTATGTACTGTTCTTCTCACACAATGAATTACAATAATTCACCCAACTAAAAAAACTACTACAAAGCTAAGAAGATCTAATTCTACATATAGAATTAGGAGACTTGAGCATGTACAACCAACAAGTAGGTAAGCCACTTGAACAAGGGCTCTAAAAATAGTAATGCCAATAATAGAGACGCAAGCTCGAGACTTCAACTCAAACTTATCATGCAAACACTCACTTCTGTCCACAAAAATAGCTTTCTGGATGCACAGGTAACCGATGTCAGTTCCTGCTACTTGCCTGTGACCGCCGTCAGCCAAACCTCTGCCAACATCAGCATCTCTGTAACTACCTGTGACCGACGTCGGTCGCTCCTGACCGACGTCGGTGTCTGTGTAGACCTGAAACTGCTAATGAATGCTCCTTGGTGAAGCTTTTAGCTCCACACCCTAACAATTTGTAGTATTATCTCTATTTGGGACCAACTTAAAGGTGTTGAATCCTTCTTGAAAAGCTGTAAATGCTTTGCAAAATTCAATGTAATCAATCTCACCATGTTTAGAGGTAGCATGCACCCTACATTAGTTTCATAAATTAATATCAGTGAGATTGATGTCCATAGTATTCTTTCTAGAGGAAGGCTCATTAGCTTTATTATTGTAGAAACTATCATTCTGAAATCTATTCCCAGGCCTGTTAAACTTTTGAAAAGTGAAGTTCCTCCCAAAGTTGTCATTAACATTGTCAACTTGCTTTTGTAATTGCAATAAATTTGTGCTAAGCTTCTGGACCATCTTTAGTATAAATTTATTCTCATTATTTAGAGTCTCAAAATGTTGGACTTGGTTCTTGTTAGCACTATTGACTGGTACTAAATCATTTTGTTCATTGGTGTGAAATCCATTAGTAACTTGATAACTCAAGAAACTTAGGTTCTCATTAAGGGTAGTATGTCTAGTAGGTAATACATTCAAAGTAGGGAGTTGGTTTAATGTTGGATCATTTTGGTTATTATTTGGGAAAAGGTTTAATGTAGGCATTTGAGGATTAACATTTGGGATAGAATAAGCCATCTATCTTTGAGGTTTCATTTGATCACTAATAACCATTGCTTCAAAATAATCTTGAGCTAATGTGTTGATAGCTAGGATAGCCCTTTTAAGAAACATAGAAGTCATAGGTTCAACAACATCTTTGTAGACTTCTAAAGCTAAAGCCTCATTAGGTTTGTAGGGATCCATGGTTCAAGTAAACATTTTTGGAACCTACGTTAAAGGATCTAATAGGTTCATTTGCATCTCTCTTAATGGTAGTAAATTGTTGATAAATGACATAGGGGCTTATGATTTTTCTAAATTGATCAATAAAAATAGTGTCAAATTTATTCCATGAGGTAATACAATTGTCAGGGAAATTGAGGAACCATTCATATTCAAAATCTTTGAATGTAAAAAGAAATAATGTACAAGATACATCCTCATGGATGACATTTAATAATATTAAGGTAGCCTTGAAATCATTAACATGTTCTTCTATATTTTCAACACTAGTTGGATTAAATACTAGTAAGTACTTTTCAGGATTATGAGGCAAGTCATGAACTACACTTGGTACATTGATAGGGGAACTTCCAAGCCATGCCATATCTAGGTGGAAATTGAATGTAGGAACCCCTTGCAAGGGTGAACATGGTAGAGATTTAGAATGTTTATGCCTTCTTCTATCCTTCCTAGTTCTCCTAGGAATTTCTATCGTGAGCAAGGGATCTCTTATTTTTTAATGTGATCTAGTCCTGATCTTTGGTAATTCTAGCTTGAAGATTAAGGATCTTGTTTAAAATGTCTTGTAACAAGTTAGAATTCATAAAGAGCTAAAATCAACCTCCACACTAATCCTATTTTTTTGAATATTTTCTCTTAAAATGATAAAGTACATCAATCTTTAACTAAGTAATCTCAAATATTTGCTAAATTATGCAAAGATGGACATTCTTTTCAACTTGTGACTCAAATGAACCCAAGATTCACTAAAAATGGTTAATCTTCAACTGAAATCAACCATTCTAATTTCAAATACTATGAATTCTTAAATCCTGAAGCTATCTTTACCAAAATTTAACTATTTCCTTGCAGAGAACTAAAATCTTTGCCTAACAAAGCATAAAGATGTGTGAGAAATCACTTAGATCAAGGATCTTTGCACTTAGAGTGAAGACTCACTCATAAGGGTTAAGAATCCTTTCTATTTAAACTAGGAATCATTTCAATTGATTAAGTATGCCCTCCTTATAGCACCAATGAGAGCCTCCCTATTTATGCTTCTAATTATCTCATAGGTGCTCTTCAGTGTTGATGAACACTTCTCATTTTAGGAATCAAAGAATCCAAGGTATGAGTTGCAGTTTGTGACAATTTAATGATATCTATGGTGGAATAAAAGTAGGATATGGGAACTATCCACAATATTTATCTAAATTGGTGGTTGGGAGCCACTAGGGTCCAAGTCTTTGTGATAATCTAAGCCTACAAGTTAATCTAAATGCATATTAACAATGATCTTTAAACTAGGTGACTTTTGATAAAGAAAATAGAAAAAGGGTAAGGCATAAAAGAGAATGTGATTGCAGATTTACATCTTGAATATTATGATAAAGTTCTAATTAATTTTACTATACATGAACCAATTTGTGGTGTAAAATAGTATAAACTCAGATTGCATCACAAACTAGGCAAGCTTCAAAGAAGATATATAAACCACAAGTAAGAACCAAGTTTACTTTAAAATTTTGCTACTGTAACCTAAATAGCATATGCATATCCACATGTAAAGCAAATAAAATGAAGTATACTTAAGATCTTTTCAGTTAATTTAGCATTAGCATAAATTAATAGCACTATGACAAAAAATGTAGCTCAAAATCCAAATAACCATTAAAATTTAAGACAATAACATGCAATTGAGAGATAGCATTGGCTTTTAATGAACTATTCAAATAATCCTTTTAGAATTACATAGTTTTATTAAATGCTCTATTGTATACAAATTGCTCAAAGTTTATCACTTAAAAAAATGGTAATCCCTACCTATTTATAGGAAACATAGGTGATTTATTGATCAACTCTCTCAAAATACCCATATGCAAGCTAAGGACAGTTGTCCTTAATATAAAGATATAATGCAAAAGGCTTTCATGCCAATTTTGACAAAGGATAAATTTATGCCAATAGACTAGCATGTATTTTACAAAATAATATTCTTTTATGCTACATTGGTGGAACCCTTGAGTCACTATCTAAGGATGTTCTTTTCCTTAGTGTATTGTTAATTGATGAGCTCAAAATCTACAACAAGCTTCATCAAACAATCCTCTTCTTGATGTGTTAATGTGTCAAATTCCTTTTCACCCTTGGCCTTGAGTTCTTAGATGCATTAGACTTATGTAATCTACTTTTTGGATGTGATGATGATACTAAGGACCTTTTAACTATCCTTGGTATGCTGGCCTTGGTTGTCTTTAATGCTTTAGATGTGGAGACTAACACTTTGCCTAAACTCCTCATCCTCCATCAGGCTTGTGGCATTGGTCTTGGATGGTTTTTCCAATAAGTCCTTTAAGAGCTCCTACATCCTTGCCATCAAGCCTTTATCTTCTTCTAAAAGGTTGTTGACATTATCACACCAATTGTTTAGGTCCAATATGTTATCTTTAATGACTCTTACGAGGGCATGCAAGTGTTTCAATTTGATGATCTGAATGCCTTGGGTCTTCTTGGTGTGATGGACAATAATCAATTTAATTACTTGACCTCTAGAATTTTTCAATTGGGTGACCAATGTCTATGCCCTCCCAATCTTGTGGGCCAAGATATCTCACCTAGATTTTAGGGCCTTCAACCCTTCAAAAATGTCTAAGGACTTATTCAACAATTTTACTATATCTTCAAGAACTAAAAATGTACCCTATGCTTCTAAGTCTTTCTTCTCCTTTTCCATATTAGTGATTCTCTATTTCATCCCCTAGATTCCAACCAAGGTCATTACTGATTAGGCCACTACCAAACTTTCCACATCCTCTTGATGGATGCTATTTTCCCCTATTGTTTATCCTTGGATAGGTGTTAGGCCAATAAAAGGTTCCACTCTCTGGAGTGTGAATTTCTTAGTGTCAATGGTGGCCTTCCTTATTATTATTCTCTCAAACCCTGATGTATCTGGATTGAAATACACTTTGGCTACTAGTTCAGAGAGTTTGGCTACTTTTAGGGTTTCAATCCTAGCTCCACTTGATGATCCTTCATCCTTCATCCTCTTGCCACTCCCTCTTATATCCTCAATAATTCTCCTCTCTTCTTGTTCCTTCATGATCTCTTTGATCTAAAGTTTAAAATTACCATGGTTTCCACACCTGAAGTGCTAGTGATTTCCCATGAATGAGAGTGGGATAGAACCTTTTAGAATTTCCCATATATGAACTAGTCTAGTATAACAAGTCCATGTACTAGAAATTCATCACTAAATAGGTTCACTTCGCTAGTGGGATGGGTCCATGTTACCTTTGGTATTTTGGAAGACCTAGGAACAAGGGCCATCTCAGCTTTTCTCTTCTTTTGAGTGATAGGGACTAATTCTAATGTCACTTATTTATTCTTCTCTTCCTCAACTATTTTGGGTATTTTAATTTGAGCCACCTCAGCTATGGCTTCCTCACCCTCTTGGTAAAATCCATAGGTTTTTTTTAATTCCTTAAATAACTCATCCACCATTTCATATGGTTCTAAGGTAACCATATCAATGTGTTATACTAGGGGAGATGGTCTTGGAAGCTATGTTGATGATGAAGGGTCTTTACCTGGCCTTTCTTTTAGTCTTATTTCACTTACTCCTTGATATTAGAGTATTTATTGTAGTGGTTAACTTGGAGGTACACTTGAAGTAGAGGGAAACAAATGATAATACAATGGGTTCATTTTCCATCTCTCCCCAACTAGTTTCTCCTCCCTTTGCAATATCTTCTCAAGCTTGAAACCATGATATCTACATCTAGCAAAGACCTCTTCAAATTTTACAAATTTAGTATATAAATGGTCATAAGGACCAACCATATGCTCATAAGCCACCTTGGTTATTTTCCTTGATTTTAAGTGAGGGACAACTTTGTTTTTTAGGTCCCATTATTTTAGTCCATCCTTTTGAAAGTAGAAGGAATCCCTATGTCTAGACACAATGTCTAATTGCTTCCAGTCCTTGATCAAGGTTCTCCCAATCAAAAATGGCAAGGGATGTAGAATTCCCTTCCTCTTATCTTTTTAGGAGTTATCAATTCCATGGGAAATTTGTACATAATTTCTTGCTCAACCAACTTAAGGGGACATACACAGGCAGCCTAAATGGTTGGGTCATGATACCCTCAATCTTAAGGATAGTACAATTTAGATAAAACCAAATGTCTCCCATGAGATCAACATATATTTTGACAAGAGGGTGCATCTTAGGCATGGGATATCCTATGATGCTCTAGAATAATATAGGATATATGCAATCATAGATGAATTTCATATGATCCCTATACTTGAAGATATAAAGCTTAGAGTAATGATGGGAGATGGTGATTATACTATGAGAGGACCAATTATTTGCACTAGGAATATGGGTGGATGCCATAAATGATTCCATAAGATAGGACATCATGTTAAATTGCTAAATTATCTTCTTTTTAATTCCATAAAACTACCTTCCTAGGTGGATACTAATTGTCTCCCCAATAGGTGGAGTCAACTTTTCTTCTATCATGAAGTATACGTAAGAAACCTACCTAGGGTCAACATAGGTGGTGGTGGCTACTCCTAAGGATCTATTTAGTAAGGTCATAATGATCATAATTCCCTCCCTAAAATGTATGATGGGGATCCTACCATCATGATTTCTACCCACATGAGTCCTTTATATTAACCATGGTCTCAAGATGACATCTAAGTTATGCTGGGTAGTCCACTCTTTTATGGAGGGGACGTCAATATGGGTTTTGGGTAGTTTATAGTAAGCTTCAAAGGCTATTAGGGTAACATAAGTGATCCTCCTTAAATTTCCTTCTTTGATAATCTAGTCACTATCAATTCTACAATCTGTAAACAAGGGTGTAAGGATGTCAATACAGGGTAGTACCTCTGGTTTAGTAGTAGCTTAATGAAGACCTACCATGTGGATTATAATGAGGTCATCAAACTTCCTTTTGGTGACTTCAACCCTTTTATCATTAGATGATAAAGGGCACAATTCTTTAATGGAAAAGAAAATCTTAGACCATTTTTTCATTCCATTGGCTAATGCCCCTGTGTCTAATTCTATGTCCCCAAAGTGTCTCCCTTCATGGTCTATGGAGAGGTACAAGTCTATCTCTTCCTTACACTATTTTCTTTCCATAGTCATGATCTTAATTACCTTGGAATATGACTAAATTTGATGCTTAAGATGATAATTTGAGTATTCTTAATGTAGTTAGGTCCTCAATTAGTCAATTTTTAGAGCTTTAAGTTATTTTGGTAAGGTTTTTGAGGCTTTAATGGTGAAGCTGATAGCTCACATAAATGTATTCATGCCTTAGATATTATAAATGGCACCACTTATGCCAATCTTGTCTTTTTATACATGTTATATCTTGGGAATACCTTTTCATGCTTACATGGCACTTAAATGGACCTCTTTGAGCATTTTTTCATGGCATCTTGTGGGAATTTATTATGACTAGTAATTTGTTTTTAAATAGAGCCTTTTCTTTCACTCTGTTGGATCAAGATCTAAGGATGAATGTGAGTCCTTGATCTAAAACCAAAAATTTTCTTTGATTGGGCATTTGAGTCCTGGATGACCAGGTTATGCCAAGTGGCACACTCTAATTTTCTTAAGAAATGATTGGATGTAGTTTATCCAGGTGTCAAACTATTAGGCTCTAAGGTCTTTAAGGCCATTAGATTAGGATCAGTGATCAAGTGAAAGCCATTGATCTTGATTTGTGAGGTTAGAGTTGATTGGTTGATAGGTCAGCTATGTTTAAATTTGGCATTCTCACTAATGTCAAAGACATCCTCATGAACATCAAATGATGGGAGAGTGACTGCCAACTTTAAGCTCATGAGGTTCTTTTAGCTAAATGGTAGCATACCATGCATCACATTATCAATGCTCTTAGGACTTTGGGGTCGATATGGGCCATCAGATTAGATTTGGCAATGAAGCATGAACCATTAATTATGATCCATGAGGTTAGAGTTGATTGGTCTATCCTTTGGCAAACCTTTTGATCTCGTACCATTAGATCAAGATCCTAGGATGAACATAGGATGTTAGATCCTACAAGATGTATGATTATTAAGTCATTTCATAATATATATAGGCATAGGCTAAGGGATTAATTCTTATATTAATAGTATTTTGAAAAAATACTATGACCTAAGTTTTAATTTATAATCCTAAGTTTTAAAGTTTATAATGTCCCCTTTTAGACTAAAGATAAAAGTCTGGATGGGACTTATTTTGAAGGCCTCGCTAATGTCAAAGACATCCTTTTGAATGTCAAATGATGGGAGAGAGGTAGTCAAAGTAAATATTGTAGAAACTTTTGTAATAAGTAATGTTTAGCATGTAGTTTATCTTAGGATGATCTCATGCCATTGGATTAGGCTTCTGGGTAAATGCTAATCATTGATTCATGTTGAACAAATATGAAGGCACCTTGGGATTGAACTTAAGATGAAACATTTTTAATCCCTTTAAATCTTTTAGGATGAAAAGGGCTTTGGAGACATAATACTTAATGAAATTAGGAGGGATTTAAAAAGGGGAAGAATATAAAGGGACTTTAGGCATGATTTTAGACTTGGGGTCTTTTGAAAGGATTAATTCCCACTAGATTTTCTCCTACAAAAATTTTAATTTAAACCCTTAGGGTTTCTTGCTCTGGAACCCTACCTTCCTCCATGAAACTTGAACTTCATCATTTAAGATTTATCATCAATAAGGTTAGTTAATAAAGCATAATTAACTAGGTAAGGACTCATTCCCTTTCTATGTGGATGATACCCTAATTCAATAAATAATAATACCATGTAAACCATGTTAGGATATGAATGTTTTGAAATATTAACAAGGGCCCCATTTTGCAAAGTAGTAAAAAAAAAGGGAAATGTTGGTCCCAATAACACTACCTTTTCAATAATCCAATGTTTAGTGGTGCATTTATAGAAGGTTGATGTTATTTTAGGAATTCTAATTTTGCATTAATGTCAATCTAGGAAGAGAAAATTGTTAGGTTGTGGAGCTAAAAGCTTCACTGATGCAAACAGGGAAGGAGGTTGCTAAGAGGTTGTTAAGTGTCACAGTCACCAGTGTTGGTTAGGCTGACCGACGTCGGCCAGTGGTGGACAGGAATGCAACTGACGTCAGTAGGATTTGGCCAATGTTGGTCATCTCCAGGCAGACAGGGACCGATGTCAGTTGCCTATGTGGTTTTGAAACTATCAGTTGCACGAATAATTTGTTAATGAACTGAGTGTTTGCATGTTAAGTGTTAATTTTAGACTTGAAGCTATGGATCTAATTATTGTAATTAGGTGTCTAATTATTTTTTGCATGAGATCTATATAATAGACTCATGGGTTGTATTGTAAATGAGTGCTAGAGAGTAAGAGAGCAAAATTAGCTCCTTCTATGTGTGAAGTGAGTAAGGGTGTTCCTCCAAGTGTGGGTGCTAGTTTGGAGAATCAGAAGGGTTCTTCATGTATGTATGATCTTGGTCAGTAGATGTGCATGGCTACATTAGGAGATCTGCATGGTAAGTAAGATCATTGATCTGTAGGTGTATGTGGGTGTGGGATCCAGGTTTGTAGGTGTGCATAACCAGATTGATTTGCAGGTGTGCAAGATCAGGGAGGATAGCAACACAACAAGGAGAAAGATCAGGTAGGATCTACTTGGAGTACAGTGTGTACTCAGAAAGAGAGGAAAGAGGAAGGTAAGGAAGATCCTTCCAAAGTAAGATCATTTGAGTTGCAGGTTATTGCAGGTTCATGGGAGATCTACTTGGAGTGTGTTGTGCACTCAATTGAGTATGTGTATATACTCGAAGTACTGGAAGTAGTGGATACTGACTAGTTAGAGGTGAACACCAAATCTGTGTTTGAGTTGTGTGTTGGGACCGTAAGAGAGAGAACTTTGAGGAAAGAATTACTGTACACTTGAGGTGTGGGAAGCCTCTAAGAGGTGTGAAGAAGAAGTGGCATCTTCTTTATTGTATTCTTTTTTGGATGAGTATTAATACCATTGGGTATTGTCTCTCATATTCTATGTTATTTCTGAATTCTAGTTACTTCTGCATTCTGGTTTAATTACGCATGTAAGTTGCTTGTATATGGTAATCAATGGTGCTTCCATATTTCCCAACAAGTGGTATCAGAGCTAAGGTTGCAGGGAGTAGGTTTTGTGTTTGGTTACAGGTCACTCTCAAGGGTTTTTGATTGAGTGGGAGTATAGCAACAGTAGAAGAAAGTACACTAAGAATGGAGGAATTGAAAAGTATGAATGGTCAATTACGGTCTTATGGAAAGAAAGAGAAGGTAAAGAAATATTGTTGGTTGGTACCAGATCAGCATGAAGGAATTGAAGATGCAAATGTTGCAGGTGTTGTTGCATAGGATGCTCTAGGATGTTTCTTGGATAAATTTGAATCTTGGTTAATAGATTCTATTGCCTCTTTCCATGCAGCCCCAAGTAGAGGGGTTGGTGAGCCTTGTCATAGTATTGGAAAAGGGGAAGTGAAGCTAAAATTGCAGGCGGCCAACACATGGGTGCTAAAGGAGGTCATGCAAGTCCCAGTCTTGAAGTTGTGGCTGATTTCTTCAAGAAAGTTGGGTGAAGAGAGATGCACAGAAACTCTCACAGCAGATGCACTTGAATTAGCTGGTGGTAAGAAAGTAGGTATCCTTTATCTATCTACTTATATTACTAATTCTTCTTCTATTGTAGAGACATGGCTTTGTAGGCTTGGTCACATGAGCAAGAAGGAGATGCATGTTCTTAAGAGGAAGTCAGATGTTTTTGACAGACTTAAGAACTGGGAAGCTTTGGTGTTTATGGAGGAGATGGCAGATAGAGATTAGTGGAGAAGGCTGAGTAACTCTGAGTAGAGCAATTTGGATAGGGATTTGATTCAAAGAAAGCTCATGAGTAAAAATTCATCACTCACAGGTGAACACAGGTACTAGTGTGGGTCAAGAGGAACTAGCATCGAATAGACAGGTGCCAATGTCGATCATGTGTAGACTAGAGCCGATGGTGTCAGGCAAGGTAAGACTGACATCAGTCAAGAGGACCAACATCGATGATAGTAAGACCGATGTCAGTCAGGAGGACCGACATTGGTAGAAGGTAGACACTAACATCTGTGGGGCTGGTAGTCAGGACAGATGCATGGAACTGACATCAGTCAGATGCAAACTATGTGGTGACTAAGGTCAGTCACTATAATAGATTTTGGGTGGACATCAAGCTGTCATGGAGTCTCAAATGCCCATATGGAGGATTGAAGGGGTAAGTAAGCCTCAAATTCGTTGTTCCTCTTCTTTATACTCATTTCTCACTATAGAGAAGGAAGGATCTAGGAAATAGTGGGAGCATGGTAGGAATATGATGCAGAACCAAATGGGAGATTTGGTAGGGTTGCCAGCCAAAAGAAAACACTAAGAGATGAATGGATACCTTAGTTAAAGAATAGAGAGAATGGACACGTGAGATGGAAGGCCAGGTCATATGGTCTTGAGGAAGCTGCAGGATAGTGGTACAAGTTTTGACAGGTGGATGACAAAGCAGGGCTTTAGTCAATGTCAGTGTAACCATTGTGTTTGTCTTACTAGGGTGGATAATGATTGCAACATTATCCTATTACTGTATGTGGATGGTATGCTAGCTAGCAGGTTTGTACATATAGGGTTTTACTAAGCTAAGGGTAAGGTTAGTTCAGTGGCATGTCATGAGGAATTTGGTGCAGCAAAATTCTTTGGCATGAGAGACATGGAAGATCACAGGGTGATTTTGTCTCCAGTGGGAGCTGATGTGAATTAGGTGTTAGCGAGGTTCAATACGCAGGATGTAGAACTAGATCACACCAAGGGCTGGACAGTTCAGTGTTTGAAATCACATGAGGTCTGGTATAGACCTAAGTTTGCCCAAGCAGTGGGTGTTGTCAGAAAGTTTATAGTTAATTCGGAAAGGAAGCACTGGAGGGCAGTTCAGTGGATTCTCAGGTATCTGAGAGGGACCAGCAGTAGGGATTCATGCTATGCAGGGTTAGGACTTCACTACATGGGTTTATAGGTTTGGATGTGGTAGGTTACTCAGATGATAGGAGGTGCACCATAGGTTGTGTGGTGGTTGGTCTTCAAGGTTGAGCTTGAAGAGGGATACAAGCCAGGAAATAGATTAGATGAGGTATAGGTATAGGTACAGTGTAGTGGTTTATCTCCAAGTGGGAGATTGTTAGGTTGTGAAGCTAAAAGCTTCACTGATGCAAATAGGGAAGGAGGTTGCTAAGAGGTTGCTGAGTGTCATAGTCACCGGCATTGGTTAGGCTGACTAACGTTGGCTAGTGGTGGACAAGAATGCAACTGACATCGACAGGAGTCAGCCAATGTTGATCATCTCTAGGTAGATAGGGACTAACATCGGTCACCTGTGTGATTTCAAAACTGTTAGTTGCATGAACAATTTGTTAATGAACTGAGTGTTTGCATGTTAAGAGCCAATTTTAGACTTGAAGCTCCAGATCTAATTATTGTAATTAGGTGTCTAATTATTATTTGCATGAGATCTATATAATAGACTCATGGGTTGTATTGTAAATGAGTGCTAGAGAGTAAGAGAGACAAATTAGCTCCTTCTGTGTGTGAAGTGAGCAAGGGTGTTCCTCCTAGTTCCACAGCAGTGCCAAGTGTGGGTGCTAGTTTGGAGAATCAGAAGGGTTCTTCATGTATGTATGATCTTGGTAAGCAGCTGTGCATGGCTATGTTAGGAGATCTGTATGGTAAGTAAGATCATTGATCTGTAGGTGTATGTGGGTGCGGGATCCAGGTTTACAGGTGTGCAAAACCAGATTGATTTGTAGGTGTGCAAGATCAGGGAGGATAGTAACACAACAGGGAGCAAGATTAGGCAGGATCTACTTGGAGTACAGTGTGTACTCAGAAAGAGAGCAAAGAGGAAGGCAAGGAAGATCCTTCCAAAGTAAGATCATTTGAGTTGTAAGTTGTTGTAGGTTCATGGGAGATCTACTTGGAGTGTGTTGTGCACTCGGTTGAGTATGTGTATATACTCGGAGTACTGGCAGTAGTGGATATTAACTGGTTGGAGGTGAACACCAACTCTGTGTTTGAGTTGTGTGTTGGGACCATAAGACAGAGAGTTTTGAGGAAAGAATTACTATACACTTGAGGTGTGGGAAGCCTCTGAGAGGTGTGAAGAAGAAGTGGCATCTTCTTTATTGTATTCTTTTCTGGATGAGTATTAATACAATTGGGTATTGTCTCTCATATTCTGTGTTATTTTTGAATTCTAGTTACTTGTGCATTCTGGTTTAATTATGCATGTAAGTTGCTTGTATATGGTAATCAATGGTGCTTCCATATTTCCCAACAAAAATGTGGGGCCAGATCAGCTCAGTCACATTCCTAATGGCAAAAAACTAGAAGAATTATAAGAAGATTCTCTTGATGCTCATTTATTTCATGTTTTTATGATTCTTAAAATTTTTGAAGCAATCACTAACTTTTTAAAACAAAGAGTATTACCTATGCACTTCCAAGAAATAGACAAGAAGTAATTTATCACCAGAGCATTTCCATATACCATATTTAATGGGATTTTGTATCATTTGGGGAAGGATAAAGTACTACATAAGGTAGTTATGGAACATGAACAACCATAAATCTTATAAGAGGCACACTAAGGAATAGCAGGAAGATATTTTTCTAGAGAAGATATTTCCAAGAATTTGTTATAGAGTGGGTTATGGTGGCTAAATATTTTTTAGGATGCATATAGACTATCATAGCACTATGATGTATGTCAACACATGGGTAAACCACTACAAAGAGATGAAATGCCTTTGCATCCATTATTATTTGAACAGCCTTTTGAACAATGGGCCATTGATTTTGTCAAACGTATCAATCCACCAAGTAAACATAGTAAATCAAGGTATGTTATCACTATGATATATTACTTTATAAAGTGAGTTGAAGGTGTTATGACACCCAAATATGATGTAAAGGATGCAACAAAGTTTCTCTATGAGAACATTATTATAAGGTTTATATGTCCCATCAAGATTTTTAATTATTGAGGGACACACTTCCTAAATAACAGCATCAAATCTCTTACTAAATAATTCATGATTTCTCATCATAAATGTACTATGTACCATCCACAAGCTAATATCCAAGCTAAGGCTTCTAATAAAGCATGATTGGGAAGATTGCATTCATATGATTCTATGAGTATATTTCACACACTATAAGAGAGTTATAGGTTTTACTCCATTCTAATTGGTCTATGGGTTTGCAATAATTATGATAATGGAATATTTGGTACCCACTCTGTACATTACAATGGTCATGAGATTAGGGGATCATGAGTCTCTCACCAACATACTTATTGAACTGAATAGGATGGATGAGTATCGATGTAGAGCATCTTAGACATAGGAATTACATAAGTAGAGCTAGAAAGAATGACATGATAAGAATCTATGCCATAAATAATTTCATAAATATCAACTAGTTTTGCTATATGACAGACATTTCAAAGTATTTCTAGGTAAATTACATATTTGATTGAAAGGGCCTTATGTTATACATGAACTATCATAAAAAGGAATCATTATTTTGAAATATCTATAGGGAACCATTTTTATAGGGTGGGTGAATTGTCATAAGCTTAATACTACTTCTAATAGTCTTAATGAGTCTCATTCTACTAAGTGAGTGGCTACTAAGTAACACCGAGTAGATTAAATTTCTCTTTTTTGCATGTTTTTATGTGTTTGTTTTTTTGTTTATGTGTTTGTAGATTATCTCTTCACTACCATTCAATAACTAAGATACAAACTATATCATGCATAAGAGAATTCATGTGTACCATTATGGATGTCAATAAGAGTGAAAGAAAGTAATTAAGTCTGGGAAAAGTATGAACAAGTCACATCAATAAGATCTTAACCTTATAAGTATCACCCACTAGAATTTAATGCCATATTCAAGGTTTGATTAACTTAATATTCAAAAAATTGATGGCTTATCAACATCATCCATTCTTACTCCCATATAGATAGCAAATATCATAATAGTATATCTCCACACATGTGTCATTGATTAATTGTCTTAATTTCCTTATCAAATAAGATTTTCCACATCAACCATTACATTCATGTCAAATGGATAGCTAAGCATGAAATTTACATGTAAATAAATAGACAAAAAATATATAAATTCCTAAGCTCAAGAACTAACTCTGCATTTCATTCTTGAACATATTTTTGTGACCTACAATTTTAAAGAGTTGAGCTAGTTTTATTACATAGAGAGCAAATAGAGTGTCAACTTCATTACTTCAAAAATCAAGGATACTTTTCAAATCATCAATATTTGATATATGCACAAAAAGAATCAATGGTTATCAATATGGCATTAAGGTAAACCAAATTCAATGATCCGTATCCATTCGACTTCTTTTGAGCAGTAGAATAGAAGCTATTTCAACTAGACCCCATCAATGTTACACAACCACTCACTCTCATAGCCTCTCACCAATTTTATAACATAGATGTCAAGTGCTTGCTTTAAATTCCCACTTTTGGTGACTTGAGGGATATTTTACAAGTCTTGCTTAATCTATATAATGAAGGTAATATCTACCTTGGCCTGAGCACTACCATTTTCATCAAAACTGAAGTCATGGCCCAAGTTTTGGGCATATTAGTATGAGGGGACTCCCTTTCTCCATGCAAGATGAGAACACTACCTATTCTTTAGGAGGTCCAAGATTTATATGTTTGGGGATTTCAAAGGATCCCAATTGAGCAAATTCATGATGAAATAGTATGTATCCTCATCAAATGCATCATAAGGAGTCTAGCAAATGTCCAAGTATATGAAATAAATTCTAAAAATATTCATGGACATCATCCATCACATGATTTATATGTAATCATAAATGTATCATGTCTATAAATCAATCCTAACTCAGAGAAGATAGATCATACCATACACTTCCGATTGGGGACATATTTGTTAAGTGGAAACATGACCAATATGGGGATTTGTTAGACTTGATTAGGGTATCTCTTACCATAATACACTATGATATGGAGGGTTCCCAATCCTCTAGTCAATCACAATCATGTAATAACCCTAAGGTATTCCTATGTTTTGATATCTCACTAAACTAATAACAAGTAAAGTAAATCTAATCTAGTGTTCACCAAATCTTATGGCATGAAATGGGGGTTATAAATAATAAAAGTAAACATACATAAGAGACATATATTCATTTCAATGTATATGAAATCATAATGTATGGAAGATAAGTACAAATGCATATCTATTTAATGAATACTTACCTTTGAATATGAACCCATCGAGCCTCAATCTCTCCCTTGGCCAAGGTGCTTCACAAGAGGTTTTTATAGTATGTATGGATGACAAAGACAATTCATCTCTAAGATACACAACCTATGAATGTATCCAAAAAACTTATCCACAAGATAATATCTATATCTCTAAATAAAGTATAGAGCCCTGAGCTATCTCATCAAGTAGAATGGTGGATAAGTAGATGTGTAATAGCTCTTACTTATTCTCTTCTTTAAATAATGGTAAAATGAACTTGTATATATAGGTAGATTTGACCCTAAAACCTTTCAAAAAAATTGGCCAATAGGGTCAACCTAGCACAATTTTGGACATTAATTCATTAGGTCATGAGATAGGTCATCCAAGAGCCAAACTAGTTCCTAACTAAAAATTACCCAAAGTTGTACAGGGTTGACCCAGTCGGCCTAGTATAGCTAACTAGTAAAAGGGGATTAACGTGAGGAAAAGGAGGATAAAATATGAGAAATGAATAGAGAGGGTAAAATAGAAAATAACAATCTTAGGGATAAGATTTTTAGGAGATAAGTGTGTAGATAACAAGTGGTCAAAAGGGACAATAATCCTATAAAGCACCAATGATCTACCTGCCCCTTTCCTGATGTAACCTTTAAGGGGTGTACTCAGAGAGATTGAGAATTGATAGGTTCTTGCAAGATATAAAGTGTCAATATTCAATAAAAGTTTTAAAATATTATGTGTATACATATGCCCCACTCAAAACTCATCATGTGTCACGTGATTGAAACATGAGATGGTGCTTTGAGAAATAAAACATCTTAACACATAAAGTTGATGCTAAGTAAAATGTAGTAAAGATCAAATAAGATAAATGAAAGGATAGAATTTAAAAATACATACATTTACTTACCTTAATATTGTAGATAAAGAAGTAGATTACAAGAGAATTGTAGTTATCCAATATGAAGTACATTAGGCAAACCTATAGAAGTTAGTGCAAACAATAGCCAAAAATCAAAAAAATTAGAAGATAGAAATATAGTAGTGTAAAATATTCTCTACATCATCATGATTATAAAACATTTTATGATTTGAAAAATATATTAGTATAAACAAATATATAGGCAAAATAAGGAATCTGATGGAAAAGATTTGAAAGATTAAGATTTTTGTAAAGTGATTTTAAATAGGGTCAAAGGGAAGTCATTTGGTATTTTTGACTTGTAAATGATAGAAAAAGAGCTCTAAGAGACCAAGCAAGCTAGGATGGTGAGGAGATGATAGGTTAGATGAGAGGCACCCCTAATGGCAGGAATGCATGTAGCACATGTAAGCAACTGAGAATCTCAAGCTAGTTTTTGAATATTTTATTGAAATTAAGTGTTTTTTTAGAAATTTGTAATTTAAAGCATTTCCAAAAATTAGAATAAACCCAAAATAGATGCTAAGGGTAGGAAAAACCATTTAGTGAAATGGGTTTGAAGGGTCTAGGGAAATAAATATCAAAAGGTATTTATTTCACAAAAAGTAAGGGGTTAGTAGGTAAAAACAACTAGGTCGACCCAATAATAGGCTAAAAATTGGTAAAATCCACATTGTTGACCTAGTAGGTATCTGTCAACCTAGTGTGTTTTACAGACTACCTACTTAGTATATTACTACCAACCTAGTATAAAAATCCACTATGACAACTTAGTATTAAGAGGGGGAAATAGAGGGGTTGACTTAGTTTGGTAAGTCAATTGGGTTAAAATAAGGAAATTTTGGTCAAACTAGTGTTTGACCAAGGGACCATAGAAGTATACAAATGCATGCAATAGGCCGAGAGAGTGTTAGAAAGGTCTATAATGATTGAGTGAGAGATAAAAGGGCCAAGTAGGATAATAATAGGTCTAATTGCTAAGAATGAACAAATTAAAGCAATTTAGGCTTATTTTTGTTAAAATGTGAAAAGAATGTATTTTGATAATGAATGGCATGGAGGATCTTATACATTTCTTGTTGTTTCATGGTTGCAAGGATGGCCAAGGTTTTGGTGGTTAGTGGATGTATCATGGCTTCCAGACTTATTGGAGCGCTTGTCTATTAAGGATAGGGCTAGATTGTTCTCATTAGGCCTAGGAGGCATAGTAGACATGTGTAGGATTCCTTTGAGTTTAGATTTTTTAGTCATATTCCTAAGATCCTGGGAATAGTTAACTAACACATATAGGTAAGAGGTAGAGGGGGATACCAAGAGGTGGGTATCACTTTATATGATTTTCATGTTATCCTAGGACTACCCATAGTAGGTACACCCATAGTCACAGGAGTACCAAATAGTCAGGAACAGAGGAGAGACCTAGCCATATGGGCAATAGGCTTAGAGAGTATATACCTCAAATTGATGGTGAGTATGTTTGATGTTATACCTCATAGATTATAAATATTAGGAAGGCTATGATAGGACTTGTGATAGAATGGGTGTTGTGTCATAAGTTAGATGTTAAGGTACCACTATTTGTGATAGCCTTGAGTTAGACTATATTAGAGTAGAGGGTGTTATATGACTTGGGATTTGTTATCTAGGTAAAACTTGTACATGACATGTATGGAGTGTTTTATAGAGGGTAAAAGTATATGGAACTAATTATATTTTTGAAAACATGGATATATGAGAGGTTCCCCATGTATCAATTGGTTGGGTTACCCCATGCATTTGATGAGAAGCTACCTTAGGTTCAAAGATGGAGATAGGACCAGGTAACATAGGTCATGACCTATGTGATATCATTATAGATAGTAAAATGAGTGGATATTATATGGTAGTTTTATGGGCACATCACTATGATATGGCCTAATTGGGAGATAGTGACACCATCTTTGGCATGGATAGAGGTGATAGCGCACTATACTTGGTAAATGGAACCATATCTAATGGCACATGTACTAGGATAATTGGGATAGCCTCACCTAGTAGTATGAGTAGTGGCACCCACATTTTTGGCTCTACATGTGAAAGATCCATGGGGAAGAGGAGGACTAGGGCCACTAGTTGTTAGGATAGATCTTAGACCACATCATGAGATACCATGGACCAGTTGAGTACGACAAGTAGTAGAGTGAGATGAGATGGATGTAGAGGTAAGAGTAGTAGAGGTACCACCACCAGCTCCATAGTAGGATTAGTGACCACTATGGATATGACATTGATGTAAGTATCAAGAGAGATAATAGATAATAAACATCTCAGATGACCCATTATATGGGCTAGGATAGAGCTAGGTGATAGAGATATCACTTAGGTAAAGCCTAAGATGGCATAAGTGGCAACTCTAGTGATGTTTTTGGAGGATACATGGACGGGGAGATACTGCTCAGTGGTCATACAAATGGAGATAGTGGTAGGCCACACATGTCTAGGTAAAAAAAGAGATGATTAAATTTTTGGTCAAGTTAGTTGATATAGAGTAGAGATAGATTTTGAGATATACCAGTGATCTAATATCTATCTAGTTTGATTTTTTTAGGTGTTGTAGATGATGAGAAGACTATATGGGGGTCCCTAGTGAGGGAGAACTCCATGACGTCCTAGATGAGGCACTGACATCATATGACCTGGCCATATTGGAGGATCCCATGGTACCATCTACCCTAACTCAAGCAAGTTGGTTCAAACTAGTAGGAGAGGTCATGAGGTAGTTATGAGCATAAAGAGAGGGGATTAATTCACTAAAAAGGTGGGTGTAGGATAGGTATAGTCATGTTAGGCCCTAGTTAAGGAGAGAGTTATACCTTTGGATACCATGACACATATAGGATAGGTACAAGCCCAAGATAAAGTAGCACATTTAGCGACCCTAACCCAATTAGAACAAGTGTAGGCTCATTTGGCTCATCTATAGGGGAAGATATCAAGACTAAGATCTTAGATAACATATTTACATCATTCTATTCGAAGGAGTCAGATTGAATCATTTATGGGTAGCATGGCTAGGCCATGAGATGGGTAGAATGGAGCCCAGCCATAGAACTAGAGCTTTGTTTATGGTCATATTTTTATATTAAAACTATATATATATATATATATATATATATATATTAGATATATATATATATATATATATATATATATTAGTTTGGTATTGGGATACTAATTGTATGTGTTTGCATTATGGTTATGGTTATGGATTCTTGGATATATTTCTTTCTAGCACATGTATTTAGATTTTTGTTTTATATGTTATGGTAAATATATGAGTTGTTATTTCTTTTTTACCATTATGTAAGATGCATGCATGGTTAAAAAGGAACAAGCAAAAAGACTAGGTAAAATATAATCAATCAAAATTTTACTAAACACTATTTCAAGTTGAGAAATGTGTAATGACAAGGAAAATGACTAAGTATAAAGAACCAAAAAGGCAGTAAACAAGATGGTAAAAAATTGTTTTTAAACCAAGTGAAATATTGGTACCAATTTAAAATAAGTAAAATCACACTAAATCATGTTTGGAAGTATGAAAATAATGTAATAAAATGGAAGTGATGAAAAAAGAACAAATTATATAGAAACAAATCAATTAAGTCAATGAATCATACTAAATCACGTTGGGAAGTATAAGATAAAAAAATTGGTGATATTGGTCTTAAATTTATCACACTAATTCAAGCTAGAAAGTATGAAAAATTCAAGAAATGGTTGGATTATTACATGTAATTGGAAAAAAAGAAGATAAAAGTGAAAGAGAAATGAATTAAGCATAAAACATATTAAATCAAGTTGGGAAGCATGTCAATGATGTGTAACTTCATAATCAATCACATATTATCTCATCTTTGACACATGTAATTGTGATTATGTGTTGGATTATTGGAAAATTTTGTGAGGAAGGCCAGGTCCTATCTTTGGTCTTACACTTTAAATCACAAAGGGAAAACCAATGAGGTGGAATTTAATATGAAAATATGGTAACAAATGGATGTTGGTAATAGGAATGTGAAATTGTGATAATTTGTGAGGAAGGCCAGGTCCTATCCATGGTCTTACAATGTAACTCACAAAAGGAATCCCATGGGGAGTGATCAGTGAACAAAATAATATTTCTCAAGAGTAAATATGAGGAATGTAGGGAGTAAAAAAAGGGAATGTAAAAATAATAACTTCAGCATCTTATGAGAAGACTTTAGGATACAGAAGGCATATTAAGGACATGAAAACACACTAAGTGACTAGTGACCATTAGTGTACAAAGGAAACATTTTTTCTAAAGACACAAAAATTTGTAGGAAAATAAGCATGCTACTAAGATGAACTCAAAAAGTTATATTGGTATAAGAAAATTAAAATGGACCTACCTTCCCACTAAGTGTTCCCCATTCCTTAGGACCCCTTATAGATTCATCAGTCTACTACAAAGATTGGGTACTTGTGTGAGAAAGTGGGTAGAACTAAAAGATTTTTTAAGTCTCTTTTTCTAATTTACTAGCCTACCACACCCCAATGGACCTCATCTCTATTGTGAGACCAACTATGGAGTTTGAGCTTTGACTAGAAGAAGGAGATGTGTTTTGAATCACATATTTTAGTGTGATTGGACTTATAAGAATTTTGAAAAGTTTTTTCCTTTTATATCATTAACTTTTGTTAAATGATTTAGTTTTTGAATGTTTTTAAGGATTTTTAGGATTCCTTCTTCATATGAACTTCGAATGACCAATCATGAGAGATAGAGTGATACACATGAATGAGCTTTAAGCTTAGGCTAAAGGAAGTTAATTAACCAAATACAAGACTAACTAGAACACTTAGGCTTGACAATGAATCAGCATGTTATCTCAAGTCTCAACCATGTATATGTTTAGTTTATGAAAAGGAAATAAATGGACTAAAGGAGATCTAAACTAGACTTGTATAAGGAGACTATAATGAGATTAATTGTTCTCTAACTGATCACATGGTAAAGAAGGAATGGTTAAAGGGAACAAGGTGTGTATAACCAAGCCACAATGAGAATTATTTGTGTATATAGAGATAATAAAGCAAACAATCAAGAAGAGAAAACAAGGGAGTTTGTAAGAGAGAAACTCAAGAAAGAAAGAGAAAGCAATGATAAAGAAGACATTCATAAGAGAACGTAAATGATAATATAAGCAATATAGAGGGTGAAATAAAAAGTCACCATGTAATATAAATAAGAATTTGACATAATTTTAAATGATATAAAATATATATAAAGATAATATTAGAGCACACATCCAATCTAAATAAAAAATGTAAGAACACCGTGCATGTGTTCATAAATACTGATAGATTTTCCCACACACAGTAGCTAAAACATTTAATAGATCTATATGAATTTGGATGTGAACTATATCTAATGTCTCATCTATCTTTAGTTAAAATTAGGAAAATACTTCACATCTAATCTCCTCAATAGAAAAGGTATGAATGTTTGATGGATCATGCTAAGGAGGGATATCAAGTAAGGGATGCTCAAAATAATTAATGGGATTAAACTCTATAAGATATTAATTAATCATTGGTAGGGAAGGATCTATAAGTGAGGGACTCACAGGTGGGGAAAAATCCATAGGTGAGGGAAGGTCCATGGGTGAAGGATTCATAGGTGGAGGAATAGAAGGTGATGAAGGGACCACAGGAGGGGATGGAACCACATGAGGTGGAACCATGGGAGAATAACGGGGAGCCTTATTGTAATAATTACCTATGGAAGAATAGTAGAAGGTCTATGAATAGCTATAAGGTGATCCTTAAGATCTTAATAAAGGATATGGCAAAGATCAGTGTGATGGGTGCCACATTGGTGCTAAATACAATACACCTCTCTATACTTAAGAATATACTTAGGTAGTACCTTAATGAGAGGTATGGCCTTGTCTAAGGATTGAAGAATAGAAAGATGCAAAGTATCAATATATTATCGTAAATTATGACAATGCATGGATGAATGATTTTTTGTGTCATAGAAGCAATAGATATGCCTATGAGTAGGCTTGGTAGAGGTACTCATAGGATGAAGTGTAATGGAATCATAAGGGTATTAGGAAGGCTTGTTGGTCTATTTTATGGGAAACATATCCATCTAAGGTAAAGGAAGCAAACCATCACCAAGGGAAGGTGGTGCTAGTGAAGGAATGAGACTAGGCTCAATATAAGGGGTGATGAGATCATAAGCAAGAGTAGACTCAACTAAAGTGGGATTTGGAATGAGCTCTACTAAGAGATAAATGGGGTCTACATAAGTTCTAAAGAGGTTTACATACATTTATAGGATAATCAGGCTATAGGGGTCAAGGTACATAGCAAAGTGGTAATGCCCAGTCATAACATGATCCATAAGCATAATCTTATGTGGTTATTCAAAAATTGGAGGTATACACACCATCTCTACCCTATGATAAAGAGGAAAATTTCTAAAATTAATAACTATATATGATGGAATATGGGAAGAAGCATAAAAAGATTGAAGTAAAGAGGAATGATAATGTATAATCTCAACATCATGGGCTTGAACAAGACCACCAAAGAAGGGATCATCTAAGGTATAACCATTTTCATAGTCAAGTGTATGAAGACCAATGACATAGGTAAGGATGATGTTATCATCCAAAGAGGTATGATGAATGGAATGTCAAGTCTTAGTTAAGATAATGGGGATTTAGTCACAAAGTGGTTTGAGAGAATAAGGATGCAAAGAATCAGGAATTTGAGAGATGACATGAGGTGAGAGATTAGAATTTTTCATCTTTAGGTTTATCTCATTAGGTTCATCATCATCATAATTTAGGAGGTTAGGGTGAATATTCCCAATGATTTTGAGATGACCATTGTAACCTCAAGTGGAATTAACAAGAAAGTTGAATCATTGAGACTCACATAATATAACACTAGGCAAAGGTTCTAGAGTAGGAATTTTGAAGACACCATGATATTGGAATTGTTCAAAATTCTAAGAGTTGGTGTCACCTTGAATACTATGAATGGCTCCATTATGAGGAAATCTAATGAATTAGTAAGTGAAAGAAGCAATGACTCTCATACGGTGATTTCACAACCTACCAAACAAGATGTTATAAGATAGAGGAAATTTAAATATCATCACCTTCACATGAATGGTGATAGGTGGGATGGTAATAGGAAGCCACACACAACCTAGAGGAGGCATTTTATTTCAATCATATCCTTGGTATGTATTATGTGTGGATTTGAGATTTCATTTAGAATATCCAAGGGTTTTAATAAAATTGAGAGCAGCAACACAGGTTCCAAAACCCTCATCAATCAATGCATGCTTGACTTTGATATCACTAATCTAAACATTAATGAAAAGAGGAGGATCATATGCATGAAGGAGAATCTCATCAAGAATCATAAAAGTGATGGGAAATTTTAAGGAAAGACAAGTGCCCATTGTTTCATCAACATGGATGGACATATCTTATCATTTTTATAATATGTTATCTTCAATTTTAGATAAGATTGTTTCACATCCTAATAGGGGAGGATGAGGGATGTTCATTTTGAATAATAGTTGCATGATATGGTTTCAATGATGTGGAGAGGCCCTCATAAGCTCAAGAAATGGAATTTAGGATGGGAGATTAGTGAGTTCTATGATGGGATTAAACTCATCGTAACCCATAATAAGGTTGTTATAAATAGGTGCATAATGTTGAAGGTGGTCCTCAAAAGGAGCTGAAGTGCATTAGAATTTGTGTTGATATGAAGGAGAAGGTTTAGAACAAGGTTGTAATCTATGTTGGAATTTTATGTTGGTTTTGAGAATTGGTAAAAAAAGTGTTCATAGAAGCTTGATTATCATTAGTGTTAGGTAAAGAAGATGGAGGGATGGTAGAAATAGAATGGGAAGTGTTATCCAAGGGAGGAGTTTGAATTGGGTCATTTAAAGTTATAATATCATCTTTCCCCAACTCATTTAAGTGAGTTATAGAAGAATCATGGATAACACAAAATGTACAAGATAATGGAGGAATGTAGATAGGTTGAGGATCAATAAAAGAAACCACCCTTGGCATATTGGTCATATTAATCACATTATCTTGAAGAGTAGGGTCAACAAGACTTTCTAAATTATTGGTAGAAGGGGTGGGCTTATCTTGGGTATCTTGATTACATTGGTAATTAGGAAGAGGGTATTTATAGATAGCCAAATGAGCATTATCTTAATTCAAACCTTGAGATTTATTTTTAGTTTCATGAGCCTTAAAATAAATGTCATAGGCTTGTTGATGTTTTCAAATGATAGATTCATGATCAAAATTAGGACCAAGAATAAAATCCATAGCTAAATTATGAAGTTACCTACATGTATCATGAGAATTACCCTAACTAGAATAAAACCAACAAAACTTGTTGGGATCATACCAAGATTTCATAGGACAAGTGGGATCAAGTTCTCATGAAAGAGGCCTAGGTAGAAATTTTAGTAATTCAGTTGAGGATAAGGGTTTGTGAACATTGATGTTATTAGTTGAAGATAAGTGAAGATTGGTGTATTATTTATAAGGGAGAGTTTATTCTAAAGATTGGTTAGGAACAATAGCTTGAATAGTGTGAATGGTGTTATAAGATTCCATGACACCATCATTGGTAGCATTACAATTCTTGTTTTTAAATAAGGTACAAGTACCTGTAGAAGGTTGGGGTGGCTTAAATTGATGTATAAGTAAATATTGATGTTTTGCTTGGTTAATGGCCTCTTTCAAGGTGTGTGGAGAGAAACTATAGACCTGATATTATAACTTGGGGAAAAGAGAATTGGTAAATAGATAGAAAAGGTTATCATCAGCCATGTTATGTTCACATTTATTGGACAATGTTTTCCACATTTTAACAAAATCTTGGGCAGTTTCATTTTTAAGTTGTTTACAATTTATAAATTGGGCCAAAGTATTCTTAAGAAGATCACTAATTTAGATTTCTTGGACTAGAGAATTTACTAAATCTTCCAAACTAATAATATAATGAGTTTTAAGTTAGTTATACCAATCTAAAGCATCACCTATGAGGGTTTTGGCTAAGAGCTTGGTAATGGAAAAGGTGTTTAATTTGACCCAATACTTATAAATATTTCCAAATTTTTTGAGATGAAGAGTAGGATTAGTTAACCCATTGTAAGAAATGGTAGGGGTAATACCTCCTATATTAATATTAGCAATTTCAGTGGTAATAGGTTCATTTTGAAGATGTTTAATTGTCTTGTTGACAAGAGGAGGTTGAGGAATGAGATTTCCATGAGAATCTTGAAGAGGATGAGGGGGAACATTTTGATTATGTGTGCCCCAAGGCATAGGTTGAGGATGATTTTGAAGATGGTGAAGGTGATTTTTCATTCTCATCATTTGATTTGTATTATGAGCTTGAAAAGTATTCATTTGATTAAGTATTTGTAATAAAATTTGATGGTTTTGATCAACATTATTAGTATTATTTTAAGCATTAGAGTTGGTATTAATGGCTTAGGTACCACTATTGGTGTTGATATAAGTTTGAGAGGAACTATTATAATGTGAGGCACTAGTGGAAAAATTTACTTATGTGGTAAAAGAAGAACTAGTGAAGGGATGATAAGAAGAAGCACTAGAAGCATGATTACCTTGGGTAGAAAATGATGCACTAGTGGATGGATTAAAGAGAGTGGATCTTAGGAGAGGCCCACTAGATGTAAAACTTGCCATGCTAGTGGATATACTAGGCATGGAGGTAGAAGAAATCAAAGAGGAAGAAGTCATGATATGAGAAGGGGTCATATTAGAGGGAAGGGGCTGACAATAAAAGAAGGTAGTACCCACAAATCCCTATGAGAATGTGGTAGAAGGTGAATGAGGATTTTAAACTTGACCAGTAATCATGAGGTGGTAAATGGTAAAGGGATCATTTCCTCGATGTTAAGGAAATTTAGAGATAAAGAAGAGCATTTCAAGAGTATACTCTAATTTAGGTTATCTTTGACTGATAAGAGAGGATTATGTAATGAATAGGAATGATGAGGGGTCCCATAGTTTATTATGAGAGTGGCTATATGGACATTACTCTCATCTAAGAGAGGATCCCTACTCTACTTATGGGAGACCTTATGGGGTTTGGTAAAACATATCATGTATATTGAATTCAACTCAATAATATCTTCTTCATGATGAAGGAGAAGGACTAAACAAGGTAAGAGAGATGTAAAATCAAGGAAATAAGAAGTGACAAAAAATTATATAGAATCAATGGGGTTGACCTAGTACAAAAAATAGGGTTTAAAAATATATAGAGTCAACAAGATCGACCTAGTACAGGAAATAGGGGCTAAAAAATGTATAGAGTCAATAGGGTTAACCTAGTATAGTAGGCAGGGGGAAATAGATAGTTTTAAAAAGACTGTGTTGATAGGAATGACTATGTATTGAAACAGGAAAAATTTTGCAAGTACTTTTAAAAGAAATAAATGAAAGGAAACACACAACCAATTAGATCGATGAGGTTGATCCAATTGAGGCACACAACACAAAACCTTACACCAATGTTAGCTAATGCAATTTTTTACAATATGAAATGCAATTAAGTAAAGATCAGGCAATCAACTTGGAAAGTAAAATATAACTAAGTGGTCAACCTGAATGTTGTTAGATTATTAGAGTATAATTTTAGATGTAATAGGAAGTTGGTTATAAGTAAGGAATTAGAAAGTAATCTAAGGATGGTTTTAGGATGTTTGGACTGAAATAAATCTATGTTGGTAATGGTGATAGCTTGGTATTGGGGCCTACCCCGTCACTTTAAATATCATAGTGATAAGGGTGTCGGGTGCTTAGCCAATAAATACCATTAACCACATGTTTATACTTGGCTAGAAAACCAAGTCAACTTCCCCCTTGGTGATGAAATCCAAGTAGGTAGGCCTTGGGTAAATAATTTTTAAAGTTTATTTATATATTTTTTGATTTGGTAATGTGTACATAAAAAATAAAGTAGTGTAACTAACCGGTATATTAAAAACCACCTAATTAGACTATGTGATATATTCTAAGTATGCAAGTAATAATAAATGAAAGTGTGAGCTAATTACAAGCATATAAGTGTTAACTATAACTTTGAAACATAGTACAGTGCCAATTTAGATGGTAGTGTATGTAGAGAGTATAGAACAAAGTTGACATTACCACTTTTATATTGTATAATTAAGGGTCTAAAAATAAACTATGTCGGTAGTGTCGACCTAGTTTTCTAAATAGAATATAGAACTACGTCTTTAGAGTCAACCTAGTTAATTGTACAGGGGTAGTTTAAAAGACTACAAACTATGAAAAATATAAATATAAGGAAAGATAGAAATGATAGAAAAGGATAGAAAGGAAACATGGTGGGTTAGAGGATGTAGATAAAAATAATATTGCTGTTAAAGAACCTTAATTTGTACTTGTCAATTCTGATAAATGTGTCAATTATGTCGACCTAGATTTATAGATCTTGTTTGCTAAAAACTTGAAAAATGTACTACATCAATAAAGTGGACCTAGTATGCTAAACTGGATGTCTAAAAATGTATAGGGTTGATAGGGTCAACCTAGTTGGTTGAATGTGATGTTTGGAAATGTACAAGGTCAACTAGGTCAACCTTGTAGTCTGAACTAGAAGTCTAGAAAACCTACACAAATAGAATGGAGTTGTATTGATGTAAATGTGTGTTAAACCTATGCATAGAAGTTAGTACTATATCGACACTATCAACCTAGTATCATAAATAAATAAGAATAAAATGATAAAATAATGAAAAATATGAAAAAAAACCTACAAGGGTTAGATTCACGTTGGGTTTACCAGAATGTATGTAATCATAAATGCATCATGTCTATAAATCAATCCTAACTCAAAGAAGATAGATCATACCATACACTTCCTATTGGGGACACATTTATTAAGTGGTAACATGACCAATATGGGGATTCATTAGACCTAATTAGGGGATCTCTTACCATAATACATTGTGTTAGGGAGGGTTCCAAAGCCTCAAGTCAAGCACAATCACGTAATAACCCTAAGGGAATCCTAAGTTTTGATATCTCACTAAACTAATAAAAAGTAAAGTAAATCTAATCTAGTGCTCACCAAAGCTTGTGGCACAACGTAGGGGTTAGAAAAAATAAAATTAAACATGCATAAGAGACATATACTAACATCAATGTATATGGAATCTTAATGCATGGAAGATAAGTACAAATGCATATCTATCTAATCTTATAAAGGAGGAATAAATTTTGGAATACTTACCTTTGAAGATGAACCTATCGAACCTCAATCTCCCCCTTGTCCAAGGTGCTTTACAAGAGGTTGTTATGGTATGTAAGGATGACAAGAACAAATCATCTCTAGGCTACATAACCTATTAATGCATCCAAAATACTTTTCCACAAAACAAGATTTGTATCTCTAAAGCAAGTATGGAACCTTAAGCTTGATCCTCAAGTATAATGGTGGATAAATAGATGTGTAATAGTTCTTCTTCTCTTCTCTAGATAATGGTGAAATAAAATTGTATATATAGGCAAATTTGACCCTAAACCCTTCTAAAAGTTTTGATTAACAGGGTCAACCCAGTAGACCCAACACAATTTTGGATAATAATTTATCAGGGCATGAGCTAGGTTGGCCAAGAGCTAAACTAGTTCCTAAGTGAAAATCACCCAAAATTATAAAGGGTTGACCTAGTACAACTGATTGACAAAAGGGGATTAAGGTGAGAAAAAGAAGGATAAAATGTGGGAAATGACTAGAGAGGGTACATTAAAGAATAAAAAGCTTAGGGATAAGGTTTTTAGAAGATAAGTGTGTAGATAATAAGTGGTAAAAATGGATAACAATCTTACGAAGCACCAATGGTTTACCTACCCCTTTCCCAATCTAACCCTTAAGGCATCTACTTAGAAAGATTGAGACTCAACATCTTTTTGAAAGATACAAAGTGTCAGTAATCAATAAAAGTTTGAAAATATTGTGTATACATGATCCACCAGAATGATTAATTAAACTAGTCATAGTACTTCATTCAAGAGTTACTCACAAACAATGGTAAGTGTCACACATCTCTAAAATAGACATTACAATATCAATTCCTTATCTTTTTACTATGATTTACTTAATGGAAGTCCCCAAAGAGAGAAGTGCACCTCGACATTGATTATTAGCCAACATAGCAATTCCCCTAATTGATCTAATATTTGGACTAACATGTTTTCACTTTGCTACCAAAGGATGTCTTCATACACATGCATGAGTTGTTGAGGTCACCCTTTTCACCTCTTCCATTCTCTATCACCATGGCCATGGCATAGGCCAAAGTTACCAAACATAAAGTCTTCACAGCTAGGTGTGCAACACCACTAATGCCATATTACCTATTGTAGCTATCTGTATAGTGCAACAACAAGAAGAAGCCACCAATTCCCAACCATAGAAGGGAAAGCATAAGCTTTCCACTGAGCATCAAACTATGTTTCCTCTATTAAAGTGCAAGATAAGGAGTACTATGACCTAGTTAGATGATCCTAAGTTACCCCAAATCACAAATTCATACAACCTTCCATAGATGGGCATGGATGAACAAGAAGTCTGCTAGGTAATGATTGCTAACATCATTGGAAACTTCTATGACAAAGAGGAGGAGAAATAATTATTCTTATGTAAGGTTATGTACATAGTCCAAGTGCATAAATAGGTTCCTCCAAATATATGGGTTGACATACCACTATGCCCTACATCTATCATCATTAATACTATGTAAGAAGTAGAAAAGCTATGGTGAAGGATTGAATTTTTCTAACCTTAGCCTTCTACTACTTTCATAGTTGAGGATATATTTTTGCCTCTTTTGTAAATCCCACTAGAGTCACTCATGCATAGACCACAAACCAGGTGTGAGGCTAGGGTCTCACCTACACTTGAGGAGTACACATTCGATCAACCAACCACCACATAACAATCACAACCTACTCCATCCTCCACTTCATCACTACCCAAGCATAGATTAGTCACCCTTAGATTAAAAAAACATAGGTTTTTAGCTCTATAGTCCATCCAAGTGATTCATCACCATCACCACAAGACAAAGACATTAAAGATGTCATACTTGAGTAACCCACCATAGAATAATAATAGTCCTCAAGGGAAAAAGTAGCTTATATATCATAATGATGAGTCAGAAAGGAGAGAAGAAACATCACAAGGAGTAGGATTAACAATAACAAGCAATCAAGTCACCTAGCCAAAGAAGATGAGGCCACTCAAAAGGCCAAGGATGTAGAGGTTGACCAATAGAAATCCATTGAAGTGGCTAAGAAGGCATAAGAAGCTACTGACATATCCAAGTAAGCATAGGAGGTGCAAGCATAGAAAGATAAAGAAGTTGAGCTTGTTTTTAAGGCTAAGATAGAATAAGAAGAAAAACATAAATAAGATGCAATAGCGTAGTTATAGTAGGCCATAGAACAAGCCACACAAGCATAGTATTAATCTAAGGATGTTATCAAGAAGAATAAGGAAGTAGAAGATGAAGCCATATGCCAACAGCATGCACAGACACAAGCACAATAGTAGGCATAGGCATAAGCACAAGAACATGCATAAGTATAAGTATAGACACAAGCTATAGATTACCAAGCCAAGGCTATGGCCCTGTTAGAATAAAATAAATAAGAAGATGAACATGTGTATAAGTTGTAATCCAAGGAGGAACAAGTCAAATAGCCAATTTCATAGGAAGAGTTGAATAAGAAAGAGGAGGAGGAAGTTAAATTAAAATAGGCTAAAGATGATGTGCATCAACTTAAACTTGTATTAGAGGCCATGGTGCAATAACAACAAGCACCTGACCAACCATAAGTAAAAGTAAAATACCTAAAATAACAAGAAGAACCATTTGCATCCACAATAGATCCTTAGCTCCCAAAATTTCCCTTGGAAGGAGTTTGGCTTTGGGACATCTTGACAATTGGTGCTTGGTGCACTACCTTTTCTCTCCCACTTATGATAATACCATGAATAGACCCTTAAGTGATTTCAAGAACATTGGCATCACTCCCCCTCAACTAAGAAGCATCACTATATGTATCTAATCTCCCATTATAATAATAACTTGAGGGCATAGCAATATTTTAGGAGTTTGTTATGTAGAAAGCCACTTATTTCAAGATGGATATGGATCAATCTAAGGTGGGGAAAATTGAGTTGAAGTCTCACCTTCATGAAGCAACCAAGCATATTCAATATGCTTGTCTAGAGTTAGTAACTTGAGAAATCATGGATCAATTCATGTTCAACCAATAAATACTCAAGACTCTAGTCCTAAGTTAATTAAGGACTGGTGCATAACCTAGAAACTTTGTGCAATCATCACATTAGGCTAGGATTTGTAGACCAAGGATGAAACACTCATAAATTTTTTGGAGTATTATCAAGGCATGTTGGACACTACTAACCTACAAGTACAACATATCATGCACAACTTGTTGGACTAGAAGCAGTAACTAGATGATTCTTTAGCCAGTTCTAGTGTATACTTTACCATGGACATGACTGCCAAGTCAACTATGGGTAGCCACACTACCTCTAAAGATGAAAATTACAAATAAATATAGGACTTGTTTAATGTTATGGATAATGTACATGAAAATGTACTCAACTAGTAAATTTAGCTTCTGCATAGTTCCTTCACGTGTCTCCAAGCTCAATATCATGCAAACAAACTAGAGTAGTTAAGTGGTGACATTCAGACTAAGGTCACCAACACCAAGGTAGCCATGAGCATCATTAATGACATAGATCTCAATAAAATCATTGGATACCATGTACTATTGCATACCCTACTATGGATGATCCAAGAAGTTGTGCTAGAATAACATGATTACAAGACCAATATGTCTCCCTTTTATAGTGATATTGTCTGAATTCTCAACACACATATATACAAACCACCATTAGAGATCTAGTAGATCATCACTTAGTGAAAGGTTATGTTATTCCAAGGATAAGGACTCTTTTTTCCAATCATCATCTGCATCCATGCCACCTTCACCAAGTTAAGTACTGCATAGAGTACAAATTTTGTATAATTTTGTATAGAATTTTATATTGGGATGACTTAGTAAGACAATCAAGGATAGGATGGTTAAAACCCATAAAGGGTAGCCAACTAGTTACACTAGCCTATTGAAATCTTAAAATTGTAATAGGTTGGTATGTTACCTAGTTAAAAACCCAAAAGGGTGGCTAAGTACTGTGTAAGAGGTGAAAACTAGAAATGGCACCTTGAGCAATTACTGTGTCTCTTACTAGTCTAACCACTTCTTTAGCCCTCTAATCACTTGTGAAATTTTAGAAGATCTTATGACATTGTTTCAAGATGAGACAAAATTTTAAGTTTGGGAAAGTGTTAGAAGAATAATTTAGATTCTAAATTTTTGTAAGATATTTGTCTAATATTTATGAATTATGTATTCATTTTGTCGTGTATAAGTCTATTTTTTCCTATCTCCATGACTTGTAATAGGTTAGAATATGAATATAATCCACTTTTGGATCCAAGTACAAGAATAATATGAATAGTCATAGACTAAAAATGAATATATATATATATATATATATACTTATGTTTGTAAGAATAATAGAGTTCCACTTTTGAAGAGATCAATAGAGACTTATATAGTTATGGTTACCTGTATGGTTTCTTACTTTGTTCCTTGTGTGTATTCTCATGTATAATATTTGCTTACTTTCTATATAATTTAATCCAAATACTCTATTCATGTTAATGAATTACTAGTTGTTCTTAATTCCCACTTAATGCACAATAATTCATTCTTGTTATGATTTTGTTATCCAACTTTTTATATGATTATGATGCTCTATCCTACGTACTAAAGTATAACCTAGTTATCCTCATCCATAGCATGTTCTAATGCTTCAAGAACCTCTACTAAAAAATTCTAATTCAACCCATCCTTCACCTAGTTTTATTCAACATTATGCACCTTTATATCAATCTACTTCAACTCCTATAGTATTTTATGAGTGGGACCCCATAGCAGAACTCTTTCAACTCCTATCTCAATTTCCCTTCCTCAAACTCATGATAAATTCTTATCATTGTCAAAATCAATTAATGTAACTTATTATTTAAATGAACATCCCTCGACCTTCACCTTTGGGGAAAGAAGCTACCTTACATAGGTCTTAGGATAGTGTCCTTCAATAAAATAAATTTCCATTCGAGTTGATGAAACTTTGGATGCCTCTCTCTCACTTAAATTTTATATTTCTACCATAATCCCTGAAGAAATATTTCTTCATGTGGATGATCATCCTTTATTCATTAGTGTCTATGTTGGTGACATTCAAGTCAAACATGTCTTTATTGATGAAGGTTCAGTTACTTGTGTCACCTCCCTTGAATTCATAAGAACCATTGGATACTCTAAATGTAATATTAAATCTACTCAAAGCACATTCCAAGGCTATGATAGAATATAAATTTCTCTTGGTTTTTTTTGGCTCCCTAGCATTGTCCCTCCTATCATAGTTAGATTTAAGGTTAGTATTTTCACCTTTTCAATCTCCTATAACATTTTACTTATTTGACCATGGACACATTACATGAGATCCATCACTTATTCTACATGCCAGTGTGTTAAATTTCCCCACAATAATGTTATATACAAGATTTAAGGTGACACTAACCCTTAAAATTTATAACAATTTCAAAAATGTGGTGTTTTTGAAATAGCTACCCTTAAACCTTTGCCTAGCATTCCATTTTATGAATATCAATGTTTCAATTATCTTGTCAATTCTAACTGAGGTTATAATGGATACCATAAACTTATGGGCAACATATCATCTAACCTCCTAGATTTTGATGATGATGACCTAGATGAGATCACTCTTAAAATCAAAACCTTGAATCCTCCTTCTATAATTATTAATTAATTACCTTATTATTTATGATTCTCTCAAAATAAGTCAATTGATGAATTTATTACTTTGATATTTATGCCTACGAATATAGCTCCCTACTCTCCCTCGATCAAACAAATGGTTAATGCCTTCCATATTGATCTTCACACACCTGATTATGAAGATGGCTATTCCTTATATGAACCCTTCTTAGTTGGTTATGTCCAAGCTAAGGATGTAGGAATTCTTCTTTATTGATCTTCCTTAAAAAAATTATTATGAGTCTAATTTGAATTCACATAATATTAATCTGGTCTATTTTGTTCCTTTTCCTTCTATTACACCTGAAATTATTTTTCCTTTGATTTATGTTCATAGGTCTAAGATGAAGTAGGTGGTAGGTTATACACATACTAATTTAGTCATCATTGAGACGCTTTATAGTATGATCCTTTATCATTACATGATGGGGCCATATTAATTTTATATATTTTCCAGTCATTCAATCCTTATTCCTCTTGAGATGTCAACTATTCTACTCTAACCTACACCAAGGAAATCTCCTCATGACATAGTTGTAGCACCTAATCATGAACCTACTCTTATATTTTTTTATGATGATGATATATTCGATGAGTTTACATCTATGCTCTAACATGACTTCCCACATACACAATGGCAATATGATCCATATTATGAATTTCACATACTATCTAGTCATTAAGTTAAGGACTATCAAACATACTAGAGATTCTTATCACAACAATAATCACAAATCTTAGTTCCTACCACAAATAGTCAATATCCCTAGTCTAGGTGAACTTATTGTTTTCATGGCATGACTATGTATACTTTGACCCACTATTGAGCTCTTTTATAGTACACTAATGCAATTCATCCTAAATCAATCTATCCTTCTAGTGACCAGAACCCACCACCTCCAAATATATCTTTAGAGTACATCCCCATGCATGGGGAAGTATATTGCCTTTCTCATTAATGTGCTACACATGATTTAGATATATGTAGAGTAATCTAACAACATTTTTGTAGTTTTTTTAGACCTACACCTTCACCTTATCAATAATGTTATTAGGGTCATTTCTCAAACAAATACTCAACCTTCTCCTTGACTTGTGCCTTTTCATAGACTAAAGGATCCTAGAAACATACTAGTGTCATTTCCTTGCATTGATTATCATTCACAAGAAGCACCACATCCTCTTCCTTTTTATTCAAGTACTTATACATTCTCCATAGAGCACAAGCACCAGGCAATCCTTAAGCTAGGTTTCAGTTATAGTAAGACTTATCTAATGTTATTGATGATGTATGTAGATATATATACCAACATTAGTGAGAATATTTGTGTGTCATATAATATTATTTTTCACATTGTCACCTGATTATATTTGACATTTACATTTCATTATAGCATTTATGATGCCTTGTATATATCTTGCTTCTATTATGATTCTTTTTAATTTTCACACTTTTTTATAACATTTAATTTAATGACATCTTGTTTAGGCTATTATTTTCTTGAATGGTTATTTGGCACTTATTTTTTACCTTTGTTTCTATATTAGAGCTTAGGTATCTCCTTTGGGATTTATTTATCAATTTTTTGCTTTCATCCATTTGGGATTATTTGATAACCATTCATTTTCCCCTATTTTTGGGATGACCATTTTTATTCCCCCTATTTTGGGATGATTAATACTTTAATTTGATGTTTTTGATAGATTCCTTGTAGTTTCATACAACTTCCTAGTGATATGGATATCATAGCATATACCCCACCCATTTTTAACACCTCTTCAACTCCTTATGATCAACTATATGCATACATATAATTATATCACTTATTACATAAATATATCTCTCATAATCCCCATCACTCACTTATTTTCCTTTCATTTGAGGTACATAAAGATCAATTTTGAGGTTGCACATTTACTTATGGTTAAGTCTAGGATTCTTTGGACACCATGATCTTTGGGTCCCTTTCTCTAGTGGGCAAGTGTAAGCTTTATTATGTTTGATTACCTATTTCACTCATGATTGGTTTTTTTAATCTGTATTGAGGAAGAATATAAAAATCCACAAAAGATAAAGTCCATATCGTATAATAAAAAGGCAAAGATTAAAAGGAAAAATAATCTTAAAACTTATATCACACCAAAAGACTAGATATTTATTTGCCATATATCCTATCTTATTTGAAGCTAAAAATCCATAGTTAGCCTCATGATAGATCCACTGTCATTTGGGGTATATTAGACTAGTAGATTGGGATAGGAGGTTTCATTATTACATACTATATAATGCCACCTACTTTCTCACATAAGTACCCAACTGTCATAGTAGGCTAATGGATATGTAAGGGGTCTTGAGCAATGGGGAACATGCTATGGGAAGGTAGGACCATTTTAATTTTCATGCATATAGCCTTCATGGGATGATCTATATACTTCACTTATTATCCTAAGCTATGTGTTCACTGGTTGAATCATCCTAGGTCCTTGATGTCACTAGTTATTAGTAATTACTCATTTATGATGTCCCTTTTTTGAATTAATTAAATCAAGGAACTAAAGCCTATTTTTATTACCCATAGGCTAAGGAGAATTAATGAAGGAAAGCATTTAATAATAATTCATTTCAGTTTGTCCTAAGTTAATTTATATTATAACATGGAAAAGGGATTCTTAGGTGTATTATTATTAAAAGGGGGCCAAAATTACTATTAATTACATGGCTAAAACTAATTATTATTTTGATGGTATAAAAGTGAATATTTAATTAGAAATAATTTTAATTACTTTTAGGGTTAGGGTGGATTTGGAAAAAGTGAAATTAATGAAAAGACATGATGGGCAAAAAGTTATGGATGATTGACTATTCACTTTTCCCAATTCATGAGAGAATCCATAATTCTTTCAACTTTTGCTTAAAGATGAAAACCTTAATTGTAGATAGATTAGAGGATGAAACCCCTCCAATCTATTGAGGTATCTCCACATAGAGGTTAAAATTGATTCACACAATTAGGTTATTTTTAATAAATAATACATCAGGGTTTGATTGAGGGTTTGAGCATAAAATTTAGTCAACATCAACTCCAAGGTTTCCATACCCTAGTACCACACTATTAACAACACAAACAAGGATATAACTAATAGGGTTTACCCTTAGATAGCTATAATTACCATCCTTTAGCTAGCATCACACCCTAGATACACCCTACTATTGCAATATATCCATATATAATGGGTCATACCAATTCATACTTATTTTGTAGTATATCAAGCTATCTATGGATGTAAGATGGGATCAGAACACTTTGGTGACTCAGGATAGTAGTTATAGTTGTCTTAGGGTTGGCATCACACCTCATGTCAGTGTAATCCCTTAAAACTACCAGTAGTGTCCTCAAAACCCTATTGTACCAATTTTAATTACTAATATAAATATTGTAGAAGTGTTGTAAAAATCAACTATCAGGGTTGGTGTAGAAAAATCAAGGTTTAAATCAGTATTTATGTTCTACAAGGTTGATTGTACCTTCCAATAAATAAATAAATATTTTATTGATTTATGTTAGACTAATTTATGCTTATATTATCTATTGCTTAAGATATTCTACCTTTGATTTAAAAATAAAATAAAAAATTCCAAAATTCAATATTTTGTTTGAAAATTCAATATTTTGTTTGAGAGGGATATTTTAGTGGTATCATATTTTGATCTTTTCAGCCTATGAATTATGATGTTATTTTTATAATAGAGAACTATGGTGGATGATGTTATATAGTTTAATATAGATTTCTTCCATTAGAGATTCAAAAAAAAATTCTTTTCTAGACTTTATGAAATTGATGAAGACAAGAAGTGGATAAGTGTACTATAAGGACATGTTGTGAGATGAAAACTTAGAAGAGCCAAAAAATAAGACCATAGAACTAGGAAAATTGTTGAATACATCAGAACCTCAAGAGGAATAAACTATGAGGGAAGAGCATGATAAAGAATAAAAATCAGAGTTATAAGAAATTGGAAGAAAGAAAACCTTGGAGGAATCTACCATGCAAGTGAAAGATATGAAATTTAATGTAAGAAAGGATGCATAGGTAAAGATTCCCATTTTTAGTAAAGAATACCTAAATCTTTTTTGTGATGCTATAGTAACTCTTTTCCAAGAAGTAGAAATGGTAAAAGTTACCACTCTTAGTAAAGAGTACATAAATCCCTTATATGAAGCAGACATCGAAGATATAACCCCAAGCTTGAAAAGTGCTCAAATTAAGGAGATGAATAAATGTGCATTGAGTAAAGTAAACATTTCCAACATAAAGCACATAGTTTTGGGTTTACAAGTTATAATGATTAATCTTATTATCCACCTAATAGCATGAATGGTTAGCTTACTTAATCTCATCCAAGAATAAAAAGGTAAGCATCTCAATCATTCCTATGAGTACGATTCAAAAAATGAAATAGACACTAATAGCATAGATTCACTTTGCATTATTTCCTTTCAATATTGATGTCATCATGGAAAGCAATCTAAAACTGGGGAAAAGGTAAAAGATGAAACTTGTAGTGAAGGGCATATAAATCCTTTTCCTCAATTATAGAATTATCTATGCACAAAGGAGTGGGATATTGGTTTGTATTCCTTTCCCATGATCGTTGGTAAACTTGAGAATAAATTCATGGTAGTGAATGATATTATTAAGTTTGATCATGCCACTTTTTATTATTTTTCTTTGAGGCCTACTTATATCAAGTGGAATACATATGCCTTTGCTACCATAGGTGTTTTTAAATAGAGGTTGAAAAGTAATAAATCTTACCAAAATTATCCTAGAAAAGGACCTGGTTGTAATCAATGGATAGAAGCATGGGAGAGGCATCTACCTCCTAAATGTATGCATGTTGTTCCTATGGTTCGAATAACTGGTCTTATATGTTTTATCGGTTTGATATATTTTGTCTTATTTTTTATTCTTAATAGAAAATAATCATTCATTATTTATTCTATTCTAAATGCATCATCTAAGACTAAAGTAAGTATGAATAGAAAATCAAAAAGAGTGATAGAGAGACAATAATCAGAAATTGGGGATACTCTTTTAGTGGTAGTAAATATGGTCTCATTATAGTAATATCTTGTAATAACAAATTAGATAGTATCCCATGTATTATTCCAATATCTTGTGTTAGATATAAAGCATGTGTTGATATTGAGATAGATGGACATAGTTTTGAAATTTATGAATTGAAGGTCTAAGCACCATTTACATCCATTTGTGTGTTATATTAAAACATCTATGCTAATTTTCCAGATCAAAGGGTTGTATTTCATCATATTTTAAGGATAAATATATCTATAATACTTTTAGTATGGTTCCATAAAACATGCCAAACCATGATTAAAATCATGGAATGTGGATGAAGCATCATCTTACCTCACAAAGTGGTATAGGTAATTTAAAATAGTCGCAACTTCCTAGAATCACCCTTATGCATGAACTACTTGGAGACTTGGTAAAAGTACTACTCAACATTTAATCCAAGTATAACTTACTTGTTTTGCGACCTTGTCATGATAACACACTATATCTTCTAGCATTGATTGATGGGATGTTCATCAAAGACACCAAAAATTCTTTGCATTTTCCTAGAAATATTTTATCTAAGGATCTTATGGATGATGCTCATGATTTTGAAGGTTATTTTAAATTTCTACCTTTTAAACATTCAATAATAATTCAAGCATTAGTTGAAGAGTTGAGCATAATTTTGCATGATAGAGGTTTGAAAAAATATAAAATCAATTAACTAAGAGGTTAGCATCATTGTTTTAATCAAGATATTATCTAGAGGACCACTGTTGGCACTTTTATGAAAAATTTTGGATGCTTATAGGTGATATTAATGGAATAATCCCAATCAAGGGAATTATAGAGGAAACAATAGTGGGCCCATCTTTGGGTTAAAGAGCACATGGTTTAGTAGAATCTCTCAACATACCAGTAGTTGAAAGGGCTACAGCAATGGTATTTAGAGGACTTATTGGAGTTGTGAACATTAACACAAGTAAGTTTGTGGACAAATATATATGATTACAAGAATAAAATTTCCTAAGGAGTCTTTTCTAACTTGTGTTATATGTTTATAAATCCGATCTTGAAGGATTTCTACGTTGTGCTCAAAATTTTGTATCACTGCTTCCACATATCTTGTTCAATGATAATAAGAAAATTAAAAACAAGATTCAACTCTTCATTTGGTCTTTGATTAATGCAAGATCACAAGTTGGTATCCTTGATTATGGGGTTTGATTTCATGTCATCTCTCAATTGATAATAAATAATATAAGGCATGGTAAGATTATGTTAGTTATGAGTTTTGTTGAGAGAGACAACTCAAAGGATCTAATCAACACTCTGAATGAGATAGGTTATATCAATAGTTTACTACATAAATAGATTTTTTTCAATGGTGAGAGATGAAATAGATTACATAAAATCATCCATATCAGATCACTCAAAGTAAGTGTGATAAATTCTCATTGGGTTGGGCATAACCAATATAGATTTGTAAGGAATTGAATATCAACAAGAAAAGCAACATGAGAATGTCACAGTTAGATGGGAATCATAAACAATGGCTGCATAGGGCAATTTCATAATATTAAGATGGCATAGAGTCTAGTCAAGAAACTAATTTTTAAATTAAATACGGGGATGGTTCTCAAATTATTTTTATGTTCCAATTGATTCAAGATTCACTTACTGAGATAATTATAGAAACATCACCTAGTGTAAGGCTTCCAATTCCCCATTATATCAGGGAAGCATAGTATAAGCTAGCTACCACACAATGAGGACTAGAAAAGTTAGAAAGATTAGTTTGGGATTTGAGTGTTTACAAAATAGTTCAAGCATTGATTGAGGATAAGCAATTTTGGGAAGGTTAAACTATAATGTCCCTTTTTTGAATTAATGAAATCAAGAAACTGAAGCCTACTTTTGTTTCCTATAGGCTAAGGGGAATTAATGAGGAAAATAATTTAATAATAATTAATTTTAAATTTTCCAAAGTTACTTTATGTTATAACATGGAAAAATAATGCTTAGGTGTATTATTATTAAGAGGGGTCTAAAAGTAATATTAATTACATGGCTAAAAGTAATTATTATTATGAGGGTGAAAAGGTGAATATTTAATTAAAAATAGTATTAATTACTTTTAGAGTCAGGGTGGATTTGGAAAAATTTAAATTAATAAAAGGATGTAAGGGGAGAAAATTAATAGATGATTGACTATTCACTTTTATCAATTCATGATAGAACCAAAAATTCTTTCAATTTATGCTTGAGGATGAAAACCTTCATTGAAATAAAATTAGAGGATGAAGCCCCTCCAATATGTTTAGGTAGATCCACATGAGGTTATAAATACTTCAAACAATTATGTTATTTCTAATAAATTAGACATCAAAATTTGATCAAGGGTTTGAGCATAAAATTCAATCATCATCAACTCCAAGGCTGTCATACCCTAGTGCTACACTAATTACAACATAAATATGGATCCAACTACTAGGGTTTCCCATTGGTTAGTTGGCATCAACCTCCTTTATCTATCATCACACCCTAGTTGCTCCCCATTAGCACCATATAACCTAATATTATAGGTCATACCAATTCAAATTTGTTTTAAAGTAGTTTTGGGTTATTTGTGGAAGTGAGATGGGATCACAACACTTTGGTGACTTAGGATAGTAGTTATAGTAACCCTAAGTTTGGAATCACACCTCCTGTCAATGGCATCCCTCCAAAATTCTAGTAGCATCCTCAAAACCTTGTTATACCAGTTGTAAGGACCAACACATTTGTTGTAACAATGTTGGAAAAATATATGATTAGGAATGGTGTAGAAAAATCAAGGTTTAAATTAATATTTATGCTCTACAAGGTTGTTTTACCTTCTAATAAATAAATAAAATATTTTATTAATGTATGTTAGACTAATTTATTCTTGTACCAGTTATTGATTATGATATTCCATCTTTGATTTAAAAATAAAATAAAAATTTCCAAAATTTAGTATTTTGTTTTAAAATTTATTATTTTATTTGAGAAAGATATTTCATCATCTACTTTGTGCCTAATTTTTATAATTATTTACACGTCATGCATGCGGCACTTCACACTCCTTATTTACATCATATTTGTAACATCCCCACTAGGATTAACTTAGAATAACATGATTGTTTTTAAATTTTATTAATGTATTCTTTCATTATATTTCACCATGAGAATTTAATTAGTGATCTAGATAAAACACTCTAAGTACGTTAACTATCAAATAAACATGTAACATCTATATGTCACTGATCACTAACATCATATGAAAAAAAACATAACTAAATATAGAAAGTTATTACATATTTTCATCCATGGCTGATACAAACATATAGCCATTGTTTTCAATGTACAATGAGTAAATAATTACATTTCATTAAGGATAATGTTTTAATAGTAATAAATACAATACAAGATACAAGGATATACTTAGCATGATTTTTCCAAACTCTCGTATCTATGGTAATCTCAAGTGTAGTCTCCAAATAAATACTATTGTGAGAAGGGAGAGCATCATACAAGTGTTTTTTCACACCAAAAATGGACCATCGATCCCCTGCACAATCCCCATTAGGTAATTCCCTTCCCTTCATGGATGAGTAGATAGTGATGGTGTGGGAATCCAGAGAGACAAGCTAGTACTTGTGTGCTATAATATTTCTAATAAATGATGTGTACCATAAAGAAAATATGTTCTAACATGATATTGCACAAACATGTAAATCATACATATGAAATGACAGTGTCTAACTAAACATTACTTTGGCCAAAATTTTTAATAGTTATTTATCTATAGGATCAGTCAAATTCATACACACCACGTGATTGGATTACCTTCATTTGGTATTGATGATGTTAGTAAGATAATGAAATCCATTTCACTGCTTAGATAGTACCATCAGTATGAGATTTGATTAACATAAATATAATCAATATATTCATACAAATTACTTCCTACTAATAGACATAAAACATGCTAAACATAATAATAATAAAAAGGCATACATTTAGTCTGTCAAACATATGATTGAATCTCCACTATCTATATTTATCACATAAATAATAAGCATAACAAGTACATTTTTATACTGACTAGGTATAATATATATTTATAATGCATATTTTTAACTTACATAATTAGATTCAAATACAATGCACTCTATGATGAAGGATAATATCCTATTCCATTGTTCATAGATACAACTTACTCAATTACAAAGAACAATCATGATAAATAAATTCATAATTATCATGACAACATAATCTTTCATTTGAATAACTTGTTATCTTTTAGGAGGTTGTATTCATATAGTTATAGTTTCATGTTCTTTGGGTTCCTATGACTTGCTTTTAACAATTAATAAATCTAAATTTATAGGCACATGACCCAATACACCAATTTAAGTTATATATCTATATGAATACCCAATTCCATATATAGATATATTTCCTATATATATGCCCTTGTACATATTAAATATATTCATGCTATGTTTCATATAAAAGTACTCAATAATATATAAATATTGTATATAAATGTGAATAGTCATTTATAATTATAATCAAGGACATCATATGATTTCAACAATCATTATGACTTTCCTATACACAAAATACATTTATGATCAATTATAAAATATTAATATTCCCAGAATATGAATGAATGGAGTGTTATAGTTAGTTGACTATTTATATCCATATTCTACTCTTTTTAAATCAAATCTATATCTAATTATTAAAAACACTCACACAGTTTCTTATAACAGTCTATGCATATTATCATATATATTTTATTACAAGTTTGACTCCAACTTTTTTTATATAAAAATCTTGTACTTTAAATTACGTTGCTAGTCTTTGCAAAGAGTTAAATACTTCAACCCAATAAAAATCTAAAATTGTATTATTATATAAATTGTATGTAATATTATGGTATATAGTTACCAAATTGATACAAATACTAGTAAAACTTAGACTTAGCTACTATATTTATAAGTATATAAACACAACTTACCCATATATTTTTCCATAGTTTTGAATTTCAATATATATTTCATTCATATATATTCACATTGTTCAAATAAATAAATAAACATATTCCACCCCTGTATGCATCTTCTCATGATTTTGTAAAATAAATGAAACCAATTCGTATACAAATGCCCTATAGTTTTGATAAGACAAATGAACCTGTCATCTATTAAGACACCATAGTTTTCTATCTCTTTCTAAAACATAATAGAAATCATAGATTACTATCCTAATGAACATTAAACACTCAATCCATTATCATATATTTGTGTGGTTTTTATATAACAAATTTATATAGTGTCTATGCATATATAACCTAAATATAATTTGTTGTTTTCATACGATTTACACACTCATTTTATTTTTTAAATAATAACCTACATAAATTTTTTATCCAGTCTCACTATTTTGGAACATCAAATATAAACTCAGGTCAAATTTATCTAAACTAGCTCACTATCTACAAATCACTATACACCATACATAATGCACTATACATTAGATATAGTTTTCTATATGCTATTTTAAAATTATATATGCAATTTTGGACTTGTACAATCTCATGGTTTTGATAAAACACAATATATGACATTGGTTACCTATCTAAATCATAGACGACCTCTCAATGTCTATTCACAATATTTTTAACACAGTCATTTGTAAATTACCGCTACATACACTCAATCTACAATGGATTAGGGTTTAGTTTCATATATATACATAACACAACAGTTTATAAGTTAACTACATTTAACCCTTACATAAATGCATTATCACAATTTGATTAACAATACACTGATCACCATAATATTACACATATAGTCCTTATGTAGCGCTTGATTTAATATACACAAAAAAAATTAGATTCCATAAAAATAACATTGCCTACCTAGTAAAATCTCCCAATTTGAAATGGTATGAACCAGAAGATCTTCTTCCCTTCACCCTACTCTCTCTCTTTTTATCTCCTCTTGCTCTGTTCTTTCACTTCTCTTCATGCTACTATTCTCCCCAATTCTCACTCCCATGTCTTCTCTTATCCTACTACGCTGCCCCATCCTCCTTTATTTTTTTTCCTTCCATGCAAAATCTTGCCATTTTTTTAAAAGCTTACCATTCTTTTCTTTACTCCAATTTTCCCCAAAACAAAAAATTAAAAATCTTTGTTTTACATATTTTATTTCCTGTATGATGCTTTTCCTATTTATATATTTTTTCTCTATTTTTATAAGAACAATTAACTCGTTAATTATTAACTTTGAATTAACATTATTGATAATGTCTAGGTTTAGTTTCTAAATTATCTTAAGGTAAAAATATAGTTTGGTTACTAACTTAGTATAAATAAATAATCATTATGGCTTAATATCAATATGACTAATATAAGGTCAATGATACTTTTATAGTAATTGGTATTTCATACAATTATTATACCAATCCTAATAGTATTCCAACAATGTAATTGTTGTTATTATTACATTATATATAGATTATCTAATTCTTTTGTTATCTATATATATTAAGGCATTAAGCCACATAATGGTATTTCTTGATATCATAAATATAATTGGTTAATGTTCTCAAGCATTAATAAGACATTATGGTTAGGCTATATGCAGTACTAACCAGATACTAGTCATGCAAATTTACATTCTTATAATAATTAATAATCATGGATTAAATAACATGACATAATCATACTACAACGTTATACATCCAATCTATGTATAATATCCATAATGTAATCACACAAGATTAATTCCACATAATCATTAAATTGAGCTAACACATAAATAACATGCATAAACAATTATCTAAATGCAAAAACATAAAAAAAATATTAATGCTAACAATTCAAACTATGCATTTAATGTTTATTACTTAATGTGGTGTGTGCATGGATTCTAGTTGTTCTTCTATCCTCCCCCAACACCTCCATGTATAACACCCTCTCTTATGATGCTCTCCCTCCATGATGCTCTGAGGGATGAATCTTTCTTGCATCAAACTTATGAAAAGAAGGTAGTTATTCCATAATATCATAACATATATCATAAAATATTGTTATAATAACAAATCAACGTGATCACAATGTAAATAATATATAATACAACTAGCTCATAATAATACAATCATGAAATCAAAGCACCATACAACTATCCCATAACAGCATATGACTTACAACTTAGTTAAATAATAATCAAATCAAATTTCCAACCATAAAAATACATGGATAATCAATTAAATTTGCTTAGTGATGAATCGGGATGTAATAATATTACTCCTAATATTCCACTTGATGTGTATCACTTTTAGATGATCACACCCCTAATCACATCTCCTACTTACACCTCTTGACGTTTATTTTGTGACTTGAATTGTAATACCTCATATAGGACCAAATTTTCTTCATGAACACCCCATCTCATTGGCATACACCATCTCACTTTCATAATCATGTCAATATATGGTTGCGCCTACCGATCTTATGTACTAGCACAAGCACTAAGTTTTCATTCATTTTCATTAACTCATATTTTAATCCACACATTAATATTTGTTTGAATCCTTTTTATTCATTGATATTTTACTTATTTATATATCTTTATTTGAATCTTTTCATGCATTTATATTTTACTTATTTACATATCTTTATTTCATTCATGTTCATTTGTTGACATTTTACTTGTTCACATATTTGTTTGCATCTATCTTACATTGACATTTCATTTTACATATATCATATTATTTGGTGTGTTTTACATTTATGTGCTTTTGAATTTTCCATTATTCTTCCTTATAATTTTTTTTTTCATTCTTTTTTACCATGCATTACTTGAAATTTACTAGAAAATAATAACACATCCATCATACATCATACATTTTCCCATAAGCATATGAAATCATAAACACATGTGGTAGAAATAAAATACATCCATAGATAACATAACACGAGTCATACAACCAAAATCTCTATAAAGAGCTCAATTTTATACATCATGATAAAAAAAACATGATACATTAGAATACAAAATTAGTTCTATGGTTGAGTTCTACTATATCCATCCAATGGAGGATGTGTTACACTACCCATAAAGGTTTTTCCAAACTTTCCTCTTTCAATATTTTGTGTCTGCAACTATAGTCCTTATATCTACCCCTATAAATTAGCCTCTTGGGCCTGTATTATCACCAATTGCCCTTTCATGGCTAGATGTGAGGCTCTATCATGAGCCAATTCATTCCATGCATATAGTTATCCCTATACAAACCCTAATGGTAGTGTTTCTTGTACTCCATTTTGTTTCCATCTGCATAGCTCTCAAGTAGCCTCACTAACTAATTTGAACCATCTTGTATAAGCCACTGTTTAAGGTACCATCAAATCTATCATCTACAAAATACCATGTTGTGGAAACATGTCATCTAAGATATCATAATGGGCATCCTCTACCATGGTCCTCCATTTTGATTCTGCTATTACATCATCATAAAAATTCCAAACAACAAAGCATGAATCAGGTCTCTATCCAAAATCTAAAACCTAAAATTTAAACATAATAATCAATCATTTTTAAATTAACTACTTCATTAGCCATGTATACTACTACATTATCCATTATCATTAATTTATCTACTACATCAACCATGTATATTACTACATTTTCCATCAGTGCATTTTCTATTATACCATCCATGTCATATGGCATTGGTCACCCTTACACTTCATGGTATCGACCAAACTATACACCATCAGCCATCCTAGTATATTTTTTTACACCATCATCCACCTACTAAATTACATCATCTAGGATAATTATTGTATTCCATCATCCATTCCATATAGAATCAACCATCTTAAATATACTTATACTACATCATCCATGCCATATAGCATCAGTCAAAGACTTTCTCAACTACATCAACCAATTTATATGATATCAGCCATGATTTTTCCTAGCTATTTTTAAACTATATCAGCTTGGTTGATACCATTCAAATAGTGAAATCATTTTTTCCTTAGACCTAATAAATACCCTTAGCCTAATTTTTTACTTATCATCCCCTACACGTTCCCTATCCTACTTTTTACTCTCATTCTATGCTTATTGGGGAAATTTATGTTATACATATTTCCTTGGATCTTACTTCCTTAATCTAGTTCATATTAAATATAAAATACTTAAAAATAATTATTAATGCATTCCATACATGTACACCACCAACTATATTTGTGATGCATCGACCAGCTCCTCTGTCTCTTCATCTATGGGTGATCATCTCTCAAATTACTAAATTTAAATACACAACTCTGGTTTTAAAAAATAACAAATTTGCAAATTAATAGTTTTTCACCCTTTGTAGTAAAAAATCAAATTATTTAGCCTTTAATTATTTATCAATTGATTTTTTTTGGCCCATATCTATGTTTTCATAGGTCTTTTTCATGAACCAAAAGAATCTTGAGAATCTTGGTGAGATAGATAATTTTTCAGTGCTAACAAACAAAATTTATAGAGATTTTTAATTTCATCTTATTTTTCAAGTACATCTCTTTATTCCACACATAAGGTGCCTCTCATCTACTACACACATAACTTATTTTCCATAGCAATAAGGTAAGTGAAGGTGCATATTCATAGTTAATTTACTTTCAATTATTTTCTATTTCTATTGCATTTAGTTAGATCAGTTATTGTGTTGATATATTTTTTCTCAAAGCACCATCCCATGTTACACTATTGTGACACATGTTAAGCTTCGGGTATGAAATGTGTATATACATAATGTTTTTCACTTTATCAGTTATTGACTCTTTATCTTGTACTAACTTGTTGAGATTTAATCTCCCTAAGTACACACCTTAAAGGTGCACTAGGAAAGGGGTGGGTAGGTTGTTGGTGCTTTGTGAGAGATATTATCATTCCTATATCCATTATAGCTTCCTCAAACTTGATCCCCTAAGTTTCCATCCTAAACCCTCCAACTATATCAGGACCTATATTTCCTAATATATTGACTTGGTCTAATGTAGTCTTATTTAGCATTTGTCCCTTCCCTACTACATCGATCTCAAAAATGTAATTCCAAATGTGTCAGTGTAACCTTCATAACTATATCAACTTGGTTGATGCAATTCAAGGTCATTTTGCCCATTTTAAACTACGTATATTTGGCCAATGGCATTGGCTTAATTTTTAGGATGTATTGGGATCATTGACCACTATAAATACAAGTCACCATTTTATTAAAATAGAGACACATTCATTTCAATTATTATTGCTTGTAATTTTGCCTTATATCTACATTTGGAGGAATAACTACATAGGATCTTATCTTGAAGTAAAGCTTGTCTTATAGAGTTTTGGATTCATTAGGAGTCCTCTTATCTTAGATTTTGATTCATCCTTTGATATCCTTACAACCACAACAATCTCTTTCAAAGCACCATTTTCCAAGGGGAAACTAAGGCTCGATGGGTCTTATTTAAGGTAAGAATATTATAACCTTAGCTCTTTAAATTAGCAGATATAAGTTACATAATTGATTGAATAATGAATGTGTATCTCCTTGTTTAAGCTTTATCTACAATTATACTTAGTTTGGTTATAGGATTATTTAAAATTTCCATCTTTCCATTTTAGGTATCCTAGGCCCCCCTTTGCCTACCATGGCTCCTTATCCATTTTTTTATGTTTATAACCCTTCCTCTTGCATACATTGCTTATTCTCAATATTAGACCACTTACAAATAGATATCTAGTTAGATATATTTCATGGTGTTATTGGCCTAAAGGCTTTGGAATCCTTTCCTTTGGCATCATGTTTTAGGTTCTCCTCTTGATAAGATTGGGGATCCATTTGGTCATATCCCAAATCATTAAGTATCATTGGGTTCTCTCTGATTAACCTTCTCTAAGTCTAGATATTTATTAAAGAGGATAATTGTAGGTTGATCCTGACCCATTACATACAATTACCCTCTACCATCCCTCAATGAGGTAATCCAAATGGTTAGTGGCTCCAAAATGATGTCCTTTTTAGATGGATTTTTAGGGTATAACTAGATCTTAGTAAACCAATAAGACAGTTTCAAATCTCTCCATTCACAATGAAGTGTGGTTTTGTTGCCTATAATAAAATGTTATTTGAATTAATTAATGCAGAAGCTACCTTCTAGAGAACCATGGATTTTGATTTTCAATGCTTGATTGGTAAGTGCATAGTTGTTTACATGGATGACTTGAATATTTTATTTAAATGAATGTCTAATCACATACTTCATCTGTAAAGGGTATTTAAAAGATGCAAGAAGTATGACATCTCCTTAAACCCTAAGAAGAGTGTCTTTGGAGTTATTGAAGATAAGATTTGGACCACATCATTATGAAATAAGTTATTTCTATTGACTCTAAAAGAGATATTTAAATTTCAAAAAATACCTCTCCCTAATAGTAAAAAAGAGTTTAAGTCTTTCTTTGGCAAAATAAATTTCATACACAATTTAATTTCTAGTTTTTTTTTTTAATTTTCAAATCCCTTAATGTTATGTTGAAAAAAGACATGAAATTTGAATGAATGCCTCAAGATAAATTATAATTCCAAGACATAAAGAGTTCCATCATGAAAGCATCTGTCTTGACTAGTCCAGACTTCATAAAATACTTTTATCTCTGCCCCTTTACTTTAGAACACACCATAAATGTTGTGCTTACATAAAGGATCAATGATGAAGAGTTTCCCATAGCTTTTATGAGCACAAATTTTAAATATGAAAACTTAAGTATTATACTTTGGATAAACATGGTTATTATCTATTAAAAGCAACTAATTTTATTGGCACTACATCCTTCAAAACAAATCCATGTCATTGTATAAGATCTGGACATAAAACTCATGTTGGGATAAAATGAACTTGGGGAATGTAAAATTTGGTAGATGGCCAAGCTACAAGAGTATGACCTCAATACCAGATCAGCTAAAATAATTAGATGTCAAGGCCTTACTAATTTTATCATGGAATTAGACCCTATAATCATCATGATGCATATAAATCAAGCTCAGAAACTTTCCAATTAGTAGTATGACTACATTATCCATTATCTTCTTCATGGGGCATGCCCTCTTCAACTTAATCAAGAATAAAGGAGATTTTTAATATTAAAGGCATCTCATTACATGATGAATAAATGATTCCTATAATAAAAAAATATGAAGGAATTTATCTTAGATGTGTGACTAGGGCTGAAGCTGATGAAATTATGAGTAATTTTCATGATAAGATTAGAAGTGGCCACCCCTCAAGTAATGCAATAGCACATAAGACATTTAGATATAGGTATTATTGTCCCATAATCTTCAAAAATATTTACCATCATGTCACAACAATCCCTAAGTCTTAAGTGTTCATAAATAATTGAATGAATATAACCATGGACCTACAACCATTTTTAGAAGGCATATCATTTTCCTAATGGGGGTTCAACTTCATTGGTGTCCTCAATCCAAATTACACTAAAGGACACAGATTTTTACTCACATCTATTGATTGTTTCACTAGATGGACTAAGGCATTAGAAACCAATAAAAGCATATCCATGGAAGTGATCAAGTTCCTTGAAGAGAATATCATCACAAGGTTTGTCACTCATTTCTATTTCCTTTGTGATAATGATAGGACCTAGGTTCCCCAAAGCTCTGACACAACTTGTTATATTTAAGAGCACATATGATTACCTTTGTATAAGCAACTTAAACATGCAAAATTATACCAAAAGTATAAGTAACTAGAAATAGAAACAGCACAAAATATGAGAGGCAACACACAATTGTATTCAACTCATTCCAGAAGGAAATGCGAAGAAAAATCACACTTTCTTCTCACACCTCTCAGATGTACAGATCTCTTTCCCTCAAGAGTTATCTTCTCTCAATACAAGTCACAACAAATAACTCAAACACAGAGATGTTGTTCACCTCAACCAGTCAGTACAATACTACTAGTACAACCGAGTACAAACTAGTACTCCAAGTAGATCTCACCTAATCTTGCTCCTTGATGTGTTGCTATCACCTTGGATCTTGCTACCTCGTAGATCTCCTTTTGACCCTTGCACACACACACCCCTGCAGATCAACTGACCTTACTTACCCATGTAGATCTCCACCCTGGTCTTGCACACCCTGCAGATCACCCTGATCTTACATACCTGGAAGAACCCCTGTGATTCCACCATGGAAGAACTCTTCTGGTTCTACACTTTAAAATACAGCCCATGAGTTTATTATATAGATCCCATGCATATAATAATTAGACAAGCAGCTCAAGACTCAAACTAGTCTTTAACATGTAAAAAAATAGTTCAACTAACTGAATGTTCGTCAACAACTAATTCTAGAACCGCACAGGCGACCGACGTCGGCCCCTGTCTTCCTAGAGTTAATCGATGTTGGCCGACCCCTGCCAATGTCAGTTGCTTTTCGTCGACCCCTGCCCAACGTCGGTGATCCTGCCGATGTTGGTGACTGTGACACTCAGCAACCTCCTCCATGTTTGCATCTAGGTGAAGATTTTAGCTCCACAACCTAACAGATAATAGGCCTACATTCTAGTTAGCTGATTTTAATGAATGGGATTATGATAACAATATCACCTTGAAGTTTATATAAAATTATTCCCCCTAGGGAAATGGATTGACAAAATCAAAAACACAAACCTTATTGACACCATCAAGAAGTCATCCACAAACAAACCAAATAATTGTCATTCATTATTGAAGTATTTTGTGGACTAATTGAACTAGACATAAGAAATCCTTAAAAGCTTCATTATTCCTCCTCATATATGGGTAGTAGCTAGTGTTCCTTGTTTTAACCTTTTAGGACTTAACAAGTGTATAAATTTTATGTTTGTTAAAGAGATGAGTATTTTAAATTAGGGTAATAATATGCAATAAATACAACCAATTATTTTTTATATAATTGACTAAATTTGACCTTTCTAAAAATAGTAATAAATAGTGCAAGTAATAACTTAGCTGGAAAATAATTGAGATGGATGATATGGAGCTATAAACTAAAGCAAAAGCTAGTCTAAGTGTCACAAATAGGATCCTGGTGTCATAACCCCTCATGGATAGTATCACTCTAATTGGATAGTAGCACCATTATTGGAAATGTGGTGGTAGTATCCCTATATTAGAGGTAGTGTCCTTTATGTAGGACTATCATGAGCTTCTAAGTACACCTTGGTCTAGATATTTGAGGTTTGTTCTTATGTGCATGAGTTATAAAACCTTATATATTATCTATTGTGACTAAATTTATGAGCAAACCCTAATCCTACATGTTACTATGAAATCCAATTGATACAAGCTAAAAAGTGTGTTTATTAGTGTGGTAGGTTGGACATCTTAAACACCCCATTATGATGAGAGTTACCTACATACTAATACTTTGAAGATGGATTAATCCCATTGTAGTTCTCCCCACCTAAGTGATAGTGAAAGTGCAAGTGAAACTAGTATGATAGTGGACTTGAGTGCCTTGAATGTACTTAAGAATGAAAATCTCAATAATCTAAGCTTAAGACTATTATATATTTTAGTATGCATAAGTAGGTTAAAATAGGGATTGATAACCTTAATTATGCACAACGGGATTTGAGTTTGAATGTATATTTCATATCTAATTTCCATCTAGTGGTTAGAGGGCTAAAATTCATGTATATATACCATTCTGATGTTTATGTGGGTGTTAAAAGAGGTTTAGGTTGACCCTAGGAGGTTTTAGATTTAAAAAGATATTCATTTATGGTAAATAAATGGAAAGGACATTAGAATCATTGTTGGGACACTAGATCCATATAGAGATAGTGTCCTTATTATGGAGCTAATGTCTAATTGGCAAAACACTAGGCATGAAGGGCCATGATCAAGAAATGAGGGTCTAAGACTGCATTAAGGATGACTAGGGACACATGTGGCCCACACAAAGGCTGGATAAGTGTGATAATGGGATTGAGGATAGGTCTACAGATAATTTATGGATATGTAATCTTAATTATCACTCTTAGTACTCAAATACCACTTTTAGGTGATTACATCCCCCTCCCTTTATTTTAGAAATGAAGTAAAGAAAAATGACTAGGATAAAGTAAAAATAAGCATACCTAAACTTACCTAAGAGGTGAAGCTCATGAAGTTGGTCCAAGTATGTGAAGCATGTTCGAATGCATGTCTTGAAAGTGAAATGTGCATAAATTAATCTTTACTTAAGAGATTTTAAAAGTAAATACTAAACTAAGTAAATAAGTAAAACTAAGTAAAAGCATAAGAGAGAGGAAAGGAATGAATACACCTCATTGGGTACATGAACAAATGCATAAACATGTGGATAACCTCTATGTGTGTGTGAATATCTTGGAGTGAGATGATGGTTTGACCAATCCTCATGTGTGGGTGGCTCAAGAACTCAATCTAGTTTTGACTCCATCATTTCCCACCCCTGCTTAGTGGATCATGACCTATGAATATCTTATATTAGATTGATGGTGTGTCCAACCCTATCATGTAGATGGCTCAATAACTCAATTAGGCTATAACTCCATTTCCAACCCATGTGTAGTAGATGTATCTAAAATTGAAACTATGTAATTTAATTGTAAATGTCTAGCTGAGTATGTTGGTGTTGCAGCCACTTGGGTATATTAGGTAGCTCTGGGCCACTCAATAATGTCAACCACTGTAGATGGAGTAAGGCATGAAACTGGTGTGTAAGTTGGAATATGATTTTATACATATATAGTGTAGATAATGACATTTAATTTTTCATTACATCTAATCAACCACTATGTAAGTGAGCATACACAAATAATGTTCCATTCACATACCCCTAAATATGATATATGAGCATATGGATTCAAGATTGAGTTGTAATAATCTGTATCTAGATATCTGAATTGAATATAGGAAAGGCCATGCCATGCATGATGCCCCCAATATGAGAAAAATTATATGAATCTGATCAAAATTGGTATGAATCTAAGTAAAACTAATAAATGTGTAACTAAACTTGTGTAAACATGTATTGTACCTACTATACTTTTCTAGCCAATCTGGGTTTTTCTAAAATTGAGGCTATTGGATAATAGCACCATGTCTTAGATAGTAGCACCATTATTGGATATGTGTATCTAGTGTCCTAATTTAGGTGCCAGTGTCCTTCTACTCTAATTTCTATGCAACTATACTACTCTTTGTGTCACTATTTTCCCACTGTGTTTAATTGAGTCTTATTTTTATAATCTGAGCTTGTGTGCTAAAAATGTATTATAAATGAAATATAGGAGCCTAATCTCTATTACAAACCCCTATGAATTCCCCATGTGTATAGGGGAGTTTTTAAACCTATGAAAGAACTATCTTCAAAAGAAAAATCTTTGCAAGATGTGTGTTACCCAAAGTATATATGATATTTGTGTAATAATCCAATATAATGTGCATACATAACATCAAAATGTAATGCAATATGAGCATAAATTTTTAATGTAACATGTATGTCATGTCTAACATTTACAAGGATGTCAAGATAGATATAACAATGTATATAATGTTAGGATCTTACAGCACAATTGATTACTTTTGTGTAAGCAACTAAACACGGAATCAAATCAGAATTAATAAGTAACTAGAAATCAGAAACAGCAAAGAATAAGAGATATAAGAAATAACAAAAACTTGTATTAAACTCTTCCAGAAGGAAATACAATTGAAAAAATCTCTCTTTCTTCCACACCTCTCAGATGTACAGATCTCTTTCCCTTAAGAGTTCTCTCTCTCACAATTACAACCAATTCAATCCTTGAATTGTCTACCTTTTTTCTCATACAAACTATGAAGATCTAACCCTATTATATAATACTAGGATTCATGAGCTATGCATTCTCCACCATTAGATATGCCTCCTAATCAAAGGTTCAAATCTGTCCTATCAAAAATAGAAATGCAAACTCAATACTAACAGTTAATCTTATCATGCAAACAATCTGTTCTTCCTCTAAAATAGACTTTTGGAATGCACAGGTGACCGACATTGGTCCCTGGCTATCTGCATATGACCAATGTTAGCCAATCCATAACTGACGTCGATAGCTTTGGTTGGCACTTGACCGACGTTGATGACTGTGTAACTCCAGCAACCTCTGTATTTGCTCATCTAGTAAATCTTTTAGCTCCACAACTCAACAATCTCCCACTTGGAGATAAATAGCTGCACTTGTACCTATACAGCAACATCTTCTAGCTTGTTTCTCCATCTTCAAGCTCAATCTTGAAGACCAACAAAATTTGAATGAAGATTCAACTTCTCTTTTGTTACTAGCTTTGTTAACATATCAGCAGGGTTCTCATCCGTATGGATCTTTTCTAGCTTCAACTGTCCATCCTTCAATACTTGTTTAATGAAGTGGTACCTAAGTTTTATATGTTTGGTTCTTGAATGAAAGGTTGAATTTTTTGCCAAATGAGTTACACTTTGACTATCACTATACAATCTGCAACTCTCTTGCTCCTTTCCCAACTCTTCCATGAACTGAGTCATCCAAATCATTTCCTTGCTAGCCTCTGTGACTGCAATGCATTTTGGCTCTATAGTAGACAAGGCAACAACCTTTTACAACTTTGAAATCTAGCTAACCGTCGTTCCACCAATAGTGAACACATATCCTGTGGTGTTTCTCCTGCCATCCAAGTCACCTGCCATATCTGAATCTACATAGCCATGTAGAGAAGTGTTTGACCCTCCATAGCATAAATGGCTACTACTGGTCCCTCTCAAATATTTGAGAATCCACTGAACTGCTTTCCAATGTTCCTTTCTTGGATTGGCCATAAACTTGTTGACAACTCCCACTGCTTGGGCAATATCAAGTCTAGTTCATACCATTGCATACATCAAGCTCCCAACTACTGAAGCATATAGAACTCTACTCATGTACTCAACCTCATCATGTGATTTAGGACACTATTCTTTGCTCAACTTGAAGTGTCCAACCATAGGTGTGCTTACTAGTTTTACATCCTGCAAATTGAACCTCTCCAACACCTTGTTCACATAATCCTCTTGAGACAAAATCAAACTATGATTTTTCCTATCTCTCTTAATACTCATGCCAAGGATTTTCTTTGCTGCTCCTAAATCCTTCATGGCAAATGTATGAGCTAATTTTACTTTGAGCTCATCAATATCTTGCATGTGTGAACTTGCAACAAGCATATCATCTACATACAGTAATAGGATAATATAGCTACCATTATCTAATCTGTTAAAATAAACACAATGGTCAGATTGACATCTACTAAAGCCATGCTCTGTCATAAACCTATCAAACCTCAAATACCATTGTCTTGGAGCCTGCTTAAGACCATATAAGCTTTTCTTCAACCTGCACACAAGTTTCTCCTTACCTTTGACCTCAAAACCTTTCGACTGGTCCATATATATCTCTTCATCCAAATCTCCATGAAGAAATGTTGTCTTAACATCAAGCTGCTCAAGATGCAAATCCTCAATAGCAACTAAAGACAATACAGTCTGAATAGAAGTCATCTTTACTACAGGAGACAAAAATTCACCAAAATTAATACCTAGTTCCTATGCAAATCCCTTTACTATCAACCTAGCCTTATGTCTCATTTGTCCATTCTCTCCTTCCTTTAACTTGTAAACACATTTGTTTTTCAGTCTTTTCTTTCTAGCTGGCAACTCAACCAAATCCCACGTTTGGTTCTCTTTCAAGGAATCAATTTCCTTAATCATGCCATGCTCCCACTATTTCTTGGATTCTACCTGCATTGCCTCATCAAAACTTTCTGGTTCTCCACCATCAGTGAGCAAAAAGTAATATAATGAAGGGGAATAACGAATTGGAGGTTTACTTACCCTCTTAGACCTCTTTATGTGCATTTAAGACTCATTCATAGCTTTTTGTCCACCTAAATTCCTTTCTGTCAGTGACCGATCTTGGTCATCTCTGGTCAATGTCAGTCTATGCCTGACCAACATCAGTTCCACTTGACCAACATCGATTTCTTCTCGACCGATGTTGATTACTGTCTGACTGACATTGGTTCCTTCTTGACTGACGTCAGTGTCTATGCTTTCCTGTGTGTGACCCACGAGCTCATTTTGGATCATAACCTCATCCAAATCAACATTGCCCTGCTTAGAATTATTTAGCTTCTTGAGTTGATCACTGTACATCACCTTCTCATTGAAAACAACATCATGGCTTCTAATAATTTTGTTAGTTTCTAAATTCCACAACCAAAATCTGAAATCTCCAGAGCCGTAACCAATGAAAGTGCACCACATAGATTTAGCATCCAGCTTCTTTCTATTTTCTTTATCAATGTGCACAAAAGCTTCAGAACCAAAAACTCTGAGAAATGAAAGATCTACCTTTTTACCTATCCAAGCCTCTTCTAGAATTCCACCATCCAGTGCAGTAGAGGGTCCTCTATTAATTAGGTAAACTGTAGTATCTATAGCTTCTGCCCAAAACTGTAAGGGTAAACTAGCATGCAACCTCATACTCCATGAACGCTCTATTATTGTTCTATTCATCCTTTCAGTAACTCCATTTTCCTGAGGTATCTTTGGAACCATCCTTTCCCTGCGTATTCCACTCATAGAATAGTAACTGTTGAATTTATTGCTATAGTACTCACCACCATTGTCAGATCTAAGGCACTTCAATCTAAAACCTGTTTCATTCTCAACCAAAGCTTTCCATTTCTTAAATGTGTCAAAAACATCAGATTTCCTCTTTATACAATAAACCCATACCTTTCTTGTAGCATCATCAATGAAAGTAACATAATACCGTGATCCTCCAATAAAAGCTACCTGAGCTGGTCCCCACACGTTTGTGTGAACAAGCTCCAACTTGTGCTTCTTCTTTGTTGACCCAGTTTTGAGAAACCTCACTTTCATCTATTTTCCAAAAATACAATGCTCACAGAAATCTAGATCTATGCTTTTCAAATCTGAAAACTTACCTTTTGACTTAAGAATACTCATTCCCTTCTCACTCATGTGGCCAAGCCTACAGTGCCACAATCTTAAGTAGATAAAACAGAAGGAGAATAATCAATAATATAATTACATAGATAAAGAGTACCTACTCTCTTACCTCTGGCTAATACAAGTGCACCCTTGGAAACTTTCCAAGATTCAGCTATGAGAGTTACTGTGCAACCCTCATCCCCCAACTTTCTTACAAAAATTAGATTCCTCTTTAGGATGGGTACATGCATGACATCCTTCAACACCCATGTGTTGCCATTCTACAATTTCAGCTGCACTTTTCCTTTGTCAACAATTTTACAAGGCTCATCATCCCCTAAATAGACTATTCCAATATCTCCATGGACATAATCATTAAAAAATTCTCTATTTGGGGTTGCATGGAAAGAGGCACCAGAATCTAAAACCCAAGATTCTATTTTATTATCCAAAGAAAATATAAGAGCATCTTGTGCAACAATACCTGCAACTTTTGCTTCTTCTTTACCTTCATGCTGATTTTCTTCTTTAACTTTCAACCAGAAATCTTTCTTTGCATGCCCTTTCTTTTCACAATTCCAGTAGATAATATTTCTTCCATTTTTGGATTTGGATCTACTTCTCATCTTTGACTTTGACCTTGATCTCCCTTGTTTGCCCTTCTCTCTTTGCCTTCCCCTGCTTTCAATACTTAAAGCATTACCTAATGTTTCCCCTGTGCTTTTCTTGTGAGTTTCTTCATTCAAGATTACACTAATAACATCATCAACTTTCAAGATATTTGAAGCAGATGCAGTATTACTAACTATCATTACCAAACTATGCTGACTTTCAGGTAAAGAGCATAAGATTAAGAGAGCCTTAATTTCATCATCAAAAACTATTTTGACTGAATTTAATTGATTTACTATTGCATGGAAATCATTAAGATGACTAGATACAGATCCACCTTCCTGCATTTGCAAATTAAATAATTGCTTCATAAGATATACCTTATTCAAAGCTGAGGGTTTTTGATATAAATTTTCCAAAGTATCCATTAACTCTACCGTTGTCTTTGCCTGTGATAAGTTGGAAATCACAGAAGATGCCAATCTCAACCTTATATATCCTAGAGCCTTTCTATCAAGAACATTCCATTCTTCATCTTGCATATCTGTGGGCTTGCTTGAAACCCCACCCAATGGTAAGTACAGATCTTTCTTATACAAATAATCTTCTATCTATATCCTCTATAATTGATAATTCTTTCCATTAAATTTCTCCATTCTTAGCTTACTTTCTTCTGCCATTACTTTACTCCCACTCAATCAAAAACCCCTGTGAGTGAACCTATAATCAACAAACACTAACCCACTCTATACCAGCTGTTAATGAACCTAGCTCTGATACAACTTGTTAGGATCTTACAGCACAATTGATTACTTTTGTGTAAGCAACTAAACACAGAATTAAACCAAAATTAATAACTAGAAATCAGAAACAGCAAAGAATAGGAGATACAAGAAACAATGAAAACTTGTATTAAACTCTTCCAGAAGGAAATACAATTGAATAAATCTCTCTTTCTTCCACACCTCTCAGATGTACAGATCTCTTTCCCTCAAGAGTTCTCTCTCTCACAATTACAACCAATTCAATCCTTGAATTGTCTACCTTTTTTCTCATACAAACTATGAAGATCTAAACCTATTATATAATACTAGGATTCATGAGATATGCATTCTCCACCATTAGATACACCTCCTAATCAAAGGTTCAAATTTGTCCTACCAAAAATAGAAATGTGGACTCAATACTAACAGTTAATCTTATCATGCAAACAATATGTTCTTCCTCAAAAATAGACTTCTAGAATGCACAGGTGACCGATGTCAGTCCCTGTCTGTCTGCATATGACCGACGTTGACTGATCCATAACTGACGTCGGCAGCTTTGGTCGACACCTGACCGATGTCAGTGACTGTGTAACTCCAATAGCCTCTACATTTACTCATCTGGTAAAGCTTTTAGCTCCACAACTCAACATATAATAGTAAATATGAGTAAAAATTGAATAGCTACCTAGGGGATGGGTCATGATGTCCATCACGACACCCATATAAGAAGGGGAGATACATGAAGTCCCTCATGGCATTTAAAATTAGAGTGTGTAATAAGTAAGATAAAAGTTTCATGGCCATGGTACATACAAAAAAGTATACATACAACACACATGAGGCACACAAAGTAGGCCTAAGGTCTAAAACACAAGGGACATGGGCACATGTCACTAAATCTAAGAAAACAAGACATATAAGGACATGTTAAAATGTCCACATATATAATAAACTAGCAATTTAGCTTAGATCCAAATAGAAGGACATGTTCAAATGTTTGCATACATAATCAATAAAGCACACATAAAGACATGGGTACATGTCCAAATCACATATACTGTGAAAATAAGTGGTGTAGAGCCAAAGAATAATGGCATATTCAAAATCCCTTGAATGGAAGAAGCATAGAGATACAATAAAATATAAACTAAAAAAGCTAGAAATAAAAGCATGCATGAATATGATACAAATCTATGTAAGAACTAGGATGTAAATATGTTGACTCTAAAGTAGTAGTATCTATTAAAAAATCTGAGTAACTATAACATGATCAATATCAAGAAATAAAAATGCTAAATATGTGATGTAAAGTATATAAAGATAGAACCTAGAAATACAAATTGTGTATAGGGTATCCCTAAGTTGGTGAATGTGTTAAGTGAAGAACCGAGGTATCAGTGTATATGCCCCCAATGGGTAGATAATAGTAAATCTAGATCAGGGTAGTAGACTTGAGTCCTGTAAGTAAATCTACAAGCACTCAACAAGACCAAGTAAAGCACGTATGTATGATAAAATTGACTATATTGATATAGATAGCATATTTAGTGTCTTTTAAATATAATAAATGTAAACATAATGATACATACAATCTATAATTTTGTGTTTTTTGAGTAAATATTTGAATGCTTTTGTGTTTCTAAAATATTGTATTATTTTTGTATTTTCTAGATAGAAGCTATGTATAAGCAATATGAAAAAAAATTGTTGATTTTATATGTAAAAACTCCTTATATGCATGATGTTCAATGGGTTTTTGATTGCCTTAACATTAAGTGAAGCTAAATGATATACTTTTGGGCTTAGTTTTTCTGTGATTATGTACGAGCTAAGCCAATTTGGTTTAAATTTTCCTTTGTTCTCTTCTTTAGCATTGACATTTTTGAGATTTTATTTTAAAACCAAATCATTGACTTTGAATTCCTTACTATGGACATAGTTATTGTAGTTCTATTCTATTCATTTTTGCTATGCCATGAGATGCTCTACGGCTTGAATGCATGTGTGATCCAATTATTCTAATTCATGAAGATGTCGCTCTATGTACTGATCATCTATGATGAACCCTTTTAAGGAGACCAATAAGGATGGAATTTTTAACTATAGTGGCATAATTGCTTCTGTGTCATATACTAGTGAATAAAGAGTAGTTCATGTTAGTGTGTGTAAATCGGTGTGATAATCCCATAGTGCATAGATGAGCTAATTATTTTAATCATCACCAAATTTGGTAAATATTTTACTGAAGATACTGTTGATTATCTTGTTTATTTATTATGTTTTTCCATTACCATGTGGGTAATATAGAGTAGAGAATGTGTGCTAGATTTTATATTTAGTGAAAAAAATCTTCATTGTTTTATTCTTGAAATAAGTTCCATTATTTTTGATGATGGTCATTGGGAGGCCAAAGTGGCAAAAAATATTGGTCATGAAGAAATGACATATATCTTCTCCCTTTATGGATTTTAGTGGAATAGATTCCACCCATTTTGTAAAATATTGTTTAACTATGCTAATGAATTTATGACCCCCTACAAATTTTAGATTTATCTTACCAATTAAATCAAAACCCCGTAGCATGAATGGCCATGGGGATACGATAGGTTGTAGTTACTAGGAAGGGACATGGTGTAGGTTGCCATGGCATTGAAATTTGTTACATAACTTGGCATATTCTTGGAATTCTTGTTTCATGGTTGGCCAATAGTAACCTTACATGATTAATTTGTGTGACACTACTTTACCATTGAAATGACCACTACATTCACTATCATGCAACTATCTGATCGCCAACTTAGCTTCCTCAGCTATCAAACATTACAGTAAGTGTCCCTCAAAATATGTTTTGAATAATTTCCCTCCAATAATGACATATCGAAGGTATTTTTATTGTAGTTTGCATTTTTCATTTCTTGTGAAAGTATCAAGAGTAATAAATTTATGTCAAAAGTTGTATTTATTAAAGAACCATTAAAATGTTGTTGTGTTGTGTGTGGTAACTAGAACTGTTAGAGATATGAGGTCCACATGGGACACTAATGGATATTATAAATGTTTGATAGTGAGGATAGTTTGGTCTTCATTTATTTTAATAGGGATCAATGATGTTGTATTGGCCATTACATCAGCATGATTATTATATTTACATGGGGAATTTTCAATAGATAATTTATCAAATTGAGCATGTAGACATCGAACCATATTCTTTTAGGAAATGAGGCGTTCTTATTTGGTTTGGTATATATCTATAACTTAATTAACCATTAATTATGAATCCACATAAACTTTAATTGATTTGATCTAGAGATCCTAAGTTGTTTGACGGCCTAAGATAAGAGTTTTGTATTCTAAAATATTATTGGTATATGAAAAACTGAGTTGGTAAGCAAGGTGTATTGTGTGCCCAAGTGGGTCAATGAAAATAATTCCAATTACAGAACTAGATACACATCTAGAACCATCAAAGAATTTTATCCATGTATCAGAAGTGGTATAAGAGTAACATAACCCATTTTATAATATAGCCTAAGATATGCAGTTTCAACATGAGGAAATTTAAAAGATTGACTTTTGTAATGACTTATGTCTCATTGTTAATCTTATAGTGTTAGAGCTTCTAAGTAGTAAATACAAGTGCAAAATAATTTTTTTCTATTATTGGATAATTTCATTCATAGTCAATAAGTGTATGACTGATGTAGTAAATGGCCTAATCTTTATGTTGATCATCATATTGTGCTAGGAGTGCACTGAGTGCATGATCTATCACTGAGAAGTAAAGTAGAAGTGGCTTGTTATGTGTTGGTAGTACCAAATAGGTGGGTTCAGTAGGTACTATTTGAGTGTGTCAAATCTTTATTGACATGTGATGTCCCATTCAAATTTTATATCATTTTTAACTAATCTAGTGAATTACTAAGTCTTATGTATGATTTGTGCAACAAAGTAGTGTATTTCCTAAATATTTCCCCAGAGGGAGTGAAGTTGCTTTAAGTTGGTAGGAGGAAGCATGTCCATTATTGATTTGACTTTCTTGGGGTCAACCTTAATACCACGTTTGGATATTATAAATACCAAGAGTTTACCTAATGAAACCCCAAAGATACATTTCTTTGGATTAAGTTATACACTATATTTTTTTAGTCCCTCATAAATATATTGCATGGTGTTGTTGTTCTTTTGATTTTGTAATCAAATCATCAACATAATCTTTGATTATTTTATGAATGATATCATGAAATATATATGTTAATATTCATTGGTAATTTATGCCTACATTTTTTAATCTAAAAGGCATGGGGATATAGTAAAAAGTGCCCCATGGTGTGGTAAAAGAATTTTTTTCTTGGTCTTATTTAGTGATCATAATTTGATTGTAACCAGCGAAGCCATCCATAAAAGAGAGCATTTTGTAGCCTAATGTATAATTGAGTATCATATCGATGTTGCATAGAGGAAATTCATTCTTAGTAAATGATTTGTTTAGGTCTTTATAATCACAACATTATATTTTAACATTAGGTTTTATAATAGGGATAATATTGGCAACCCATAGGGGATGAGCAATTGGTCAAATGAAACTAGCATCTAGGAGATGTTGGATCTCATCCTTTACTAAAAGAGCAACTTTGGGGTGCATTTTTCAAATTTTTTGTTTAACAGGATTAGCATCGAGATAGAGTGTAACTCTACTGCAATTGAGAGATCAATGCCAAGTTTATCAAAATAAGCCCAATCAAATATTTTAGGAAAATATTTTAAAATTTGATGAATATTTATGTCTTCTTCTTTATGTAAGGCAGCATCCAATAGTATGAAATGAGGATTAGTATCTATGCCATAATTGAATTTTATTATCTCTTCATAAGTAACATAGATCGATCTACAGTGTATGGTGATGTAGGGATAGTATCATCTGTGTCAGGTAAAATATCCTCTAAATCATCTGAATGCTCACCAAAGTATGACTACACATTTTTGTAATGAGTAAACCTATTCTTATGATATAATTTAATATATATCCGTGTATACCCATAATAATTTTAATACAGCCTTGTTGTTAGTGAATTCATCAAAATTTAGTAGATCCAGAGAAGTTATATCATCAAAAATATTGGGGTAAACAACTGAGAGTGTATAAACATGGTTTACCATATCATCTAACCTTGGAATAGTTGGATAAAAAATAGTATGCTCATAATTATGGTGATATGACTTGGCATTATATGTGTTATCTTTATATCCAAGTCCTTATCTACCCTATTGATCATATGCTTCAATGGGATTAAGGATTCCCTGCTCATGTTTGCCAAGGCCCTGTCTTGTGTAACCTACTTTTTAGAAGTACCTTGATGTAAAAAGAGAAGTGAACTTATTATAATATCCTCTATAATTATCTATGGGAGTGATACATGTGTTGTAAATAGTAGCCTGGAATGGTGTTGTATCAAAATCCATGTGAGGAATATAATAGTGTGAAGGCTCTGTTTGTTAACAATTTTTGAATAATTCTTTATCCATAGGAAAATTATAGATATGACCTTTGTAGCTAAACTTTAATCATGCATGTAAAATGGTTGTAACTATGTGCATATCATTAATCCATGGTCTTCCAAGAAATATATTGTAATTAAGATCATTAGGCACAATTTTACATGTCGTAACTATATATGCCCCAATGTAAGGTTTACTATGATTTGACCCAAAAAATTACATTGAATATTAATAAAATCTTGAATTTTCATATCATAAGGATACAAATCCTTAGCATGTATATTAATAAATCCAAGAAAATATGTATTGTAAATGTTCAATCATGATCTATTTTTGACTAAAACTCATTTGACACCTACCTCTTTAATTCATAATACAATGTAGAGAGGCAAGTGTAAATCTAGGATGTGATGAGGTGGGAGATCTTCCCTTTCAAATGAAATAGGCTCTTTGGTCCATTTCATATTATTAATTATGGAATCAACATAAGTTGGCTCATATGTTTGATGCACCTAAGTATCATGGAGTGTATCATACAAAATGCCTTTGTATGTGTCAAAATGTTGTAGGAGCTCTAAAATTGAAACTATAGCTGAAGAATCATTGCCCTAGTCAACAAAGCTATAGCCATGGGTATTGATAACCTACCAAGATCTAGGACCACATGTAGACATCATAACCTAGATCATATGGTCTACTAGGAGCATAGAGATGGTAGTAGATGTACTATGGTGGTTATATGTGTGTGATCTAGAAGTAGGATGGATAAGCGAGACCACTGATGTTCTCTTATATTTATGAGTGATAGGTAAGGGATCAAAGTGAACTAAAGAATTAAATTCATCTAAAGGATACTTGTTAGTTTTAGGTAGTGAAGTTTTTATCTTATGTAATGTGTTCTCTATATGTTTAAATATTTGTCTCTTAATTGAATTCCACATAAGAGAAGAATAGCATGCTAAATAAATCATGAAACATGAAAATCATTTTAATTGATATAAAGCATCATGTATACATGTGTCTATGTATTTTCTAAGTTCATTCTAAATTAAAGGGAACAACATGAAAATGAAAGTATTAAACTTTGCAACAAAAAGTGATACACTTATTTTATCATTATTATCATGATCATATCAAATAAAATGATAAAATGTATGGATCTAAAATTTGAATGTTGAAAATGTAAACCCTAGGGTTATCTAGGGTAAGGGTTTGTACAATATTCAAAGTAATTTAGGCTCACCAAATGTTTTAACCTTTTAGGACTTAATAGGTGCATAAATCCTATGTTATTTTAAAAGCTAAGTATATTAAATCTTGGTAATAATATTCAATAAATGTAACCACTGATTTATTACAAAATTGATTAAATTTGACCTTTCTAAAAATAGTAAGAAATAGTGCAAGTAAGAACTTAGTTGGAAAATAACTGAGACAAATGATTTGGAAGCTAGAAATTAAGGTAGAAGTTGGTCTAATTGTTGCAAATAGGATCTTGGTGTCATAACCCTTCCTAGATAGTAACACCCTAATTAGACAGTAGTGTCATTATTATAAGTGTGGAGGTAGTGTCCCTATATTAGTAATAGTGTCTTCTATAAAGGACTATCCCAAGATTTTGGGTGTACCTATATCTAGATATCTGAGGTTTGTTCCTATGTGCATAATTTCTAAAACCCTATATATTACCTATTTTGATTGAATTTATGATAAAACCCTAATCCTCCATATTGCTAGGTCATCTAGTTGATACAAGCTGAAAAGTGTTTTTGTTAGTGGGGTAGGTTGGACATACTCAACACCTCATTGTGATAATAGTTACCTACATACCAATACTCCAAGGAGGGATCAATCTCAATGTAGTTTTCCCCACCTGAGTTTTATTATAAGTGCAAGAGAAGCTAGTATGACAGTGGACTTGAGTGCTTTGAATGTGCTTAAAACTAGAAATATAGGTAGTCTAAGCTTAGGACTGTTGTAGATGGTAGTATGTAGACATAGGGTATAATAGGGATTGATAACCTTAATTTTGTATAACCTATTCTGAGTTTGAAGGTATATTTTGCATCTAATTTCCATCTAGTGGTTACAGGAATAAAAGTCATGTATATATACCATTATGATGCTTGTATGGGTGTTAAAAGAGGTCTAGGCTAACCCTATGAGGGTTTAGATTTAAAATGATATTTATTTGTGAAAAAGAGAGTGAAAGGACATTAACACCATTATTGGGACACTAGATCCATGTGCCACTAGTGTCCTTATTATGGCGCTAGTGTCTAAGTGGTAGAACACTGGGCACGAAGGGCTAAGATCAAGAAGTGAGGGTCTATGACTACTTTAGGGATGACTAGGGATGTTTGTGGCCTACATGAAGGTTGGATAAGTGTGATAATAGGAACTAGGATATGTCTAAGACTAAGCTAGGGATAGGTAGTCTCAAGTATCACTCTTAGCACTCAAATACCACTTTTAGGTTATTACATTCCCCATTAACTTGAACATTCCCACATATCAATTCATGCAAGAATATATGAGATAAAATGATAGCATAAAATACATATTGTTGAATATCTTACAAATTCAAGATGCATGAGATGAAGCAATACATAACTTTAATAAGCATCAAGGTATAGTGAAAATATGGTTTTACAAGAGGTCAAAAATTAAGGTATTTAGAATCTCAAATCTTGTCATGTTATGGGATAAGGTGCATGAAAATAAATTGAAACAATCCAAGTTGGATCTTCTTTGGATTTATCCTTATCAAATCTCTAAAATTATGGGTTGCAACACTTTCCAACTGAAGAACATGCAAGGGAAGGATCTCTCTCTACCTATGAATGGGAAGTTATTTAAGAAATACTTCTTGGTTGTGTCATCCATGTCTATCATGGAATTACAATGAGTTCTATCTTTGGATTAGTGTAGGCATAGAGTAGAATTAAAGTAATTTATTTTATGTTTGTTTATTTTTCTATTACTTATTGTTTCTTCATGGTGTTTTTTCTTTCTTTGTCTAGTTTTTGAATTTTTTTTTCATGTTTTTTGTATTTCTTAGAGTTTTTTCAATAAGTGACGAGTGGGACATCTAAAGTAAAATAAAAAATCTTGTTGTCTCCTTTCACAATGTTTTGACTAGTTAATTTCATCTCTCCTCATTCTCTGGGTCATAATCCTTCAAGCACTTTCAAATTGTTGAATAAGCATTGAATAGTTATACAAGATTTGAAAGCTTTAAAATTCATGTTTCATCTTAGGCACAAAAATAACATGGTATATTTTTTCTTATTTTTAGGAAAAAATGGAGTAAATGTTTTAAGAATTAGCATATGAATTAAATAATTGTTTTCTTACTAAAGGGAGGTCAGCAATACACTTTGGCACTTTAAAGATAGAATAACCTCAAGGTCTATAAAATAGTATAAGAATAATCATTCATGATAATAAATTTTCTAAAAATACTTTAATATTAGGGCTATCTTGGTTCCCAACCCTATTGGAGTAAATAAAATCAAAATCAAAGTAGAATGTGAATATCTTAAGAAAATTAAAAGTTTTCTCTTAATAAAAGGTGGTCCATTTAATCTCCATCAAGGCTATAGACATCTTGTGTTAAATGGATCAAGGCATATATTGGAACCAAAAAAATCTTTGTCAGGGATATGGATGTCTAGATAGTATTAGATCAATACCCAATCTCCTCACCCCTAGCCAATGAATGAATAAAATAACGTCATTGCATAATTTCAAATCATGGAAGTTACTCACATGTTATATCAAAAGCCTCAAAGGTAAAGAAAGGCATATGAATCACTTTCTTCACACATGTTGACTCCTCAAATATAAGAAAACTTATCATGTTGTGTGCTAAAACAAACACAAGTGGTCTATTTTTCCTTGATAGTATGAAATATAATCTCATAGTCTACTTTGATTTCCCTAATAAAAAATAATTAATCCTAATTTTTAAACACTTTGATAGTGTTTTACCCATATAGTCATCATTTGTTGGGGCTAACACACCCTATTATTTTATAAATTGGGATTGCTTTCATGACCCTAAATTATTTTTGTAAATTAGCTCTTCCTTACACTTGAGTCTTGGCTTTATATATTTGATTCAAATTCTCTTTGCAATCTTTGAAATGGGGTCAAAATCAATGTCTAATAGGTGAATTCAAGTAGAGTGATTGTAGGAAAAGTGGTTCTTGTCAAGATATCCCAACATAATTGGTAGCAAAAGTACAGACCATTTTAACTACCTTATACATTATTTGGGGACTTAGGCTTATGAAATGAGATTTGAAAAATAATAAAACTGACTTTACCTTTTTGTCTGCATATTTTTACAATACATAAACTTTTATTTTACTTGGCTTAGTTGTTATTTATTTGACCACTAACTTTTCATTATTTGTTATGCAGACCATGTATCATTATTTCATGACTTCATGACTCTTTGTGGGTCTCTCACCCCTTCATACTATTATTACCAATTAAGAGACTATGATCTAATCATATTATGCCACATATCTTGATCTTGTATTATGTGGCATTTTTTTCACACTCTTGCATCCTCATAGTTTTCAAAGGCATGCACCAAGTTCAAAGCACCACGATATTATGATCCAATCACCACATGCCACATGTCACTATTTCATGACTTCATAACTTTTCATTTCATGCAAAACTTAATAGGCCTCACACGATGAGAATGTTATCCGATCATTGTATATCATGTGGCATCATACTATTGTTCATGCACCTTTCAATTGTTTTTACATTGCACTTAGACTAAAGACAACAAGCCCTCAATCTAACCAAAGGAGGATATGTGCCCCACTCAAGAACACTCATATCTTGAATTAGATCAAACAAGGCTTAAGTAATGGGTGAAATTAAGGCACATAGATGGATTACATCATCTAATAAACTCATGAAAAATGTCAGATTAAATCAAATTATAATGAGAAAAAAATATTATGAATTAATGCAAAGGTCACCTTAACATTAAATCCATAAGAACAACTATTCCATTTCATTTATTTGAAGTTTAAAAATAGATATAGATAAATAGGGTCACCAATTTGTCCAATTTCCTGAATTGGCATTGATTGTAAAATCTCATTGCAATACAATTACCTATCAATTATCTAGAGTTGAATGTTTGCACATAGTGGAAAAGGAATTAGTAGAATCGATGACTTAGAAACATGGAATCTTGTTCTCATATTGGGACCAACTAGGTATTCATGGATACTCAAATCCTCTAAGGAGCCCTAAAGAATAAATTCAAGAATTACAGTGCAATTCATGACACAATGGATAAGGGAGAACCATTCTCTAAGGAGGAAATCCCCAAGGAAGAACACTATGCCTATGTAGGTGATCTACTAGCCATGAAATAAGCTAGGCTTCATCAACTTTCAACCAACTCAGAGGTATTCCCCTGTATCAAATTATTTCATAATCTTTTTTTCAAACCCAACACTTGGATGGATTTGTGTTGTCACTTAAAAATCATAACAAAATAACCTTCATAGCTAGGATTTTCATTGAATTTTATTATCAAATGCCCCAATCAGACACTCTAAATAATCAAAAATTCATTTCCCAATGGCTCACCCAGAACAACCTTCAAGAAGTGTTGAAGGATTGTGAAGAAACCCTAAGAGATGGATTGATAGGGAATATGTGGGCAATATCCACAGTCATCACTTTAGGGCAAGTGGCCAAATTAGAATGGCTCAAATGAATTGACTTGATGGTGCCACCAACATATCCCATTTCAAAAAGTTATGCATGCCCCTCTTGTCTATGTTCATCAATGATCGACATATTCTAGCTTTGGGGGAGGTTCAGGTGTAAAAAGAGGTAAAAAATTTTCTATGATGTCATATTTATTTGATGCCACCTCTGTTATAGTTTATTTTGATAAAATCCCACAATGGACTCCTTCCCTATGGACATCAATCCATAAGCACTTTCAAAATCTATATCTACATAAATTCATGCATTATATGTCATAAAAAATTTATTGCTTATATCCCCCTATGTACCATGATATCAACGAAGATCCCATGCATGGGCTATCTAATGAAATGAGAAGATTCATAATGAGTATAGGATCCTATTGGTACTACCCATATTACATATTCATAATCATAGAGGGTGTTTTTATGTCACCCATCAAGGTGCCCATATATGTTCTAGACAAGTTGGTCAAGCAATAGATTGCATACCAACTCTACCATGGGATCAAATATATATGTAAATAAAATAAGAAATAACTTTGGCCTCTGTTGCCTTATAATATAGGCCACAACATCATCCAAGTTTGGACATGATTGAGTCTAATAGTGGATCATAGGACCTTGTTCAATTCAAATGGCCATGACCTACATCATTGGAATCTAATGGGGAGAGTCAAGGCCCATATAAAATCCTTGAAATGGAAAGTGTTTGCCATCTACAACCACAACACACACCCTCATGACTAATGCATTATACAATGATGATGTGAAGAGGAAGATGAACATTTTAAGCCTTGCACTCACCCCAGTACAGTCCAATTATCTAATGCATATAGAATAAATACCACAAGCCCCTGAAATTCAAGAGGAGTCACTAAGTAGAAAATTTTCATCGAGAATTAAAACTCCAAGGCCTACCTCCACTAACACTCATTCTAATAATCCTTCAGATTCAAGAGGTAACTGGTTGTTAAATTCTCCTTCCTCTCATATCTACTTTTTTTATGGAAATTACAAAGATATCTTCTTCCCAAGTAAAGGCAATGGTAGAGTAGGCCATATTAACTCCCTCCTTATCCATTTATGCCTCCACTAAAATATGAACTAGTTAACACCCCTCTAGCTATATCCCATTTGGAAGTGATTATAGTAGGTACCATTACACAAAATTTCATTACCATCACCATTTATACCATCACCCAATCTATTCATATCATGCAAAAAATGACATCTCAAGCAGTGTGACTTCCATGTCCCTAAGCATTTTTGCTTTAAATCCCTTGGAGAAACACACCCCTATTTCAAAATTGGATCCAATCCTAATTCCATCATACTCCAAAGTCACTATTATACCTAGGTTACCACACTTAGTAATGACTTCCATTTCAAAACTTATGGATCCCATCCCCCTCTCTATTAGTCAATCTACAATTTATAGTCTACAACCCAACGTTTATTTGTCAAATCCATCCTCCACACCTCACACTGTGACGACCCCTCCCCCAACCATAAATCTTGATCCTCCACTTTTCACCCCTCCTTTATCATATTGATTGAATCTCATAGTGTTTTTCATGATTGACCCTATTGCATCAATTCCCAAGAGTTCTCCCCACCCATCACCCATTTCATCGATCACATCAACCTCATCCTTTTCCACCTCAATGTCATAGGTTTTAGGATATTAGATGGAAGGCATACATTTGGCCAAATCCCAAAGGACAAGGATTGTCATAAATAATGAGCCAAAAGTGAAACTAAAATTTGAAAATCTCATTGGAAAACTCAAGAGAATAACTAAAATGAAGGTTACAAAAGATAAGACACCCACTTTTCATGAAGTTTAGGAATAACTATTCACCTTGACATGAAAGAGAAAAGGCATACTAGGGGAAACAAATGAGTTTACAAAGGATCATGAATATGTGGTCACTACCACTGGTGAAGTGGCAAATAAAATTGTCAAAGGCATGAAATAAAATATTTAAAGGATATAAACCTAGATAAGAGATTTAGTGCCATAGAATATCACTGCAAAAGTGAATGAGGCACTTGAGTCATTTTATGAGCTCCTATCAAAATGTTGCAAGGAAAAGGCAAAAGGTATTCCTTGGAAATGAAAGGTAAAGCTATATCTAAACCTTATTACCAATTGTGAGGCTAAATTGGCAAATTTAACAATTTTTTCAATAAATACATATTCCTACAATTAAACCTCATGACTATGTATGACATGGGTCATGTCAAAATTTGATGATACATATGAGGACATCACTATGAAAATGGGCAAAAAATGGGTTTTAAAATTTATACCATCGATAATCCAATGGACATGATCATACAATTGTTTCAAGGGGATAAGATAGTATTGTTATTTAATCCAAATGGATACCTTGATTATTTCACATATTTTTTGTCAAATTAGCTGATTTCATTGAAGTAAATAATAGGTCCCAAGAGGTGAATAGGGCTAGTCATGAATAAGTCATTGACTTGGTAAGCTATGCCAAGGAAAAGAAGGTAAGGTGAGTAACAACAATGAAAATAACCCTATGAACCCCTCTTGAAAATCATGAAATCTAGCTAAACAAAGTAAGGGTGTTATTTAGAGCCCCTATTATCGCTCTACCTAGAATAGATGAATATTTTTAGGCATGTTCCAAGGCATGAAATCTCAACACACTAGTTTAAAATGGGGTAGCAGTGTCAAGGACGATATTCCTAATAGTCCCACCTCCCAAACAAGCACTCTTTCGTGTAGCATTCCTAAAGCTAAATCAACACAAGCTAGTAGTACTCCAAGCATTACCTCTCAGGACAACACTCTACAGACTCAACCTAAAACACAATGAGTTAGGAGGAAAGTTAGTTATCTATGTTCCTATTTGAATGTGGGTGGTTATATATCCTCAAGTATTTTTTTCATATTTAAAAAGCATTTGGAAGCCACTCATAATGCCATATAATGCAAAGTGGGGCTCATCCAATGATGGGGTGATTTGACATATATTCCCTAAGGAAATAATAGACTAGAGGCGGAGACATAAACATTTAAAAGGGATTCTCCTTTGAAAATTGTAAAAGGGTGTAAAAGGACCCATATTTGGTCAAGCTTTTATGTAGAAGGCATGGCCACTTTCTTTTTTATTATGCTATCTTTGTCTCTTTTGTAATAATTCTGGCTATAACAACTTTGCCATTATGGTTATGAGTGGAATATCTCTCTTGCATGAGGAGTCTCATCTAATGTTGTATATGGGCATATTTCAAACATTGTAAAGGGTTGTATTTTAAATAGAAATTTTGAAAGAACTTCATAAATTCTTAGGTATGTTCATGGACTCTTCTTTGTTTTATGTGAAAACCTTCCTCAATTCTCAGCATAGACATGGTGGATGTTATATGTTTTCTTGAATTATGGTATGAATTTTCATTTCTTTATGTGTGCTTAGTCAAGATGATTAAATCACTAGCCTGACACATTTTTGTATATTATTATGTTAATCTAAATGGTCATATGTGAATGTGTTTTATTAAAAAAAATTGTGGTTTTTTATCTCATGAAGTAATATTGTAGGGATCATGTTCACTCTAAATTCCTCCCTAGAATCCCTATCATATCTAACTTAGTTTGAGCCTAAACAGAACTACCTAGACAAAGGTAAGTTGTAGTCATATTCATAAATAGTACATGCAAATGACTGTATCCCCACAAAGTCTGAGAACCCACTTTTCAACCTTACCCTCCTATTTTATGTTTCTTTTATCTGACTCACACTTAGAATTAGAGGCCATTGTTAAAAAAATTCTTGGGGAATATTGGCAAGATCTTAAGATATAGTAGTGTTTGGATGCAGGATTGGTCTCTATGGGTGGTAACATTTGCATGTTCTTAAAGTTATTCCCATCATGTTATGTAAGAGAGCTATAAACTGTAACTCATGCAATGTGTTGTGTCTACAGCTCTAAAATAAGAGGGATGTATCCCATTATTTTCCCCTTTTTTAAGTGTGCACCAAAACCCCATCAATAGAGAGGGAGGATGAAGCATTCCTGCAAAAATATCTAGAGTTAGTCAGTATTGAATACAACATTGTTTTGAATGGAAGGGGCATGTTATGCCCTTAACCTATAGCATGTATAGGGATATGTGTGACCAACTTGTGACTAACATAACTTTTTACCTTGTCTTATCACAATTCTTTAAGTATTCATATTGTTAATAGGGTTGGCCTATGAAATATCCATAGCCCTAGTAAGGTGCATATAAGAGGTAATCGTTATTAATTTAGGATCATATTGCAAATTATGTTACTTTTACATGGCAGTGGAAGTTTCCCCTTTGAAGTAGTCTAGTCTTATATTTCTAATATCTTGTTTTACTATCAAAATTTAGTGTGGATTGATTTAATCTAGTCTTATTATTGTGAACTTCTATGGTTTATATGTCATTGTTATTTATATGTGCATCTATGTTTATGAATTTAATTTATCTATGTGATTTTATTACAAACAGATGCATCCAAAGAAGTAATTTTAATAGACAAAAAACTAGACAGTTGACATATAACACAATCCAAGGCAACAATACTTTTTTGTGTCAATATAAATGTATTAAAACTTGTCAAAATCCCATGTATAATGCTCATTAAAAGTGTGTTCAAGTGCATCACTATTATATCAATCAAATTCTTGAAGAAAATCAAATCAAACACTCATCAAGTTGCTTGGAGAACATAAAAGAACCAAATTCAAAGACCAACTTCATGTCTCTTCAAATATGACCATCAAGGGAGGAGGTCACATTATTTAATGGGTTTACATATGTATTTTGTAGTTAATATATCCAATTACATAATTAAAGGCAAATATATAGGTAGTTGTCCAAATTGAATTTTATGCACTTGTTAGATTTTTTTTTCAATTAAAAAAAACATTTTTTAAATGATTATTCTTCAGTCATTGAAATTAATAAAAGATGGAAATGGAATTATTTGAAGGACTATGAATTTTTGAAATAGCATTACCAAATTATTTGTCATGCATGAAATTATCATCTCAAAAACTCAAGTAAAACATGTAAAAAACTGTTTACTTAATTTAATAATACTTAATTGTTTAACTATTGTTACTAATCATCCAATAATAATTTCCATAGTTACTATATACACACATCTCTAAGAGAGAATAAGTTCAAAGGTAATTTCCAAAATTACCATACCACATGAGGATCTATTTTACAATTATCTTATTATTATTTTTATGGAAAAAAAACCATTATCACTAATAGGTAAAACTATGATGTCCTAATGCAAGGATCTCTTTTAATTTAAGTTTCATTGATTTCTTTAGTGCAAGAAGAAAAACTAACCTTCTCCTTTTTCAAACATATGCAAGTAAATACAATAGTAATCCAAGTTACAAGATAAAAATGATAAGGCTACTACCCTATGGCTATCAAGGGAAAGGTCCCTACTAAAGTATCAAACAAACACCACTCTTAGGGATCATGTAAAATAAAGAAAGCTTACATTATTATTTTCATCAAAAGGCAACATCCATCATCTCATCAAAACATAATATAAGGGTCAAAAATATTTAGAACATAGAATAAATATAATTGTTTTATTTTATTATTATATTAGTGATCTAGTAAGAGTCTAAGCCTAACATGAGGATAAACTTTGAGATAACCCTAACCTAGCCTATGACCTAGGACCTGATGCCCTCCATAACTTAGGCAACCTATGTGTCCACTCCTTATAATCAAGGTCAGATGTAGTTCTTCACTTAAACTTGTGAAGGGTTTCCTCCACAAAATGTTATCATCGAAAAGGGATAACAATCTAAGCCAATAATAAAATAAAAATATAACAACACAAATGAGTTTTTACAAGCTCTAGACATAAAACTCAAAATATAAACCATTAATCTCAACAAAACTTAGCATAAGACACCTCTACATCCTAAGTTCATTGTGCTAACACAAAAGCACCATCTCACAAGCATACATACCAGTTTTTACCAAATGATATAAGAATCTATAATCCTTAGTCTTAAATTCCAAATAATTCCAATAATTTTCAACTTTCAACTACTCGGAGTAAATCTAACTCTTAAGAGTGTTTTTTGTCATCATTCAAGACCTAATAGGATAAAGTCTTGTTTCCAAGTTTACTCAACTTGGCGAAACAACTCAAATCACCACATTGAAAAAAATTATAGCCACATATTTAATTCACCCTTATGTTCTATAAGGATAGCAATATGAAATTACACTTAATGCATAAGGAAAGAATTCCTAAGTTAGTGACTAGATCTCATGCTAAATAAATTGCCCAAAGAGTTAGTACTTATGTTTGCTCTCTCTTATCGAGTTACTTATATATCTACTATGACCACCATCATATGTAGAACAGGGTTGGTTGTAATTAACTTGTTACCAAAATGAATGTTAGTTATATTGTGATGGCAACCAACCTTCATCATTCAACCTTACAAATAATGCATACACAATTACCTTTATGGGTAACACTACAGCCACTATTGACTCACACGCAATTAGATGTTACCAAGGGTTAACACCAGGTACCCTTGTGTGTATAAAAATATATTTTAGACTACCCAAGTTTGGATCATGATTAACAAGAGTTCATCCTACTCTATTGTTAACCAATAGCCTCCTTAAAAATAAATAGAAGCAACCAAACCACTATCCAAAAGAGTTATGTTTAAGGTCCTTAATTTGAACTAAGGTTTTTAAAAATATATTTTCAAGGCTAAAATTTTTGCATAATAGTCACGGACTAGTTTAATTATGACCAAACACGATAATTCGCAAAATAAATGATTCCAAAACACTAGCCTTAGTGCATCTATTTCTGGCTAGGAAAAGGGTTAGAGAAACAATGTCTAATTAATTACTGGGAAGGATATTAGATTAATTAAATGGTTTCACATTAAATTTAATATTATTACAACATAAGGAAGCTATTTATACATTTTATCTGAGAAAGGGACACTAATTAGTCACGGCAAAAAAAATAATGGTTTCAAAACAATATTTTTTTACTCGAGTTTCATATTAATAAATTAGGTGCAGAAATGCCCCTTAAATTAATTCATAGAAGAGACAATAAATTTTTATAATTATTAACACGTATTTTCTAAGCTAAAAATAATACGATTTTAATATTCGATAATTTTTATGTATAATGAATTAGAAAAGTTACATGTCATTTTCAAATGGTTTCACAACCATTTAAAATTTAGTCCAAATTTCAAATTTGAAAATTTTGACCATTAAGTTTTTTTTTTTTTTTCAATTCCAAACATATTTTACTAGGTAAAAAAGAAGTGGTAACACTAAAAACTTATTTGTTGTTTGAAAGAAATTAAAATATTTTTTTTTATTGATTCAGTTTAAACATGAGATATTATTTTTCAAAATCAAAGGGTTAAATTGGAAATATTAATTTAGATCTAAGAGGTGTTATGGCAAGCTTTCAATTTTTATAAAAATACTACATGGGTCCCCACGTAAGTCTCATAGTTGTTTTTTAGGTTTTGTTTTTAGCTTTAATTTATATATGAATGGTTATAATTTTTTTGGCTTAACTAAGGTTTAACTCAAATATGGTTAAGTTAATCGAGACAATCTCGAGCAATTATTCATAAGGTAACCAATTCCTTTTTGAAAGGGCAATTAACTTTAAATTAAAATTTAATTTGCAAAACTTGAATATTATTTTAATGAAATCGAAAGCACAAAGTATCTTAAAATGGGGTAAGTATAGTTGTTTGAATATTTTATCAAAATTAAAAGACAAGTTATTAAAAAAATTGAGCAATAATCCTCTCTGACATATCCACTAAATTTTTTTTCTTATAGTACAAACCCAATGCAATAGTCAAATAATTTTCACTTTTCATTTGGTTTGCGTCAAAATGAATTAAATACCGATTCAAGTGCCACAATGTACAGAGAAGATATATATATTTTATACAATTACAACTGAGTGTTCCTTATTTTAAATTAATAAGATAAATTCAAGTGTGTGTGTGTGTTCATTCATTAAAAAAAAATTAAATATACATAAGATATTGAATTTCAGCCATAAAGTAAGTGATCAATGTTAAGGACATCGTCAAAGGGTTATCGTAACTCAAGTTTGGCCAAGTAGTCAATCTTAGCTCTTACCTCAATCCCTCTGAGGACAACTTGTCATCCTTGTGCTTGGTTGCGCCTGCATCTATTTTGTCGCATGCCCTCCTTACAAGAGTGCAGACGAATAGGCAAGTTTGAGCTCGTAGAGACTTAATCTGCCCAAAAATATATTTTTTTAATAATATATATTTTTTAAGTTTATTTATTTTATTTTACTTATTTATAATATGTGTAATGTGTATGTATAATTAATAGCATGTGTGTAAAGATAATAATCATATTTAAAAGGAAGGCTATTTATAAAATATTGTATAAATTAAAAAATAATATTATTGTTTTACCCTTCCCAACAACATTAGTTTTATAATAATATATATTTTTTAAACTTATTTATTTTGTTTTCTAAATATATTTTCCTTTTAAATATGATTTTTATCTTTTATAAACATTATTATTTATTTTAACGGCCGCGCTGAAACCCTTACCTCCGCGGCCGTGGTTTTTTGGAAGCCCTGGTCCCTGAGGCAATGGGTACCATGGTGTTGAGCGCGGCGCAGAGCGGCAACGGGTCATTGTTGTTGCGTGTTGGGGGAATCTTTTTTTCCTTGTTTTGACTGTCAATACCAGAGCGTGGCGTGGTGTTGGCCGGTGTTTTACTCGACCAGCGAACCTGGACGGGGTTTGACCGCGGGGAGGGCCTTGAACGGATCCCCGTGGCGGTAGGTGTTGTGTCAAAAGCAGATCAGGAGGGGCTTTGTTTCTGCTGTAACCCCAGGGGCACGATTAAAGATGAGTTTTTTGGGGGTGGTTGCCAGATCCGATTTTTTGCCATTGCTTTTCGTCTGTGGGGTCGTAGTTCATGTTGAAGTGCTTCAAGACGTCATTTGATGAAATTTTGATTGCCAAGGCGGTGTTGCCTCTGTGTTTTGCAGAGGGGCAGAATGGGTTGACGATCGAATGGACGTTTGGGGCGAAGGCGAAGCCGGTTCTGGGGTTTGTTTCATTGTTTGTTTGGTTGGGGATGGGGTCTGAAGGCGGACGTTAAAGCGGCTCCCAAAAACCCTTCCTCGTGTTAATGCGGCTCTGAAATGTGTAAATCTTTTATTGCGTGGATTCTTTAAGGTTACAAGTCCTTGTAAAACCTGGGTTCCTGTTTCAGGTCGTAGTACCTGGTTTTATTGTTTAGATTTCAGGTCCTTGTAAAACCTGGGGAGCTTTGTCTGGTTTATATTGGTGGTTTCAGGTCCAAGTAAAACCTGATTTTTTTCTATTTTTCAGTGGGTTGTTATTGCTTTATTTTTTTGCTCTGTAAAGGGTTTCGGGGCCCCCTTCAAAACCTGTTTTTACCTTAATCTAAAACATTATTATTTATTTTATATTTTTTCGAAAGAACTTATTCATATTGTATGTAAATATATATAATAATTATATATTTATATTTATATTTATATATATATATATATATATACTCTTATTAACTAAAATCCAGTCATTGGATATATCTTATGATTTGTAATGTAAACCAAATATTGATTCTCTTAAATTTTATTTATTTAAATGTTTATAATTATATTTTATGTTTTTTAATTCTTTTTTAATTTATAATAGTGCAAACATATAAGACAACCATTTTAACATATGAAGAAGCAAAAAAACTATTCAAATCTAATGGTACAACGAAAAAAAGAGGGGAGGGGGATTGAGAGCAAGTTCTTTATTTTTATATTCTCCACTTTCTATTTATATGATAAAAACAATTATCTTCTATTTGAGAGCAAATTCTTTATTTTTAAACTCTCCATTTTCTATCTATATGATAAAAACAATTATCTTCTACTACTAAGCTAACTTTTCTTTTTATACTAATTATCAAAGAAAAAGCAAATTAATATATTTTCTCTTCTAGAATATTTATATGTTAAAGCAAAGCTCAAGTAAAGGAGCCTATCTCTTCAAACTCTCAAAATTTCCAAGCTTTCAAAATTTTAACAAAAAGATCTCCTCAAACTCCTAAGTTCCTCCCTCCAACAAGCTCTCAACAATGGATAGACAAACCCCAAACTAGATCATCGATAGGAGATTAAATAGAAATTTATTCTACAAGACTCTGCTAAATTTCATTAATGCAAATAGTACCCTCTTTACAACAACATTTACTTCTCATTACACAATCGTGTTTATCCTTACAATGACCATGTGAGTTTACTTGCACAAATAAAATCACTCTTATACATTTCTTACAAATCATTAACTTTTCTTACGAGGTCCATATATCTCTTACATTCTCATTAAATTCTCTTACATATACTATGTGGACTTACTTGTATAAGTAAACTCACTTTCTTATGTTATAAACTCACTTTCTTCTATATAATATATTCTTTATATGCCCATATGGATTTTTTACAATTAATTAATTTTCTTTACAAAATTACTTGCACACTTCAACTAGTTACACAATTCCAACAACCCTAGGTTATAATAATAGGTCCTATAAACTACCTAACAAGCATATAAGCTAGAGCTCATAGTCTTCCTCAAAGGCTTATGCACTCATTTATTTTTACTTTTTTAATTTTTATAAAAAATCTAATGTGAATTATATTAGTCTATTATCTTAAAAAAACTGGTTGGTTTAAACATTTTTAACAAAATGAAGGTGTTTAATTATTTGTATGAAGGAAGAGAATTCAAATTTTCTCATACATTAGGGGTCGCCATATGTGAGGAATGTTGAATTCAGCTAGGGAATAGTGACTCATTATGAAGGGTATTCATTCTTACTTCTACGTAAAGACTTCCTGTTGACCAAGAAAAATAGGATCTCAAGCATTAGTATCTTTGAAGACTTACTCATTGTCATATTGATTACCCAAGGGCAATTCTTTGTTATTGATCATTTTTTAAAAGATTTTGGAGGAGTGAGAAAACATATCCACAATGAAGCCCTTAATTTTAACCAAAGTCAAAACAATTACTTTAATTCAATGTAATAAAAAAATATTTATTTGCAAAACCAATGCTATATAAAAAATCATTTTAAAAGTGAGACACCCAAAATAATAAAGGGGCATGAACAATTGATTTTTTGTGCTTAATCGTATTCAAAGATAGAATACTTTGAAATGTTAGAATCTTTTATAAATCTAGTTATTAAACAAAATAAGTGGATGGGTATGTATTTAAGAGCATAGAAATAATTATTGCTTTCAATGTTTTTCCTTATTAAATTAAGTGTATATTAAAGCATTCCAACATCACACTTAACCTCTTCAAAAAAAATCATAAACAAAAATAAATTTAGTAGTCTTCCTAGTCACAACCATTACTCCTTAAACACTCTTCATTTTGTACAATAAGCTAAATCCCTTGTACTAACACACTCAAATCAACAAGTATTGCTAGGCATGAAAACACAGTGGCCATTAGCAATCAAAAATGAATCCGTCATAGCATGACGAAGGGGTTCAAACTCATCTCAAAAGTACAATTCAAAAATTGCCCATAAAAAAAAATTTTAAAAAATCAAAATTTAAATGTCATAGTTAAAGTATTTGTTTTTAATAAATGACAAAATAAGTGTTATTTTATTAAATAGTCATCAAATATTTGTAGTTGTTGGCAGTTGCCAGTTATCCATTGATCATATTGAAAAATCATCGATACTTATTACTGAATGTGCCAGACCTGACATGGTGAAGGGATTGAGATTTCAAAATATTTAATCTGATGTCACATTAGGAATATAATTTTGATTCTCAAACCTAGCAAGAGTTTTAAATGATGGGGGATAACTTACAATGAATCCATCCACATTACCAATCATCATTTGAACTTTCATTTTCTTGTTTCATTTCAGCATGGCATTTAAGATTTATTTTTTATTATATTCTTTATTGCACCATAAATAAACATGCACACTACACTATTTAGCATTAAGTCTTCAAACTGAAAAATCCTTTTAGAGAACATTTGGCATTTTGTTTTACAAATCTATTTTATTTTTCTTATGCAGAAGCATTAGATTCCTATCTCCATAATCATTTCAGAATAGATCAAAGTTGCTTCAATCTCGCCATAATATTTAGGTAATCCTAATAAAACCATTTAACCATTACTTCAACAATTTATTGCATGGCTATTTATTTTATGTTTTTTTTTTAATTGAAAGTCTACAAGTGCATAAATAAAAAGAAAAAAAACTTTAGTAGAATAGTAAATTTAAAGCTCTTTTTCCTCTTAGATGAATTTTCATTATATATTTTCAGTCACTTCTATTCTATAAGCATGCATTGTTCAGTCAAATGAACAATTTGGTAACATAGACTGTTTTTCTTATTTTATGATAATCACTACATTTTAGGTTAGTTTGTTATATTCTATTTTTGAAGTTGGTGGATTGTTACACAATTTTATTTTAGTAAGAAAAGCTACAAGGTTTTTTATATAATATAAATATGAGAAGGAAAAAATTTGTTTGGAATTTATTTTGTTTTAAAGTTGTATTACATGATTTTTAAGCTATATTTTGTTAGCCCTAGATTATTTTCAATTAGGTTTTATGAATAAGTCTTGGAATTTTTGAATCAATTAGAAATCCTCTTATGGTTAGGGTTATTGTCTCGCTGAAAATCTTTATTTACAAAGGGTTTTACCAGCATTGTCTAAGTTTATTATGAATTATGTAAGGAAATATTTTGAGGGTTTACAGATTTTTTTAGATGTAAAACGGCAAAACCTCTTTTAAGTTTTTCACAATGTCTTACATTTCCAGAGGTAATCTAGGTGAAAAAGTTAGCAAGCCTATATTCACAAGGTTATGCTTTTATAGGGTTCTACTAGAATTTATAATAGCATTCCACACCTTTGTTGTTATTTACCTCAACGATATTCAACTCACTTTTTAAGTATTTCAAAATGTCCTTAATAAATCTGGCCACTTGTTTATGTTATAATTTTATATTTATTTTAATGTTTTCATTATATATATATATATATATATATATATATGTATATGAGAATGACACATAATTTTATATTTATTTTAATGTTTTCATTATATATGTATATGAGAATGACACATAATTTTATATTTATTTTAATGTTTTCATTATATATATATATAATGAAAGCATTAAAATAAATATAAAATTATAACATAAACAAGTGGCCATTGATCATCTTACAAAGGATAAAAGATAACTATTATTTTTTTATGCATTTCGTATCCCTCAAGAATCTAATCAATAATGTCAATCTCAAATGAAGACTTTGATGTTCATGTACATGAAGAACACTGGATCATATGAAGAAGAAATTCGAGAAGATGAACAAACATCAAAGAAACAAAAAAGAACATTCAAGTCCAAATTGGAAAAAATATTTGTATAGGTTTATGATATAAAAGACTACAATGGCATTGAAAGGATAGTGTTTTTGGTGAGTAAAATATAAGAGAAACTACATTCACTAAATATGGAAGTACCATCCTTCAACCCAACAATCTAAAAACCCATGCAGAATCAGAGCCTCGTAAATTTGTTTTACAACTTTTCAAGGGAGAAAACAAATGAAATAGTATTCCAATTATCAAATATGTAAAGCTAATTGTAGATGTTAATAAGGAGAGGATCGTATCAATGATTGAAAATATGTATTTTGTTGTCACACATGATTTACTTTTAAGACTTTATTAGTCAATTTGTGACTTGTACAAAGATAAAGACACTCCACACATGCCTCTAATGGATGAATACTCTGCATAAACAAACACTACATTTGCGGGGGAAAATTACAATTTATGAATGAAATATATTAGACCAAGTCAAAAGATAATATTTTTTGTAGTCCATTTAGCTCAATTTTAGTTGATAAAAGTACTAATCAAACTATAGAACAACATTTGATAGTTTATATCACATATTTGACAAATAAACGAATATGTCAATGTATAACAAAATTTATACGTCTCCTTCAAATAAAAGATGAAACAACTCAATCTAAATATAATGTTGTGATAACTCTTTTGGTCAAGATGGATTTATCCTTGATAAAGTTATTTGGATCTAGATCTGGTGGGACTTCTACTAGGAGGGGTATCTGTGAAGGTTTATTTATCAAGCTTCGTCAATATGTTTTTCAATTATTAGATATTCATTATATAACTCATCAAGAAGTATTATCAGCAAAAGGTGTTTCATCTTATTTCCTATAGCTACAATTTATTAATAAATTTGTGAACAAAGTTTATTTATGGTTTAAGAAATTTGCTAAAAAACATGGAGCATTAAGAAAGCTAATTGAATCATTTCAAATTGGTGGATTAGAGGTATTGCAAATTCATCAAATTAGGGAACTCTCTACAGGTAAGATCATAGAAAAGCTTATCAAAATCATACCTACTTTGTTGAAAGAATGGGAGTAAGAGGAGGAAAAAATGTATGATTTAGCAAGAATATTTTTTGTAAAATTTTGCATCCATTTACTTGTAGATGTGTTTATTGAGTTAAATAAGTTGAATAAAAATTTTCAAGAGGATCATGTTGACATTATTTTTGTTGACACCACTGTAGATATCACTATAAAATGCTTCGTAAAACATTTCAAAGAGACATATGTGGGACATGGACAATACATATATCATTTTTTTTGAATAGAACACAAGAATGAACTCTTGAGTTTGCAGATGGAACAAGTACAATACATATAAATGCATTGAAATTTAAGAGTTTTAACAAATATCTGGAACACTAGATGATTGCATTGTATTGGGAAAAATATTTATAGTGAAGATTAGTGATTCTCTAAATACAAAGTTCATAAATTTACTTATATTTAATGTTGCTAAGTTTTTCAATCCTCATAATTATTATGAACTGGATGATAAAGACCATCAAATAAAAAAATGGTTGACATGTTTACGTGAAAAAAATTGTTGAAAACTCACTTATTATGGATACTACTAAATATTTGGGTGAAATGAATGATTTTGTTTATACTATTTATAAATCGTATTAAAAATATATATATTTGGAGAGTGCAATCTATGTGAGGGTGACCCTGGATAGTTTGAAGGATTTTCATATTTAATGCGACTACAGCGAATTATTATTGTTATTCTAGCGAGCACATTAGCATACGAAAAATGTTTATAAAAAGTTCAATAAGATAAAGAATGAAGATAGATCTAGACTTTCTTTGAATACATTGGATATGTTAATGTTGTTTTCGCTTTATGTACCTCGTGCTCTAAATGAAGTAAATTGAAATGTTATTTATAATGCATGGATACATATAAAAGTTTGAAAGTCTCTTCCACTAGACCAATAAATTCATATGTTTCCTACACACATGATAGTCTTCTTAAAAGGAAATATACTCCCATGATACAATATAAAAGCAACACTGAAATCATACATCTTTAGAATCCTATATAAAACTAGTTCCGAAGTCTTACAACATTGGAGTCTTATATAAAAGTAGCACTAAAGTCTTATACAAAATTGGCATCGGAGATTTACAGCACTAGAATCTCATATAAATTTGGTATCAGAGTGCTCCAATTCCAGAGTATTCACGCAGAGTCAACTCCAAAGTATGCATATAGGGATCTCTGGGGAAGATTGCAAATTTATTTTCCGAACAACTTTGTAAAGCTACATATATATAATATTTCAAAAAATATATCATTTCCAGAAATAAGCAAGTTGTTTATAGTACTCTAAACTACTATGAAATCATGGACACAACTATTAACAACATTAATAGTAAAAAAAGAAATTTAAAAATTGTTAGATCTTCCCTAATTTCAGGTGGCTGAAGTAAAAGATAGTAAATCTCAATTTTAGCATTTTCCCAATCTTTTTCCCTTAAAAAGTGGAGATAGATGCTAATTTGTTAATTGATTGGATTGCAATAATAAAGATGTGATTTAATTATTTCCATAAATGTTGTTTTCAATAAATAGAATTGTTAATCATAAATCTTCTTTTCTTATTGCATATAGCATTGGATACTACTTTGAATTGATATTCTTATAATAAGTATTAGACATTACCCTGAATTGATATTATTATAATAAGTATTGGACATTACCCTGAATTGATATTATTAAAATAAGTGAAAAAATTCAATGATTCTCATTTTTTAATATATTTTTTAATGATAAAATTAAAAATAATATATTATTTAACATAATTTTAATAATATGTATAATTAATTTACTCGTCAATCAAAATATAACTATCTTTTACAACTTTTTATCATGAAAAAATTGGATAAATAAATACCCTTCAATTTAAAATTAAGACTAACACTTCAAATTTAATCACTGATTACCATTACCTTAATTAATCACCTTAACAATATGAAATGAGTATAAATTGAATAAATGGTGACGATAAGAAAGACATTACATCGTGTCAAACACAAAGCATGGATAACCTTGTGAGTCATCATTGCCTCCTTCCTCAATTATACCTACAAAAGTATATAAGTCAAAAATATTTCTATCATCAAGCAGACTGAAATTGGGCACCACAGGCTTTTCACTTCATTCAAATAATCAACCATGAAAGCTAAGTATTAAAACAATATCCAGCCATGAATTTGGCCCATCAGACAAGTTCCATCTGATCCCTGTGCTCAAACGGGCTATGTTACGTAAACACACTTGAAGGAACTCTTGTTTCAGTGAACTTTCTGGTTCCAACGACTACATTCAACAGCTTCGCCGACTACGAACAAGCATTAGCATTAAACAGGAAAGTTACCATAAACAACTTAAGGCATGAATGCCCGGAATCAAATGTCCAGAGTCTTCTTATGCAAACCTGGTTTCGTTGGAGAGATGGAAAACAAGTTATTATCACACCACATCAAACTAGCTTCACGCCACGAGCTAGGAAACAAAAATCCCACCACCCACAAAATGAGAGAAATTGTGACTCAAAATGATGATAAATTTTTATGGCTCTTCATAAGATCTCTCTCTTAGATTCCTGAACATGGTAAAAAGATCTCCAAGAGACCCAGTCATCTTTTTTCATTAGTTTCCATCTGCAGTGACCCATCCTTCAACAATTTTAGGCTAAGACTGTTGAACCTCCCTCGTGAATAGTGCCTAGATGCTTTCCTCCAGTCCGTGCCAGTTTTCATCATTGATGCAAAGTCCTCGTAACTAATGCGGACATCCTGCACATGCAAAAAAACATTATTAAACCCAAAATTGAGCTTTAAAACTTTCTCTGTCTTATAATAATCATTTAGCCAAATAGAATTCACTTCAAACTTTGGCAAAAATCCCATTTAAGGCAAACTGAACAGAGTTACCTTATCTGCATCCACCTCATGAAAAATGTCATTGACTACCTCTGCGTCATTTGAACCAAAGTCATTAGCTAAGGCTTCTCTAAACTCCTCAATTTCAATGTATCCACTGCCATCATTGTCAAAGTATAGAAATGCTTTATGCAAGCAGTCAATGTTTTCCATGCCCTGCAAATGAATTGAAGCTGCAACAAATTCTCCATAATCCAGGCTACCGTTGCCATCAGCATCTGCCTGCAAGGATGGCATTTTCTATTTTTGGTTCTCATCACTGACTTTGCATGTACAAACATTACCAAGAACAAGAAACCAACCCAACAGGTACAACATAGTACTCTGATTATACAAATCAACTTAACATTGCCATCGTTTTGCGAATTGGATCATTATAGAACTGGATCCACAACATATATGAAGATAACTACCCAACTAGCCAAGAAACATGATGTTTACAATCTTATTTGATAAGTGATAGAGCGGTAAATCACCAGTTTTAATGTTGGCAATTTTATGAAATAGAAGAAAATCAATAACTCTCGAGCAGGCTGCCTACCGTTCAACAGAATATATTAATTGCAGTACTTCGGAAAACAAAGGTCCACATCATCCATTAACAGGGTTAAAATTGTCATAAATTGGTAAGACTCACTAACTGTGTTAGCACGCCGATTCTAATAACAGAGAACTAAAACAATATCCTTAACTTCTAAGATATAAACTAAAGAAAATGCATGCCTTCATATGATATATCATGACTCAAAATTGCACCTGGTAGTGATTGTGTTGTTCAACGACTACGTTTCCCTGTACCCTATGAAGCCTTTGCTATTAATTACCCAGCATTTGATCCAATCCTAGTCACTTTGATTTTGTTGCCCCATTGGATCTCTCTATAAAACTAAATTCCATCTTATCACTCGAGGATAAAATTCCAGCACTGTGCCCAAAAGGTCAATCATTGCCTGCTTACTCTCAGCTCATCAAACTGCAACTACTGAGAAATATTCTAGCTAGTAATTGACACGATTAGCAGTCTTGATAATGTTTGCACGAAATGAACTAAGAGAATCTGCAAGGTTTTCTGAGAAAAAAAGAATACAGAGAAATTGAAACCAGGTCTTGCTAGGATTAGAATGGTTTAATGTTTAAATGAAAATTCATACCAAAATATAAGTCCCACTTGATTTCAGCTTCACACGGTAAGTACCTCTGTAAATGTATTATTTTAAATGGCACAAATTTTGATAAGGGCGGAGCTTATGGATTTTGCAGAATAATATTTCATTGGAAGCACGATAGAACACCAATGCAAGAGAAGATGACCTTGACCATTTGGTGATCTCAGCTTGCCAATAAAAGCCATTCAGTAAAGAGGAAACAGATCCAACAAGTGTTTATCCTCTAAGAAATAACAGACACCACATAACGTACTACAAAAGATGATAGTTTGATTGTTTTCCTTAGTGTCCCTGTTAATCGACTACTTATCTCTCCAATTTTTATTGCATGTAGATATATATCCATCTCCTTGGAGTAGGAAAAGGTGTCAATGTTATCACGTACATAATTATTGGACTTTCCGGTCATGACACTACTTCAAGGTGTCATCATGGTACATATCTCCATAATCTATGGTGGAAGTGATAACAGCAGATTTACAGCATGCTCACTGTTCATGCTCTACAGAATGCTGCACCTTTTACACAATCTTGATGAAGATGGCCACTACGCACAGTTTAAGTGATGTGTGCTGTGCTATTTTGCATCCTTAATGTTTACCATAATTGACTCAATTGTCACCCGTGGACGATGTGCCATGATTAACTTTATTTACCTGCTAACCACACATATCCTAGTTCCTATGCAATTTATCTTATGAGTGTCTCACTGTTTGTAATTCAGTGCAGAAATCATGTTTCCAATTGGCATTAGAAAGATCTGTAGTTGTGTCCTATTTGTATGCATGGCAGTTTAGCATAGTTACATTGAAACACACACTTCATAACAAACGAATACATTTCCAACCCGAAATTTTGGAATCAACTGCAATTACCTTCTCACTCATCATTAGCAAGACCTACAACCATTAGCTATCCTATTTGCATGTATGACATCTTCTTATAGGATGCAGAAACACACTTTACATTAAAATTAAAGAATTCAAAACACTATTTTTCAAGGTGAAGTGTTTGAGATTGGCTATAGTATTACTAAAACTATTGTTATTTGGGATTAAACACTCCAGTATTGCTATTGAATTTTAGAAACTAGAATGGAGCTGCGGTTATTGGCTTCTGTTAATAAAATGGCTGGAAAACTTTATCACCAATATTACTTCAAATTGTGATTTTAAATGAAATTTCTCTACAAACCCCATCATTTCATTTGTGCAAAGTTCATTCTGGGTTAACTGCATCAATTTTTATTGACTGAATGTTTCCGGTCATGCTTCTTTACCCATCATCAGAATAGATCTGAATGCATTTATCTCATTATTTGTTTTCTATGAAAAGGACCTGATAGATTTCATAGTTGATATTGCAAAAATATTTCCAAACTTCTAGTAGGGAAGATTCACTTGAGTCTAAGCAGGGATCAGATTTATAGTAAAATTCACATCACCATTGAAACAGTTTATGCACTTACCAAACTTGGCCAGATGAGTGATGTATTTTACCATGCAAAATTTAGACTTCACCATTCAGATAAAAGGTAAAGTTAAAGGTAGATTTATAGATCACCGCCAAGTGAAACTCCAATTTGGTGTATGAGACCCCCTTGCATAAGCTCACTGCCATATCCCCTTCTGGCAGATATTTCATAGATGCATTTGAGAACACTGATTTGGTTATCTGTAGTAAGTTTGGATTTTGATGTCGGAACATTACTAGTTTTGTTTATGGATCATTATGGCACGGCTATTATTACATTGGTGGACTATGCTTTTTGACTCTGAATTATAATATTACTCATCTTTTATGTAAAAAATGACGACTGAAGCAAAGTAATTAAACGCATGTGGATTGGATACTTTAGAGGCATCTATGTAATTACATTTATGATTTTTTTATTGTCTTTTATTACGTCCATCAGATGCTAACGATGTCTTGTTATGGGTGCTGATAGGAAGGCAGAGATGGCGGACCAGCTAAGTTGACAATTACACCATAGATGGCACAGTAATAGTCAACCATGATTGCCATCACTCTAGACCCTAGTGTTTGGACCCGACCTATGACATTGACCTACATGTTTCACCTAAGCAGATGCCAGGTACTGACATTTATATCTAATACTTGATGGCTATTGGTTGTAGTACTTATGAATGATAGGGTCTTATTGGCATTCTTAATGATTATGTAAGTAATCTTGGGTTCCTAGCAGCTTATACTATGTTTATAATCGAAGTTGTTTAAAAATAAAAACAATTATTAAAATGTTAATGTGCTTATGTTATATACGTGATATAACCCCCTAAGCACCCAAGATGCATGGGATATGTATAGTGGGTACTATGATTAGAAAGCCCTAATCATAATGTGACCTATGGTGCATGAGAGGTGATTGAAAAGTTGGTGCTTAGTAAACATTAATCATACCATGAAATGAGTTGTGAAATGAAAAGGGGATCATGGAGAAAGAGTTATGTAAACGGTATCCATGACAAACATTGGAACCAGGTTAAGGGGGCTTACCCACCATGCAAAACTTAAGCAATTGGAAATTAACCGCAATCTGGTTCCATCCTTTAACAATAACAATTTCATTAAAAACAACTAATGAAGATATTTACGAGCATTGCTAGCACTCAGCAGAACCTAAAGGAACCCTAGAGTCTATGTCATGGCAAGCACTAGAGGATGCTAATGTGATCCTTCTTGTATTTTTATCGAGTGATGGTTGACGGGTGGAGAGGGCCACCTATGGAGAGCTCATAGTCCCCATCCCTCTATAAACTCCAGCTGTTGTGGCTTGTAAACTTCTCCAGTTGCTATGGCTTGTCAAGTTGTTGTGGTTTGTCTAATTTACCAGATAGATGGGCAGTGATTTTTCTGCTTCTGCAATTGTTCTCCATGTGCTTCAGAAGAATATCTACCTTCTCACAGATGACAACATAAATTTTGTATTTCTTGTACTCGTGTAGTTTGGTTATGAATTGGTGTAAGCAGTGATATCTTATTTGCATTGAAAAGTTATCACTTGGTGCTTTGCCAAGAATATTGTTTCAGAGAATACTCCAAAATTTTAGTTGATGTTACCAGGCCAAACTTGGCTTGTATTGATGAAGACAATCCTGATGTCGCAAATGTACTCACTGTCTTCAAACTTATCATGGTCAGTGTTCCCTGTTTAGTGCATATATTCATTATGAAACTGCTTGTTTAAAATTAAAACTATATGAGACTTTTACTCCTGTGGAGAATGACTCCCAATGTAACACAAAAATGGACATGGTCACTTAAGTCATTAAGTCCCATTTAAGAGTTTCGAAGGGTTATTCTGTGATACCCTGTTTTCTTAATACGGAACCAGTAGTAGCAATATGAAGGATATTTTTCTTTGTTTGTTAAATTGTTTATATGGATGAGTTTTGTTGGTATGTGATGGAAGTCGTTGTGTGATTGAGTTTGTGATGAAGGCCTTCGGCCACTGTACTATGGAAATTTGTATAGTATGAAATCCTCCTTTTTGCTAATTATATTACAGTTGTGAAATGACTTGGGGTTCCGTGTACTGATTATTGGTTGATGGTCTTAGGTCAACCAATGGAAACTAAGGTACTGGAGTTAACTAGGAATCCAGTACACTAGTTACCATTGGTGTGATCATAAGATGGACATCATTCCCTTAATGTAATGTGGCAGTAGAATCTGTTTTTTAAAGCATGGTAATGATTATTTGGTTTGAAAATAGTATATTTGCTGGACTATGGTTTGCAAAGGACATGTAATGCATTAAACTGCCCTAGATTTAGTGGTCATCAATATGGTTATGCATTAATACATTTCCAGTTTGTACTATGGTTTTAAACTTTTACCACTTATGTAGCATTTGGAACCATGTTCAATTATGGAAACGCAGAGTATCCTGTTCTTAAGCTTTGTGACATGCATTGGTAAAATTATAGAATGACAACATGGAAACATTGGTGTTTCAAATATTGACAATAATCATTAGACGTTAAACTATCTCTTGATTAATAAGTAAGAAAATTACTGTATTTCAGGCATGGGCAGACAAGAGAAAGTCGTTTGAATTCAGTATAAAGGTTATTAGTTTATGGCATATTCTTTCTATGATATAGACTTCTAAGGAATCATGTTTCTTCTGTTACTGATAACTACATTTTGACTGTATATTTGTGCAAACGTTAATACCTCTGTGGGCAAAAGAATGAACTGTTTTGTAAGGCGTGCTGAAATTGAACATACAATAGGTAATTGTATAGATTGTGGAGGCTTCTCCTCTGTCTTATTCCTGCAATCAGATCCTTCATGAGAATGGAAATATGGAATAGAATGTTGTTTTCTTGTTAAAGGAAAAGGTGTAATGGGTTAAGTCATAACCCTATGTAACTGAAGAGTTTAGTAATCATACATGGGAGTAATAAGATAGATTGTTGCTTGGAAGAAGGGTTGTGGGTAAGTAATGAAGCATATAAAACAATCCTAACACTTGTGCTTGTTATCCTTGGTAAATCCTCTTTGGTTAAAAGTTGTTCATTGGGCAAAAGAAGATTAAATGAATCCTATTCCCATTCATGTTGAAGAATGAAGGTTGCAAAACAATGCAAAGTAGTACTTTAGAATGGTATATTCGTCTTAGTAAAAAGGTTTAGTTACGAGCTTCTAAACTTAAATAGGTTTGGCAAATTGGTTATCAAAAAGGAAGGAGAACTCTAGGAACATGCTATTGAACACATTTAAGCCTTGAACAGCCTCGCCATTTCTAAGGAGTATCAGGTCATTCTAAAAAGGGTATAGAAGAATTCCATGATCAATGTATTTCGCAGAAAGAATGTGGTTAAGCATATGAACAACCATTTTAGGAGCATGCTTTATCTCGAGCTTTGACTCTCAGCTCTAGAAACCTTGTAAGGGCATAATCATCTAGACTATTAATCACGAATCTTATGCAATGTGAACCTGAATCTTTCAATTAGGATCTAGGTTCCATTGGTAAACCTAATTCCTGTATAGGGATAAAGAAAACTGGAACATCTTTTAGTGTCATTGGGAAAAATATTAATGGAGCAAGATCATTTTTCGACCCTAGTACCTTAAGGTCCTTGTGCCCCTTTGTAAATACCTTATGACTCCTGACAAAATTTAATGATGCTTGAAATAAGTTTATAGGACTAAATTAGACGTGTTGTTGGAAATCATGAACAACTGAATCTTTTATTTCATTCAGTATAATGGACTTTATGTTGAAGATCAACGTATTCTAAAAGTTTTTGAGATCATGATTAGGGATGTTAAACTCACAACATGTTTTTTTTTCTATTTCCCTTGCATATTGTATATACTGGGCATACATATCCTTACCCAATCGGGATTTGAACCTGCACTTCCTATATGGAGTACAAAGGCCACCACCATGAAAGATGCATCCATGTGATGTAGTACAGTAAGTGTTTGACTATAGAACAATTAGTAGGATGCAAAAGTTGCTCAATATTATGCTCTACAGCTGAAAATAGCCAGTCAAATCATTTTTTTTGTTTAATATCTCTTAACTGCATTTCCTAAGAATAGATTATAGAATTGTTGTTTTGGAATTGTGCTTCTAGGAATTCCAATACCTCAATGAACTGTGTAAGGGCCTCCAATTGTTTGCCTATGTAGTTTAAGAGAGTGGGGCAGCCGCAAGGAAAGCAATTGTAGGAGAATGTGAAATACAATGCTTACTAAGAGAAATCTTTGTGGAATAAATAAATTATACAACCATAGCATATTTAATAAAAAATTTAGCTTTATAAAATAATATAATGATGTACACAATATTTTTTTTAAAGGCATACTAGTCCTAATTAACCCTTCTAAATTTTGGTGAATAACACTGATTTGAAATATTTATTTTCAGGTTTTATCTATTTTTTGGGAAAGTATTTCGAATTGGCAAATTTAATTTTTTAGAAAAATATTTCTGTGATGACTACAACTCAGAAAAAATACTGACTGCAGAATGAACACATCCAAAATGCCAATGACTGAAAAGACAGCCCAGATTCCAAATCAAGCTTCTCACAGTTATCACATGTCTAGCTGAATATGCATAATTGCTTCTACCACATGGAGTCGAGTATGTCTAATTTCTGCTACCACATGCAACTCAGTATTTATAATCATTAATCTACGCTGCACATGTACTTTAGTATTTACAATCCTCGCGCCATAGCAATTAGAGGAATGGCTACCTAATATTTTGTCCAGTAACCAGACATTTTTCACTTCGTGCTCTAATCCATACATAAGTGACTTAAGTGAGTCAGATAAATCAGAGAATGTTATCTCTTGGTATTCATCCCTCTAGGTATTCGCTTTGTTTCTATTAACAGAAATTTTATGCTTATACATAAATACCTATGTAATTAAGTGGGCCTATGAAGACAAGCTTCAGTACTAACTTACCATTTTCTTAAGAAATAAAGGTACACATTAACTCTGTAAATGCCTATATTTTGTAATTAAGTGTACCTATGGAGACAAGCTTCAGTACTAACTACCATTTTCTGAAGAAAGAAAGTTACACATGCAAAATCTACATCATCAAATGAGGTCACATGATATAATAGAGTGAAGCTCATTATTAATGACCAAATTAGATTAACGAGTTCGACACCAGATTTGTAAATCGAATACTCACAGCATCCATTAATGTTTGCACTTCTGAGTCAGCCATCTGGTAACCAAGCTTATGAAGGCCTGCCTTCATCTTCTCATATGATATTGTACCACTACTATCAGTGTCCATCATCCCAAACATATCTTTAATGCCCTTTGCTTCTTCAACAGATAAGTGTTCAGCCATAACCTATTGACAAAGGCATACACATCAAATACATTTTGATGTTTCTTCAAACTTTATACAATAACAGTAATAACAGCATGAAATTGTAGCCATTCTTTTGAACTAACCCTTAAGGCTCTCTTTTTGAACTTGTTCATCATAGAAAATTGTCTAAGCCTTGTCTTCACAACATCACCAAGGGGAACATTCGAAGCCTTTTTGGCATTTTGTAACCAAGGATGCTCTGTGCATGATAACATAAAAGCAAAGTTGATATTCACATTTGAACTTTTTGGCTAGCCAAGATTGCAAATTGCAAGGCGCTTAATAGAATGCTATATTGGAGAATGGGAGAGACCAGAATATCAACATAGATACAAATTATATCTGCCAAGAAAAGACATTTTACAAGCATATGATTCAACTTATTGCTAAACAGAACTCTGCTTTAAATCATCAAGAACAGTTTAGGAAAACAACGATAACATGGACAGTTATGTATTATTTTCCATGAGATGAGGCAGAAATTACAATATTTAATTCGGAAAACAACAAAGAATCATTTAATCTATGAAAATAAGTGTGAATTTTGAAACAAAAGTTCCAAATTTTCTTGGAATACTAAGAAAAAGTGCAGGTAACCCTGCACCATATTTCATAATTTAAGAACACTTGAGCTTTTCCTTCCAATAATTCACGTTAAGAGGTAGCTTTTCCTACCTTCTCTCGCTTCTTAATCTCAGTTTTGAGTTGGTTGATAATCTTACACAGGATCAAGATATTTCCTCTATCCGTGACTCAATGTCCACCTCACCAGATTTTTATTAAACATGAATCCTATCTGGTTGAAGATGTGAAATACATATAACAAGTTTTTGACGCAAATCTGAGATCCATGACAGAAAAACAGCATCCAACAAAAGGCAAAAAGAAGAAGACATAGAAACAAGGGCATGGGAAGGTTAACCTGTGTGATGTAGCTAAGGACAGAAACAACAGAAATTCCAAGCTGTGCAAAAGAAATAACAAATGTGTAAAATAAAAATTAATATTCACAGATGAACATGGTAAGTGGAACTCAAAACTACATCAGATATCTTCAACGAGTGTTCAAACTACAGTGTGAAAGAATATCTTCAACAAGTATTTAAACCACATATTAAATGCAAAATTAGATATAATATTGCACCAAGCAGAACAGCTTCTAAACATCAATAAGAGCACTAAGCAAGATGCAGCTGTTGCAACAAAGGGACCTCCCTGTCTACATAAATCAGAACAAAACCTCCCAGACCTGTCAAAGGATGTTAGCATGTGAAAATGCTGCTCTGATAGACTCCACAAGGAAATGGCACTAAACGTTACCCTCACAAATTCAAAAGTCTCGTTGCAAGTGTGTAGCAAAAGAAAAAACTTACATCTACAAAACATGAAAAACAGACTGCACTTCCTAATAAACACCCTATACAATGCGTACATTCAAATGGAATCATAAGAAGATTTTGTGGATGTGGCTCCAAAATGTTTAACATTACAACGAGTGAGACGCTATCCTCCTTTCCACATGTGAAGGCAATAGATTCACACCCCAAAAATAAGCAGTAAAGCAAAGTCTAGCAAGATTCGCCAGAATGCCCAGGCGACATATGCAACTGAGCAGGCAATCATGTCTCATAATAAAGATAAAATCACATGTAGGAAAATTCAAGTATAAGAAGTCCCTCTCTAGAATTAGCTGTTAACCAGTCAAGATCTAGCAAATTAAAGTAGGGCCTTGTTCAATGCACGGACTTAACATAGGTGTTTAACGCAGAGAGAAAGCTCAGGGAAATAGGCTCTGGTCTCCTGCTTTGGCATTGCCATGTGATGGTGATGCACAATTAAATCATGGGTAGGAAAATTCAAATATAAAAGTGTTACAAGCAGGCCACTTACCATCAAACACCTCAATTATGTTGCAAGAAATGAGAAACGAAGAAACATGACGAAAACGAAAACATGACAAGAAATAGCATTGGGGGAGGTTGCACAGAAGAAACGAATTTTAGTATACATATATAAATTTTTAATTTCTAAAATCATTAAAATAATTACAAAATAGAATATTACAGATCATTGAATTCCAATTCTTTTTTTAGAGGAAAATGCATCAACCTTGGTCTCCCATAATTTTTATGTCTCATTTTTTATAGAAATTTTTTTTTTCTAAAGGTGATACATTTAAATAAAACCTGTTGTAAAGGGGAATGTGAAGAAAAATAATAAATACACTTGTAAAAAAACCACTAAAATAGTTCATCAAAGACAGTAAAGGAGTCTTTGATGAACTATTTTACTGGTGTCCACAAAGTAATAAATACAGTAAACACGATTCCCTAACAGCGTAGGCAATTAAGGGCAATTATATTTTTTATGGCTTGCTTAGATACGATCAACCATAGAAATAATTGTAATTTATAACAGTGAAGTGGTGTACTGTCAAAAATTAGATCCCCATGAATTACTGTTATCAAACTTTTTGTATTTTGTGGAATAAAGAGTACCATCAGATGGTATGACTGTGAACGTAAAAGCTGTAGATGGAGCGAGGTCAAAAATAGACGCAAAGCTCTTACTTTGTGTTGCAGACCAGCGTTGCCAACATGCACAACGATGTTGCCAAACTGGTGTGACGGCTAAATGGCCGTCAAAAACGTCGCACCCGTCACGTCGCCTTTTCGAAGCGTTTTTGAACAGCAGCCGTTGCGTTTCTTGCAACATAGCACCTCAATGAACTACAAAAAACTACGTTATCGGATACTGCGTATTAGCCTTGTGGATAAAATACGAAACACCTAGGGATATGAATTCACCAGGGAAACATCCCTAGGTCTGCGGATACGCCCAGATATGTCAATAGACATGTATCCGGGTGTATCCGCAGACCCAAGGACGTTTGGTCGTATCCACGGCGAATCACCAAAAAATATATATATATATTTTTTTCCCAATTTTGCTTCATGAAAAGTCAAACATGGACTTCAAAAAACAATTTAAAACAAAATAAAATGGATTCTCAACCCTGAACTATCTGTCACACTCATTTTATCAAAAGAAAACAACACAATTACTTTTCATTGCATTTTTACCTCTCATTGCACATTTGTTCTCTCATCTTCATTTTTTCAATTGCATAGGATTGATACTCCTTCCTTTGGCTAATCCTACACTACTACCTCTACCCATTTGGTACCAAGGAATTTAAGGAGCTTGCAAGGAAGAGGATTTGCTGATTTAAAATACGTTTTCAGTTTTGGGCTTTTTTTTTTAGTTTATAAATATTTATAACTAGTTTTATTATATTTTTTTGTAATTCTTTTAACCATTATGATTATTTCAACAAATGCCAAATGTTTTAAGTTTTAAATTTTTAATAGCAATTTTATTATTTTTTATCAGTGGCTATAGGTGTTGACCAATTTTGCCCAACAGGGAAAAAATTTGGTCCCCTTCTGCCTCTTGCTGTTCTAGGGCATTTCTTTTTGATTTTGTGTAGGTCCAATAAAATCTACGGACTCAGCAGGTTAGTCTTTTGGTGCAAGAAGGATCAGTTCAGAGAAGCGCTGGGGTAAACAAGGCTTTTGGGACATTTGTCTGAAGAAGATTCACCAAGAAGGTTGGCGGCACTGAACTATTGAACCATCGCTTCAATTTTAAGCTCTGGTTCAATCATCAAGTTCATCAGCGTACAGCGTTGAACCATTGAACCAGTTCAACGTTTTGGTTCAAAGGCTTAGTTTCAGCGCTTCGGCAAAATTCAAACGGTTCAGCAGCTTTTAGTTCAACAAAGAGTTCATCGCTTAGTTCAAACACCTCGATTCAACAATCGTTTGAACCATCGAGCCGTTGAACCAATTTTGGTTCAAGGCCACCGGTTCAACACTTGGTTCAAAGCGAGCGGTTCAATGTTCGGTTCAATCGGCTCGGCGCGCAGCGTTGAACCGTTGAACCATTTTCGGTTCAAGAGGTTGGTTCAACAAAGGGCCGAAACAAAAAACCTGGGGAAAGTCAAAAAAAGTCCGCGGGAAAAGGTCCAAAACAAAGGAAAGACCCACGGAAAAGGCAGAAAGGGAAAAGCCCGAAGGAATTTGCTGAGGACGATGACGTCTCGAAAGCCGTCAAATATAAAGAAGCGAATTAGCCGTTGGTTTTCAAAGCGATGACGGCCACGTGAATGCCAAATTTCATACAGTGAAATAGCCATTTGCTTTCAAACTAAAAGGACGCCAACTAGAGAAAAGGCCCAGCAATGCAGCGACCCACTCAAAGATAGCCCTGAGGGCCGAAGGAGCCAAAAGAGACAAGATAGGGAAAAGACAAAAGTGCCAAGTGTAGGAGCAAACAGATAGTCTAAGTGGCGAAGGGAGGTGTCGATTCAAGAAATTGCTCCAGCAGATGATACAGTGCCTGCGAATTGACCATTAGAAGATGCGAACGGCCAACCGTGCGACCCTTTTTCTTCATTTCATATTTATGAGCAGACAAACTGCGTAGGTGCCTTCAAGGAGCAGTCTCGGTTAATGAGAAAACAGTGCGGCCATGTCAAAAAAACCCCTGAAATCAAAGCCAGGGCCGACACAGCATTTATGTTTAAGCAGCCTGCTCTTCTCAATGCTCGTAAGGCACATGGGTCACTTGTAAAAGGGGCGCCAAAAGGCCTCCTTTCTTCTCCTATATATTGAGGACTTGTCATTTGAGAAATGATCTTCCACATTTGTAAGGCATAGCCCTGGCAAAATTTCACCTGAATCAATAAACGCATTTTTTACCTCTATTTTGATTAGATATCTCTGTGTATGTCTGAGTGTTAATTTGTGTTAGTCATTGTTTCTTGATGCTTTCACAGGTTCAACACCAACGTATCTGGTGTTTATAAGGTGCCATTTCTGCAGCTGGTAAGGAGAGTTCTATTTGGAAGTGCAGAAACAAAAGAAATTACCTTACAGTGTGCCTTTCACAGCGCCTTTGGTGAATCTCTGTTTTCTGTATTTTCATTAAAACCTCCCTGTCAAGCTCTTGCAGTCTAGTCCTCCTACCAGTTTGAAGCGTATGTATGTGTTTGTCTGATTTTTAGTGTGAGGGTGAGAAAGTCGGATTTATTTTGGTGCATCACCTCCTTAGAGTAGTTTGTTTTTCTATAATCTTTCTCCCTTTTCATCCCCCCCCCATTATATATCTATATATATGTGTGTGTGTGTGTGTGTGTGCGTGTGTGTGTGTTAGCACTTGCTGGAACGAATATGATGCATCAAAGGGAGCTAGCCCTTACCTAGAGACTCTCCCCTCCAGCTTCGCCGGTCCCACAGGCGAGAGGGGAGTTTCCATAGTTGCGTAGGCAGGAGCTCGGCCTCTTGCCAAGGGTGCAATCTTCTACGTCAACAGTTTTGGCACGCTCGGTGGGACTCTAGTTTTACAACTCAGTAAGGTTTCAAGATTGATGCTGGTCCTGTTACAACAAATCAAAGATTTCCAACATCTGGCGACTCCACTGGTAAGAGCTTCAGTTTTCAAATCAAAGACCAGTTTTTAACTTTCTATGCCTAAAGTCACCACACGGTCTGTTTCTAAGGGTGTCCCATTCGATTTTGTTGAGTTGCCTTTGAACTCAGCAAAAAGACTGAGATTTGAGAAAACCCATTCTTATTCAACAAACCACCCTCCCAAACCTGTTGTAAGGGACGCATACGCAACAGAGCTGCAGTTACATCCCATCCCAGCTATGGCATTGCCCTTTGTGGCTTTTCGTGGTCAGAGCCCTTTAAATCTCCTACTTTATGACCCAATCCCAGGAGCAGCCCTCAAAAATGTGCCTTTTTTCGATGGAGAGGGACCCATTACAGTCGTCGAGCACATTAGAAATGTAGCTAACCTCTGCAATATTCACAATGTCACAGAAGAAAATATCGCAATCAGATTGCTAGCATTGTCTCTTAAGGGCAAAGCTCTTGACTGGTACGAGACCTTGCCTGTAAATTCGATCCATTCCTGGAATGAATTGGGTACTCAGTTGATAGAACGTTTTGGCGAAAAGAGCGACGACCTCTCGCTTGTTGAGTAGCTGACGACCATAAAGAGAGCCCCACACAAATATATGCAGGATTTCAACACGCGGTTTCAGAAGACTTGGGATAGAATCCCCATTCTAGTAAAACCGACTCCCAGCTATGCTTTCCTGTATTATTTAAAGGCATTGAACAGTGATATTGCAGTGATGACACAATCCATGGGAGGGCATGTGCTGCCTACTGCCTAAGACATAGTCATAACAGCGAAAAATTGCTTAGTACAGGCTGAAAAAATAGCCCCTAGACCTCACATGCCACTTTTCCCATAAATGCCTTCTCCATTTCAGGGCATTGCTCCCAAATTAGCTCCTTTGCCTAGCATGGAGAAACCAGCGGCTGCTCCATCCAACGAGCTTCATGAAGTTAAGAGTCTGTTGCAGAGTATGTCAAACGAACTTGTAGCTCTTAAAAGGCAACAAGCTCAAAGCAATAGACCGAATCAGGGATATCAGCATTATGGTCAAGCCCCTAGACCCCCTTTCCAAAACTATAATCAAAGACAGGGTCAGTTTACTCAGACCAGACCATTTCAAAACTACAACCCAGGTCCCCTTCATCATCTAAGGTCATGATGCCCGTTCAGAACAATTTGGTACAGGAACAGCCAAGTTGTTCGACCATGGGATATGGTCAAGAACAGGGTGTTTATACAAATGAGATGATGGGTTATTTCCAGAATGCAGACAATTAGGCAACCGCTCATTCCCAAATCTTTGAGGCTCCAATGCAACCCAACACGAATAGCAATCAGGCCCAGCGTAATTCTACCCTCATGAATCATCTGGAAGGGGAATTTTATTCAGTGAATTATGTGGGCGTTGCAGACAATCAGGTTGACTGTGTTGCAGCCAACACAAGATTCAAGAGGAGAGCATTGGGAGAAGCCCAGGCTACTACCCAATCGACAGTTGCACCTTCTCCATCACATTTAAATCAAAAGGCCCCAAACTTCAGACCGCCATTTGTACCTTCAGCCCCTCAGCCTCCACCTCAAGTCGGAATTAGCCCCAAAGAAAGCTTAAAGGAAGGCAGTCCCTAGGTCAATATAGTGGACCAGATGAAGAAGCTGCATATGAACATCTCTTTATGGGATTCATTGTCTCTACCAGGACAGAAGGACATGCTACAAAGGGAATTGGATGAGCTGGACCGACAAGCTGTCCCAGAAAGGACCGATAATGTCTTGATGATGAATGGACAACCGTCCACCTCAGGTCAGGTAAAGAAGGAAGAGAAAATTCCCTCTTTCTATGTGTCCTTGGTCATAGGAGATTTCTTGGTGCACAACTGCATCATTGACAGTGGGACTAGTACCTCAGTAATGCCTAAGTGCATCGCTGACAAGATGGGACTGAAATATGAAGAGATGAATAAGGGAGTCCTGCAGCTGGATGGGACACCTGCAAAAACAATAGGAATAATGAAGGGTTTAAGCTTGACATTACATGCTTGCCCAACCTTCTCAATTCCCCATGATATAGTAGTAGCAGATGTTCCTCCTTATTTCGCAATTTGCTTATCCAGGGACTTCACATCAAAGATAGGTGGCTATCTAGCAGCGAATTGGTCCTATCTGGTTTTTAGAACCAAGAATGGGACCAAAGTAAAGATCGAATCCGAACCACTCTACAAGGACCATCTAGAACCATATTCGCCCAAGGTAGCGAACGTCAGTTACACCATTATAGACCCAGAAGAGTCCCAGATAGACCAATCTCCGTCCTCTGCTCTCGAAGGTGTTGCAAACCTACTCTTGGATGAGTGGGGAAATGATAACTTCGAGCATGATCCTTACAAGTTCATAGAGGAGGCAAGTCTTGGAGTTTACTGCATGCACGAAGAGGGTACCTTCATACCAAATATAATGAAAGCAAGCCAAGAGGACCTAGGTCTATGGCAGTTGTACTTTGATGGTTCCAAAAGTAGGTTGGGAGCTGGTGGTGGAACGATGTTAGTCTCCCCTTCAAAGGAGAAATACTTTTCAGCTTTCCGTTTTCAATTTTCTTGCACAAGCAATGTTGCAAAATACGAGTCCCTTATCCATGGTCTGGAATGGGCAAGAAAAAGAGGGATCAAGGAGTTGCAAGTTTTGGGAGACAGTGAGCTGATTGTAGAAAGGCCAGAATCTGACCAAAAATTCCTTGCTGAAGTCCTACAAGCATAGGGTCTGGGACTTGGTGGAAGATTTCCTCGCTTTCAATATCGCCTCCATTCCCAGGGAACAAAACAAACAAGCGGATAGACTAGCAACAATTGGTGCTCAGTTCGATGTTTCCAGGGAGATAAGCCGAGACTGTGGTTCACGCTACTTGAAGGTGGTAGTCCGGTCCTCTGTCCCCGACAACAGTACAAACTGGCAGGTTTTCGAAAATGACCAGTAAATAGCTTTCTTCCTGCAGGAAGAAGCTAAGTTCGCAACACAGAACCAGGGGAAGCTGCAGCAGCAATATGGCAACCAGATTGTTCAATTGAAGAACAATAAGCTCCCTAAAGGTTTGGTCACTCTTGAGAGCATCTTCAATGGAGATGACCAATTAAGAAGCGACAAGGCATGTATCACAACTAACGAGGAGAATTACGAAAGGGTTGAGATCTTCAAGGACAAGCTGCTTGCGCTTGGAAAAGTCTGCACAGTTCAAGAAAGGCGGACTTTCATTTTGTTGTGTCAGGAGTTTGCTGATGTTTTCGCGTGGAATTACAGTGATTTGAAGGGTTTCGACCCAGGACTCGCCCAGTACACCATTGAATTAGAAGGCGCCAGCCCAGTCACATAGAAGCAAAGACCTGTCAACCCGACAATTGAGCCTCTCATGTAGAGGGAACTGGCCAAATTGATTGAGTCCGAGATTATATTTCCAATCAAACATTCCTCCTGGCTGGCCAATATTGTCTTTGTTCGAAAGAAGAATGGGGAGATCAGGGTATGTGTCGATTTCAGAGACCTTAATAAAGTCTCTTTAAAAGACCATTACCCCCTCCCAAGCATGGAGCGGATCCTGCAGAAGGTAACAGGTAGCGAGCATTTCTCCCTCCTAGATGGATATTCAGGATATAATCAGATTCTGGTGCAAGGCTGTGACCAGCACAAAACAGCGTTCACTACTAAATGGGGAACGTTTGCCTACAAGATGTCATTCGGGCTGTCTAATGCTGGTGCTACCTTTCAGCGAGCCATGGACATGGCTTTTCGAGGCTTGATAAACAACAATGTACTAGTATACCTCGATGATGTAACGGTGTTCTCCAAGGAAGCAAGCCAACACATGAAACACCTCAAGCAAATTTTTGAGAGGTGTAGGGAGTTCGGCATCTCCCTTAACCCGAAGAAATGCGTGTTTGGTGTTCACGAGGGGAAACTCCTTGGCCACATTGTGTCCAAAGAGGGCTTATCTATTGACTCCGAGAGCGTTCATTCTATCCTGGAGATGTCCCTACCTAAGCACAAGAAAGGCTTACAGAGCTTCTTTGGCAGGACGAATTTCATTCGGAGATTCATTACGAATTTCGCAGAGATGGTCAAGCCACTAACCTATATGCTAAGGAAGGGTGAGGAGTTCAAGTGGACAACACAAAGGAAAGACAGCTTTGAAGCCATCAAGCAGGCCATAACCCGGGCTCCTACTTTGATCAGCCCCGACTTCAACAAAGACTTCAACCTCTACACTTTTAGCAATGAAGAGGTGATCTCCGCCATGCTTACCCAAGCAAATGGTGATGACCTCGAGCAACCACTTGCTTTTTTTAGCCAAGGGTTAGAGGATTTCGAAGTCAGATACATGTATGTAGAGAAGCAAGTCTTGGCAGTAGTGCGGAGCCTGAAGAAATTCAGGCATATGTTGTCTAACAGCAGGATTCACCTCATGGTTTCACATCCTGGCGTCAAGGATTTCTTGACCAATCAAGACCTAAATGAGAAGAGAGCGGGGTGGATCACCAAGGTGATGAAGTATGACGTAGACATCAAGATCACCAAGCTGGTGAGGGGAAGAGGCCTGTGCGAACACCTTGCTGCGGACTTCAAGCAGAAAGGGGAAGGCAACTTACTAATTCACGATGCAGCCACAGCAGAAGAGCCAGCTGTCATAAAGGATTGGACATCGGACCTGAGGCGTTTTCTTCTCACTGGCGAGTGCCCGCAGGGTCTTGATGGGACCAAAAGAAGGTTTTTCAGGCTCTAGTCTCTCCCTTATGTTCTGATTGACGGAGTATTGTTTAGGAAGGATCTCTCGAGGGTCCTTTTAAGATGCATTGACCCAAACCAAGCTGACAAGGTGCTATCTGAGTTCCACAATGGGCCAGCAGGCGGTCATTTCGCTCTTAGAGCTACTGCAGCAAGGATAATGAGAGCTGGGTATTTCTGGCCTACTCTTTTCAGGGACACCCATGCCTGGGTAAGAAAGTGCCAAAAGTGTGTCCTTTTCGATGGGAAACAACGATTGGTTGCCATGCCTCTACAGCCTATTCAAGTAGAACAGCAATTCATGCAGTGGGGCCTGGACTTCATAGGGATGATTAATCCTCCCTCCATTGCTGGACACAAGTGGGTCTTGACCGCCACGGGTTATTTTACAAGGTGGGTGGAGGCTGTTGCTCTGAAGGAGGCAAATGAAAGTGCGGTCTTGGAGTTTTATGACGACCTGGTTACAAGATTTGGGGTCCCGGCCACCATAATCTCAGATAACGCCTTGGCTTTTCTGGGAACCAAAACAAGTGAATGGGCGCTGAGATATGGTATATATCTCAGCACTTCATCCAATTATTACCCACAGGGGAATGGGCTAGCTAAGTCCACCAACAAAAATTTGATCAGGATCATCAAGAGAACCATGAAAGAAAATCAGAGGACTTGGCATGCCAAGCTGAAAACAGCTCTGTGGGCCGATCGAATCACTCCAAAGAGAGCAATCGGAAATTCTCCATATACGCTCGTATATGGAAGGGAAGCTAGGCTTCCCATCTCACTTGAATTGCCAACGTTGGACCTCGCTCGCCAACTGCAATTAGAAGGAAGTAGCATGGAGGTCAGGTTGTGCGAGCTGATGGAGCTCTAAGAGACAAGGGACCGGGCTATGGCTTCTATGACCAGTCGCCAACAGCAAACAAAGAGACACTTCGACAAGAAATCTTCATCAAAAGATTTCTTTGAAGGAGACATTGTCTTGAAATGGGATGAAGACCGAGCTAAGCCTGGAAAGCATGCAAAATTCGACGCCCTATGGAGTGGCCCATACATAATCACTCAGTGCAAGCAGCATAATGCATTCCAACTCTCCAGGTTGGATGGTGAAAAATTGCATATCCCAGTTAATGGGATATATCTTAAGCATTGCCACTGACCCCCCCTTTTATCATGTATATATTTCCCTTGTTTTTCCTGTTTTTCCTAAGTGCTTTATGCACATGTTAGTAGTTTTCTTAGCCTTGTGTGTGTTTTCGTTTCCTTGGAGGTAAATCTGCGTGACTGGTTCTAGATTTATCAGAGCTATTGCTAGTTTTTTAAGTTACCATCTGACTCCGTGCCCAATGGACTACAAGGCAACTGGTCTTTAAGCATAGCAGGCATGCTTCCCCTGGGAGTTGCCAATTTGTTGACCAATTTTGCCCAACAGGCAAAATTTTCAGTCCCCTTCTACCTCTTGTTGTTCTAAGCCATTTCTTTTTTATTTTGTGTAAGTCCAATAAAATCTACGGACTCAGCAGGTTAGTCTTTTGGCGCAAGGAGGATCAGTTCAGAGAAGTGCTGGGGTAAACAAGGCTTTTGGGACATTTGTCTGAAGAAGATTCACCAAGAAGGTTGGCGGCACTGAACTATTGAACCATCGCTTCAATTTAAAGCTCTGGTTCAATCGTCAAGTTCATCGGCGTACAGGGTTGAACCGCTGAACCAGTTCAACTTTTTGGTTCAAAGGCTTTGGTTCAAAGGCCTAGTTTCAACGCTTCGGCAAAATTCAAACGGTTCAGCAGCTTTTAGTTCAACAAAGAGTTTATCGCTCAGTTCAAACACATCGATTCAACAATCGTTTGAACCATCGAGCCGTTGAACCAATTTTGGTTCAATGGCTTGGTTCAAGGCCACCGGTTCAACACTTGGTTCAAAACGAGTGGTTCAATGTTCGGTTCAATCGGCTCGACGCGCAGCATTGAACCGTTGAACCATTTTCGGTTCAATACGTTGGTTCAACAAAGGGCCGAAACAAAAACCTGGGGAAAGTCAAAGCACCAATTCCCATGGACTTTTTGTCCACGGGAAAAGGTCTGAAACAAAGGAAAGACTCGTGGAAAAGGCAGAAAGGGAAAAGCCCGAAGGAATTTGTTGAGGACGATGACGTCTCGAAAGCCGTAAAATATAAGGAAGCGAATTAGCCGTTGGTTTTCAAAGCGATGACGCCGCGTGAACGCCAAATTTCATACAGTGAAATAGTCGTTTGCTTTCAAACTAAAAGGACGCCAACCAGGGAAAAGGCCCAGCAATGCAGCAACCCGCCCAGAGATAGCCCCGAGGGCCGAAGGAGCCAGAAGAGACAAGATAGAGAAAAGACAAAAGTGCCAAGTGTAGGAGCAGACAGATAGTCTAAGTGGCGAAGGGAGGCGTCGATTCAAGAAATTACTCCAGCAGATGATACAGTGCCTCCAAATTGACCATTAGAAGACGCAAACGGCCAACCGTGCGACCCTTTTTCTTCATTTCATATTTATGAGCAGACAAACTGCTTAGGTGCCTTCAAGAAGCAGTCTCGGTTAATGAGGAAACAGCGCAGCCATGTCAAAAAAATCCCTGAAGTCAAAGCCAGGGCCGACACAACATTTATGTTTAAGCAGCCTGCTCTTCCCAATGCTCGTAAGGCACATGGGTCACTTGTAAAAGGGGCGCCAAAAGGCCTCCTTTCTTCTCCTATATATTGAGGACTTGTCATTTGAGAAATGATCTTCCACATTTGTAAGGCGTAGCCCTGGCAAAATTTCACCTGAATCAATAAACACATTTTTAACCTCTATTTTGGTTAGATATCTCTGTGTATGTCTGAGTGTTAGTTTGTGTTAGTCATTGTTTCTTGATGCTTTCACAGGTTCAACACCAACGTATTTGGTGTCTATAAGGTGCCATTTCTGCAGCTGGTAAGGAGAGTTCTATTTGAAAGTGCAGAAACAAAAGAAATTACCTTACAGTGTGCCTTTCAGAGCACCTTTGGTGAATCTTTGTTTTCTGTATTTTCATTAAATACCTACCTGTCAAGCTCTTGCAGTCTGGTCCTACTAGTTTGAAGCGTATGTATGTGTTTGTCTGATTTTTAGTGTGAGGGTGAGAAGGTCGGATTTATTTTGGTGCATCACCTCCTTAGAGTAGTTTGTTTTTCTGCAATCTTTCTCCCTTTTCATCCCCCCCATTATATATATATATATATATATATATGTGTGTTAACACTTGCTGGAACGAATATGATGCATCAAAAGGAGCTAGCCCTTACCTAGAGACTCTCCCCTCCAGCTTCACCGGTCCCACAGGCGAGAGGGGAGTTTCCATAGTTGCGTGAAAAAGGCAAGAGCTCGGCCTCCTGCCAAGGGTGCAATCTTCTGCGTCAACAATAGGGATTTGCTAGAATGTCTTAGGCTGCAAGTGCTAGTTCAGTGGTCCAAGGGATCGCCTCCAGAGTCGATCCATGAACACCCTTTTGGAAATATGTAACAATATTAAAACAAATACCTGGTGGAGGGCGTTTCCTTTGGCTTTGCTCAGAGTGTAACTGTAAATACAAGAGCTTGTATAGTCGGGTGAAGCCCATTTGTGTGTGATTACTGGCATTGGAATCAAAGCTTGTGGGGGCCAAGCATAAATGGAAAGCCAGGAAAAGGCTTGCCACAAGTAAAGATCCTTGCATATGTCAAAGAGTAAGAAGACGTAGATGCCATTGTTGGGCAAAGATTGAAGCATCCTTTGAAAAAGAAAGGATCACCACCTGTTGATCCATCACATGCTAATGTGGTGACCCCATCACACCCATTTCTTGCTACACCCGCCGTAGCCACAGAGGAAGAGGATTCACCTCTTGGTCGCAAGAGAACAAAAGATGCAAGTTCATTGGACAAGGCATTCCATAATGAATCCAGGGACATAGCGGAGCAAAGCATTGCATGTTGTCTTTACACATGTGGGCTGCCATTTACTGTTGTTAGATCACCATAATGGCAAGATATGGTGAGATCTATAAATGCTGCCCCGAAAGGGTTCATCGGTCCAAGTTATGAAAAGGTGCGTACCACCTTGTTGACAAAAACGAAAATAAGTTGAAGATGCATTGAATCCCATCAAGGACTCATGGATCGAAACAAGGGCATCCATCATTTTCAATGGATGGAAAGATACGACAAATAGGCCATTGATTAATGTGGTCATTGTGAGCCCTAAAAGCGTAATGTTTTTTAGGCCATTGATTGAGGGGTAAGTGAAGGATGCATCATTCATTGCCGACATCTTGATAGAGTCCATTGGGACGGCAGGGCCTCAAATTATTGTCCAAGTTGTAACGGACAATGCTAAAAATTGCAAAGTTGTGGGGATGTTAGTTGAAACAAGGTATAGGCACATATTTTGGACACCTTCTGTCGTTCATTCCCTCAAGCTTATGTTGCAAAAATTAGGGACAAAAATCAACTGGATCAAACAAGCCTATGTGAAGTCGAGCGAGATCTAAATGTTCATAAGCAACCATCACATGTCCCAAGGCATCTTCAGGGCCTTCTTGAATTGCAATTTTTTAATGTAATTTTTTATTTAATCATTCATGAATCACGTATATTTTTAATTTAATTTTGTAAAGTTTATAATTTGTAATATTTTTATTTTTGAACTTTTTTTTTAATTTTATTTGTTTTAATTTCATATTAGGTTGCTGAGACTCGGTTTGCCTCACACACACTCATCTTGAGATGACTTGTCAAGGTGTGTGAGGCATTGAGTAGCATGGTTATCAACAACCTTTTGAGTGTATGGAGGCAAGCACACAGTGAGAGGGCCACAAAGGTGAAAGGGTGGATTCTTGATGATGTGGTGGGAACGTCTGGAATATTTGTTTAATTTTACCAAGCCCATTGTCAGCATGTTGAGATATGTGCATATGGATCATCCATGTTTGGGTGAGCTTTATGATGAAATCAACTCAATGATTGAGAACATTAGATCCATCATAAATGCCAAAAAGCAAGATCCTATGGAGAAGTTCTTCAAGAAAGTGCAGTCGCATCTCATTGAAAGGTGAACCGTGAAACTCTTGGCCAATTATGAGCTTGAAGTGGCATTCAAGAAATATGAATTTTTGGAGAAAATGGGCTATGCACAATATAGGAAGACACAAAATAAGTTGGCATTGTGGCTACTAGAGCTACATGATTTGATCAACACTAACCCTCGAGTACCTCAGAGTTTCATCAATAAGCATTCGGCCCATATGTATGTTGCATATACAAGAGATGAAACTTGGGTTGTTGGCAAACAATACTAAATGGTGGATCCAAATGCACTGCCTTTTATGGTTGTTGAAGACTCGATGTTGACAGAGTTGGCATGGCAACAAGGCAATGTCGAAGTGGAGAACGTAGCCCCTATTTCAAAGGACCCTAGAACAAAAGGAGTTAAGAAAGCAAAACAAAAATCCAATAAAATTAAAAAATAGACTCTGACTAATGGTGTACCAAAAGCAAGGAGCAAGGCCAAGACAACCAAAGCAAGAACAAGTGCTCCCAAGGGCAAAAACATTTGCAGATAGGCAACTCTAATAAAGGAGATACGACAATAACATGTGAGATACCAGTCCTTACGACACATGAAACATTTGGATGCGCCAAAATCAATGAACCAGTGACTGGTAACACAATCATTCAAGTATGATACTAAGAGGGCATACTCTTCCTCAGAACCTCGTTCTTACTCAATTACTGCCATATTAGCCACTTGACTACTTTGTTGAGAAAGTTCATACTATCACTTCTAGCAACCCTTTTTGAGATACCCAACCTTGTGACAATAAATTCCTTCACTTGACACTTAGAAGATGAATCAACGAGAATACAATTCCACTTCCCTTTTGACTGAGCAGCTAATGCACTCTCTGTTTGTCCAACACCGGACTCATTTTGTGTTTGTTTGTGTTTCTTTTGCATCAAATAAGAACTAACATAATCGAATTTCATGTTCTGGGTTTTGGTCATCAAGTGTAAAGCCTCCATGAAAGATTCATATGGGGGTGTCAGCTTGTTCAAAACAAGGGCCACCATGTCGTCACCATCAACCTTTTTTTAATGGCTTCTAGCTAGTCTTGGAGATCTTTCATCCGAAGTTGTTTTGAAAGAGACTCATCCTCCGACATCTTTGTGGAAAATAACAGATTTTTCAGCTACAAAACTCGGCTTTCCTCCAAAGTTTGGTATTTATTCTTCAAACTAGGTCCACAATGCACTTCCCTCAGTGGCATTCCAGACCTCAGGGATCATGTCATCTAACACAAATAACTTCAATAAAAGAAAGGACTCATTATGTTTGTCATAATCCACAAGATTTGTAACAGGTCTCACTTCAATGCTGACACCAATTTAATCACAATCACGATATTTCGTGATTGTTAAAAACTTATGGCTCCAAACATTATAATTATTGCCAATTAACTTTTGAGCTTCCGACAAAACCGGATTTTGAATGTTGGCCATTTTATACACAATGGTTGACTTTGAATTGTAAAAGTACAGTATAGGTCAAACCTGGAAATCAATGCAACATACAAAGTATAGTTCTAACCTTTAACTCAAAAACCAAGGAAATAAATAGTTCTGAAAATATAGTTTCTAATCTAGAAATCAATGTCGCAGCCTCGCAGGGATATATAGTTTATAGTCTGAAATTGTTTATAATCTGAACATCAAAATTGCTGACAGAAAGCACAAAAAGGTTACAATATTTCAGAACTGTACACTTTTTGTGCCCTAATGTCTACAATAAAATTGCATTCTTCCCGTCATCTGGTCTACATACTTCTATATGATATAGTTTTTGTAGAGGCTTTCTTCCTCCCCCCATGCCCTAGCACATGTTGCGTCGAGTTTGCTATGCATAAAACTGACCTTAAACTTTCTTCACGTGTTCTAGTTGAAAATTGTTTTGTTCTTTCACATCATGCCCTATGGTTTGTTCACATCATTTTGTTGTCTTTCCTTCATGTCCTCTGTTATTCGCTATTTGCCCCAACACCTTTGCGTATTCTTCTACGGTTCTATTATGTTATGTTTCCACATTCCGCCTAGTTCGCAATTTGCCCTAGCAATGGTTGTCTTGCCTTCACATGACTGGAAATAATCACGGTTTGTTTTTGCCACAATGTCTTCCATCCATAGTCTTTCCCATGACATCTTCTTTGCCTTAGTATTTGGTCTAGTTCGACGCCTGCACTATTGCATCATTCCTCTGTTGTTGAACCTTTCCACAACCTCTTCGACGTCTACACCACTGCGTCGTTCTTCTTTCTGCTACCGGTCTTCTCTGCAAATCACAATTTTGATCAAAACATTTGTCTTCTACCCCTTATTTACAGTTCTTACCCTAGCAATCTACCTAGGGCTTCCTTGAACTTCAACCTCTTATTCTTTTATGTTTGTACCCAACTAGGGCTTCCTTGAATAGTGGCTCTAATACCAATGTTAGCAAATGAATGCTGAAAGAATGAAGAGAAATGGAAGGCATACGACACACACACTTGTGTGTCTATCTTTTCATTAAGCTAAAAGTTATTACATTCAGTTAGGAAGGCTTGATAACCGTCCATTAGTCAAACATTAACTAATAGCTAATTAACAACTTTTACAGTTCAATTAGGAGGACAAGCACTGCAAAATACCTCACAAATCCAGATAAACCCACTATTTCTATCCACACCTTGAAGTATGCAAGGGGAAGGATACCATATAATGATGTTGATGTCCTTACATAGACACAAGGAGAGAAGGAATCTCAAGAAGTATCGATAGCTATGAAGCAAATGCAATAAGATATGGGAGGACTGAATACAATGGCAATTGTAGTGATGGAAGTGCTTGGTCAAGAGAATGTGTTTGGACTCCACTCATCTATTTCCCCTAAAACATATCCACCAGAGGTGAATAATGATGCTTACACATGTTGTAGGAGTATAGTAGCATAAATGAGGTACTCGCGATGAAATTTAGAGATTAAGAAGTTAGCTGCAACCTAGAGAACCCTAACCCCATTCATGATCCGTCTATCTAACCCATTGGGGGCCAAACTGGTGAATGGGGAAGTGAGCAAAGACACATATACATTCAAATGAATCCATCCATTTTGTCTTTTGTAAGTCATTTTCAACGAGTTGTGAAGCCAAAGGAACCACCACAAGAGTCTATTCCAAAAGCCCCACCTCGATGGAGGACACAGATGGCCTCTCTAAGGATGACTCTAATGTTAACGTTGCATCTACTCATAAGCAACACAAGATAGATGAGGAGACTATTTTTCAAAAAAAAGATATGCACATATAAGTGCAAAACAACCTGAGAATTTAGAGCCTCGTGACAACGAGGAGTATATAAAGGGTAAGGTCCAAAAGGAGGATGAGCAGAAGGTGTATGTAGGGCGAATACAGTCGGCAATATAAATATTCTCTAATATAGGAAAAAGGAAAAGACCATACTAGATCCAACAAACATACAATTTTGCCATGTTGCAAAGCATGTCGGAGGCTATAAGCTAGAGTTGTTTGTAAGTGGAGGATCAAGGATATAATTAGGGAGTCTATGCAAGAAAATGATAAACAAAGAAAATCTAGATCCAAGATGTAAAAGAAATAAACTAAAGAAAGAGAAATGCCATTAAGCAGTAGCCAAGAGGCATCTAAATTAAGCGTTGTAACTAGGAGGTATCTAATTAGGGATATTTTGGCATGCAAAGATAACATAAGCTAATGGAGAAGAAGACTAAAACATACTACTCTAGTACATGCATATAAACCAAATAAAATAAAGAGTTTAGAGATAGAGATACTTACCTTGGGTTGACTTGTCAGCGCATTAGTCTCCCCCTTGTCTCAAGTAGCACGTTATGAGAGATGTTGTAGGTGGGGGATCAAAAGGTTAGGATAAAGACCAGAGTATTTTTAGATGGGAACTCCAAAGACCTTATGCAAACATAGACCTCCACAAGCATAATCTCCTATACTCTAATTCCTCTTCTTATACTAAAGGCAGGTTTTCGTATGCAAGCATAGCAGAATGGTGTGTGTTTCTTATAGAAATGATATTTAGAAGCCCTATATACAGATCCAACTCCTAAAAGTCACATATCTAAAAGTCATCGAACTCAACCATGTCTAGTTAGTATACATAAAAATAAGCAAAAAATAGTACTACGTCAGCCATGCCGAGTTAGTACGAAAAGCATAATCAGAGATAAAACGAACTTGGCAGGGCCGAGTTCATACAGCAGATGACAGCAAAAATAAGAATAACTCAATAGGTCTGAGTTGGTAGGAAAATATAGGGAACATTGCAGAACTAACTCAGCCATGCCAAGTTAATAGGAAGAAGGCATAAAATGATCAGTTTAGGGCCAAAGAAACCTGAATCAACATATATATAAAATAAACATTCATTTAACTTTAGTTTCTTATACTTAAATGTTTATCATATATATAAATATATATATGATAAACATTTTAGTATATGAAACTAAAGTTAAACGCTCATATTTAAAAGTAAACTTATACTTTAAGTTATATTTTATACATATACTTTCAAGATGTTTGAGAGTGGCTTTCGACTAATGCAAATTCAAGGTTTTGGAGGATCCTATCAGATTTCAAACTTGGATTTCAAGGCTTCGAGATTTCAAACTTAGCCATATTTTAAGGTTTCAAGAAGACATCCTAGGAGGTATGGAGTATGAAGGATTATATGATCAACCAGGAATCTCTCACAAAGTACCATGAGCCAGCCCACCCCAATCTCGGTGCACTCCTTAGGATGTGCAATTAGGGAGATTGATGTGCCAATGAGTGTTGAAAGTGAAGTTGTTGATAAATAAAAAATATGTGTATATAAAAGGGACTTGAAGATAAAGGACAAGATGCATAGAAATAATCATTGCATATTGTGTCTTTAGCCAATGTGATTTCGGCTATAGGAGGTCAAATACAAATACAAATAGATGTATCTTTGAAATCCCTTACCCTACCAGACACACTGTAGATCAACCCACAAGCCTTCTCTATTGCATAGAAGTTGGCTGATGTTGATATTTGGTCTACAATAATTCAGCAAGAGTATTTTGATTTTGTAGTCACTATGAGGAAGCTGCAAGATAATTTGAGAGATCATACATATAAGATTCTACAGGAGGTTGGAGATATGCAGGGATTGTCAGGCGTCGACAATTTAACCAACCTAATAGCCCAGCTGACCAAGAGTTATCTCTGCTTGAAGCAGTATGGAGTGTCTGAAAACTCGGTAAGACAACCAAGGCAGGAATTGCAGCAAGCACTAACCATTGTGGAGCACCATATGATGAAGATAAAGGGCAATGAACAAAAAGTTGAACAGTTGAGTAGGCCATTGTATAATTAGGTTGTATCCCAGTTGGAGGGGCAAGATTCGATCAATAAGTTGCAAGAGAGTATCAAGGATGCCAGTGACCAAATTTGAAATGCATAGGAGAATTGCCCACCGGTTAACTTGGGGCATATGTTTTGGGAGGAGCTTCAACTCCAAAATCTCACTAAGCAATTGGTGGAGGGTGGAAGAAACACGGCGCTAGGGCTCATGATAAAAAGACATTAGGAACAGCTGAATTTATTGAGTTCTTTCCATCATCTAATAGGATTATTTATCTTGGATCTTTTATAAAGAGCTATAGATTATTTCTTTGTTCTCAAATTTTAGTATTTGTTCTGAATGTAACATGATTAATTGGATTTCAAATTCCTTATATGAATTTGCTGCTTATTGTCTTCTTAAGAAGCATGGATCTATCCTCAATTGCAATTAATATAAAGTTGATGATGGTTATCTTTGTTTCTCATGAGATTTCAAGTTACCGTTCAATATGTGTAAGTTGAATTCTGAAGTTGGTTAGGGATCAGACCATCTCTAGACTACAAAAATGAGTAGTCTGACTTTGGAAGCGAGGCCAAAGTAGAGCTAACAAATGTTAATAGTTAAAGGATGCCCATAAAGATTCCGGCTTCCAAAGTAGAGCTAACAAATGTTAATAGTTAAAGGATGCCCATAAAGATTCCAGCATTGCTAAATTTTTGCTTGAATGGCTTCCAACCTTGATAATACAATTGTTTTTTACTAGCTTGACTGCAGCAATAACGGCAGAATATAGGAACTACACAATATCATTGAATAAAGAATATGTGGAATAAAGCATGTGTAAATAGATAAATGGATGGACGATCCTTCAGTAATTGATATATGTAGTGTGCATGTTGTTTCACTATTCATGTGAACAACATTAGGCTTGGTTTTTGTGTATGTTTCTTATTCTCTGTTTCTTTTTTCTTTTTGAAGAACCCCAACAACCATGAAAAGAAAAGTCGCTTATTTTCCTCACTCGATATTTATTCCTTTCAAAAGGAATCTTCCCAAGATTAATGAAAGAAAATAGAATAGTCTGTTTTGGCATGAAAAACAAAGCAACCTTCCCTAAATTCTGTTGAATATTTGATCAATTCGGTTACTCAGCCAAAAGAGAAGACATAATATTTACCGTGTATCTTTGATGAATTTTGGTAAATGCACACAAATGAACAAACACCGAATAGTCAATCTAAGGATTGCTTCTTTGCTCAAGCCCATTCATTTTTAATAGTCCAAATATCTATAAACTGAACGTTTGGCCCCATATCAAGCAAGACGGGAGACTCATCTTCCATATCAATGAATGAAGTTGGCACACGTTGGCACACAAAACTGTAGTCCGTGGGAAGCTTCATTCTCTGACAAAATATGCACCCATTACCTAGAACCTCATCCTGCACAATTTTTACAGGGATGCATTGCATGTCAATTGCCAACAATCAAAATCTTGCCCACTCATTTTATACAACCCATAGTTTAATCTGGAATTTCTTCCCCCAAGCTACACATCACTAGTCCAGTGGCACAAATATTGTTACTTCCTTTACACTTCAATGTATATTAATCAGTATGCACAGATAAGTGTATGGTTTTAAGTTTTAACAATGCAAATGTGTGTGCCTGTGTTCTTCACCAGCAATGTACTCACGCAAGTTATCCTGCGGCTAGGGATAATTCAACTTAAGAAATCATGTTCCTTCCCCTTGCCTCTTTCATTGTCAAAGGAACTCCTATAATTATGAAAAAAAAAGGGTAGACATTGCTGTCCCTGAAATTGCATGTCAGTTAACAAAGAAAAAACACTCCACAACATATTTGAATGGGATGATCCCAAGTGGTAAAAGCAAATGGACTTTCAAAGCAGAGCCTCAGGTTCAAAGCCCAGGAGACATGATAAAGTGTTGAGATTGAGTAAAATACTGCATCCAACACGCTTGGTGCGGCATGCCCCAAGGAAGAGGTCAGATGCAAGACCCAGGTGACTTTGACAGAAGAGATGCCCCTCGTTCATGGCATCTAAGCCGAAGGTTGCCCCCCAACATAGGGAAATTTACCTAATAAAAATAAAAATAACTACATTCCATCACACAAAGTTCAAACTATCATTTATTTTGAGTTGTTCAGGCCCTTCAGATGACTCAAAGTTACATTACTTTGACTCAGCAAGGCAGAGACTCAAAATTTTCTGATAAGCAAAACTCGGGCATAAACTTGGCAGAAATGCGGTAAACCCACAAATATGTAATATATTCAGAATTGGACAAAAGACATATTAGGAAAAAATATAGAGAGACCATGCACATGTAAACCATAAAATTGTACAGGAAAATTAACATTAACCATCACAGGATGCATGACAACAATGCAAACATTATCAATCACCATAGTTTGTAATTCATCATCAAAGATGAAAATCTTTGTTTTAGGCTAAAAATGGTTTCCCAAATGATGAGACCTTCAGATTGTGGCAAAAATCTGATTACTAGATACATGGAATCAGGCTCAAGGCAGAAATAACTGAAATAGCAGAAAACTTTGTGCAAGAATGTTAGGGTGAGACTCAGCATTAGCTTGTGAGTTTGTGACTTGATTTGGCAGGGCACCAACTCAGCATTAACTCACAAGTTTTGTGAGGTAGAAGAGTTATGGACTATGAGACAATTATCTATGACCAACAATAACAGAACCCAACATGCTCGGTAGCTTGATGAGGATGACAGCTCCTAAAATACTTCTTTATGTTGAAAAAGGAATGGAAAGAATCATCAGTTTTCAAAAAACTGGTTTATGCAAGAAGAGTTCCTCTATGTAATTTATCTGTGCTCAACATATCTTGTGATAATTTTATCTTGGTAATTAGTTCAGACGCAAAATAGGCGGGTGCCACTTCCTTGCTTACTTAGAGTCACGCTGTACCTTGGGTCAGAAATTAAATTCTTTAGCTACACCATTCAAAAGCCCTAAAAAAAAAAAGTAAACATGTGATCCAAAACAAAGACCTGGTATAGTTTGTAAACTATACTTAAAAAACAATAACTTGCTGAGCCATTCGAACAAAATCTTTGAAAATGCGTAGTTTCTAAAGCCTTGAAAAATTATCCATTTGTATCAAAAAGCAACGACCTGGTAAATTTTTTCAAAAACATAAATGATGAAACTTACCAAGCACTTGCTGAGCTGTTAAGCGAAGGTTGGGATCAGGTTCCAGCATCTGCCATACTAAACTCTTTGCATTTTCAGAAACTTGAGGCCATGGATCTCTTTTGAAGTCTGGATCACCACGAATGATGGCATTGGCCACACCTGTCTCTGATTCTGCAAATAATCAATTAAGAACCCTCAACTTCAATTCCCCAATACTTAGAAGACTTTAAAAGGCGAAAATGAATGAAGGATGGCCTGAGCCACACGCTAAGACAGACCAGTCTAGTTGAGAATTTATTTTGAACATCAAAATGAAATAAAATGGATGGGAAAGAATATGGTAAATTCCCCATAAGATTCGGGTAATGCAAAGTGTCACAAGCTGTATCTAACAATTTCCACGGACACCTACCATCGTAAAATGGTGGCGCCCCACACAATAAAATGTACAGAATGACACCTGCACTCCACACATCTACCTCGGGTCCATAATTACGCTTTAGCACCTCTGGTGCCATGTAGAATGGACTACCAACTAGTTCAGAAAATCTATCCCCTGCAATAGAGAAAAAGCAAAACATCACGATAAAACTGTAGAGCAATAATGATTCAAAATTAAAATTTCCTAGCAATGCAAGAAAACTTCCACCGTGTAAACTATATCTGGAGGCTCATGAAAAAAACTGGAACTTCGCTACTCTCTTTATGACAGAGAGCACTCATTAAACATTATAAAGCGATCTCTGCAAACTTGAAGGTGGTGTTGCACTGCTATGGAAGTCCCTGTAAAACATTGTTGGATGAACACCAATAGTGTATTCAGGGATCTTGTGCACTAAATTACCGGGCTTGAAAAAAACAGACAGTCCAAAATCAATAGCCTTGAGAGGCGCATTCTCTTTTTTGCTAGCAAACAGGAAATTCTCTGGTTTAAGGTCCCTGTGGATCACACCATGTTGGTGGCAGAGCTGCAGCAAAAGAACCCGAGTACTATAATAAGAAGTAATAAAATCACAATCTTTGAAAATGCATTCTGTGACAAGATGCAAATGCAAGCAAAGTTGAAAGTGAGATCACCAGTGTTTGAAAAGCAAAGGGCACATATCCCCAATAATATTACTCTCATCTATGCAAATAAAAAAGTGTTGTTCTGACATAAAACCATAGTTTGTGTTGATCTTGTATAGCTATCATAGTTTGTGTTGATTTGTATAGCTATCAAATAGTTGAACATGAACAGGATGAAAGTTTCCAATTTGACAAAGGAAAAAAACATGCAAGCAGAAACATGAAAAGAGAAAACAGCAATTGCCCCTTATAGTTTCGCATTCACCTGGACAACTTCGACAATTGTTCGTGTAAGTAAAGCAGCGGCACGCTCGGTGTAATGACCTCGTGCAACAATCCGGTCGAAAAGCTCCCCGCCCTCACAGAGCTCCATGACCAAATGAACAGCTTGGTCATCTTCGCAAGTTGTCTTTAGACTAACAATGTTGGAATGCTTGGGCAAATGCTCCATGATCGCTACTTCTCTTCGGACGTCTTCCACATCGACCGCAGTCTTCAGCTTGTTTTTAGAGATTGATTTGCAGGCCAACAATTCTCGAGTCTCTTTATCAGTACACGAGTAAGTGATTCCAAACTCCCCTTGACCAAGCACTTTGCCCAATTCGTACCTCTCCCCAAAGCTGCTCTGCTCAAAGCACTCTTTCAACACATAAATGTCGGACTTGGTCGTCTTATTTTTCTTCTTGCCGCCACCACCTGTGCAGCAGTTTCCCATTGCTTGCCGATTCCTCTCAAACCATCGGACGGCCCGCCCACCCAAAAATGTGAGCGGGACTCCGATATGCGTATTCAATATGAGCGCACAATCTCTCTCAAAGTCAAAGGGTGCATCAAGTCGATCACATACACAAGAAGACGAACAAGAGACAAAAAATACAAAAAGCTTTGAATGCATTTAGGCCACTTCTCCATTCATATGTATTATTAAAATAATGTAATTATATTATAAATTAAAAATTTATTTATAGATCACGAAAATGTTAATATTGATTCTATAGTCATATAAAATACGAAATTTGTTAATTTGAGTGTGGTTAATGACACCTAATTTATAGATTCATCTTGCTTGTTCTCATGACCCTCATATGCTTGTTTTCACTGATTCTCAGTCATTTGTAGCCCCACGGACTAGACCCTTGCAGACCCAGATTGCTCTTTCCATGCTTAATCTATCCCCCCAAGTCCCGTCAACCATGGACAACAGCACCCAAACTTGGACTATAGCACTGAAACCTAGGGTGTCATGTTTCTGGCATTGTTGTCCAAGTGCATTTTGGCTTCCAATGGTCATATTCTTCTTAATCCTTATCCTAATTCATGTCGGCCTAACGTGAATTCATTCAACCCACGATCCTTAAATCCCCTATAAAAGGCCATTCAAAGTCCATTTAGAAGGGTTGACACTCATTTACAAGAGGAAAGCAAGAATACAAGCAAGACCACTTAAGCACTTTTCTCTATTCTCTGCATACAACCATCTAATAGTATTTCAAGCTTATTCAAACATCTACGTCAATCCTTAGTCATTCTAAGTACATCTAGTTTTGTATTTACTTGCATTTTCATCACCCTATTGCACCAAGCACTTCAATGGGAAAACTACATATAGCTTGATCCCTCCTCAGAGTATTGGTATGTAGACAACGTGCCCACACATGAGGTGTGAAGTGCATCCAGCGTATCCTTTACACACTAACCCCTCCTCTCCTTTCTCCAAATTTTACATTCAAGTTCAAGCATAAAGAGGACCTAGGGTATTGAAGACTAAATTAAGTACACAGTGAGCTCTGTAGACTTTCAGGGTTTGATATTTCACAAGCAGGGTCACATAGAGTTGATGCACAAAACCCATAAAGCTTAGATCACTAGGATGACAACACCAAGATGGGACTACAACTTTAAAACTTAGGGTGTCCCATTTTTTATGCTTCTATCCAATCAAGAAATGAACTCCATATTCCTATTTGCGATGGTCTCCCAAACCTGCACACTGATTTTCAAGCCCTGTCTCAGTCGGAATAACACAGAATCAGATAAGATTAATTTTCTCTCTCTCGCTACTATTTTTAGAAAAGCCTTAATTACAGTCAAATTTCATAAATTAGTAGTTTATTTATTGCATATTATTTACTGATTTTATCTACTCATACGCATTTATTATTTAGAAATTAAACATCTAATTTTTCAAAAATAACAAATCATTTGGTGAACCTGACTTACTTTGAATTTCTCATAAAAACTCTAGAAACCATAGAATAAATTTCTAGCTAATTTTTTTCATTAATTTCTGAATTTTTTCTTGAATATTAAAATCGAAAATTCCTCTCAAATTTTAAAGTTTTGTAATAAAATTATTTCAAATCCTAGTGCACAACTAGCTTCCAATAATTTTTCAATGATTTTTCAATCATTTTCTAAATTTTTAGTTCCATATTAAAATTAGAAATTCAACTTTAATTTTAAAAATTTGTAATATTTTGCAAAAATATTTTTTTGAAAAAATCCCTAATTGCATGTACTAGCTCCTACTTTGCGTCTCAAGGTATCACCTTACATCCATACTTAAATTACAAAAATGTTGCTTGTTTATTTACAAATTTTTCTTACATTTCTTGCAAATAATGAAACCATAATATGCCCTATCATGTGCATAAATGATGAAGTATACTATATGTTAGTACAAAGTTTCATTCTTTGCATTTCATGCCTATTTTTCATTATATGGGATGATGTTAACCAATTTATTATTAAAAATGTTAATATATCTCTTACATCACCTCCCTTGGATCCCCTACCCCATATCGAGTCATGTTGCATGGTCCATTTCACTCTTCCCTAGGTCACTACCTATCACCAAAGAGTCCAGTTGACACCTTTTGTCCCTCCATCCCTCGACCCATCAATTATCTTTGCTCTCCTCCCATAGCTACCACTACTCTTATATGGATAGTAGATAATGTGGTTAGAGCTATTACTCGACATACCGCTATGCCTCCTCCACCTACCCAAGAGCCCCGTCACCCTGCTATTCCTACTCGTCCTCGGCCCAACCCTCTCGAACAAGCAGATTTGCACAAGGCATATGACATTGTTAATCAGTTGAGAAACACTTCAACTAAGATTTCCATGTTAGAACTGCTTCAAAAAACTAATGTACTCAAAGACATTCTTTATCGAGCACTCACTCATACTTCTATGCCTATTGATTCAAAACCTTCTTATTTTGCATCAATGGTCAACACTTTAAAAACTAAAGAAGATGCAATTTTTTTTATAGTGAGGACATGCCTTCTCAAACAGTTATTAATCAAAATTTGCCACTATTTATACAAGTTCAAGTCAAAACCAACGTAGTCAAGAAAGTTTTTATTGATAGTGGTTCTTGACTGATTATCTATAATATCACATTCTTACATGCCATGGGTGTAGATTTGGCATCCATGCAAAAATCATATAAGAACATTCAAGGGTTTGATGATATACCTTGACAGACATTGGGCACTATTATTTTAGATATCATGGTGGGACCAAAAACCCTCTCTACACAATTTCAGGTCATGACAGGCCCTCTCCACTATAATCTTTTATTTGGATGACCCTGGATACATACTATGGGGGCCATTCCTTCTACTCTCCATTGATGTATTAAATTCTACATGAGGGATATCTATACACATGTCCAACAAACAACCAGCCATTTAGATATTGTCAAACTACAGAGTCATCTTTGACTATTTCGCTAGATGGAACACCATATCTCATAGTGTAGCTACCACCTCATAGCATTTCTCTTGATCAAATACATACATATGAGGTTGGAGGGACTAGCACTTATCACACTACTCCACTTACAGTCGCACTTTTAGCTCCAGATATTCCACTAATCATAGCAACTTTAGCCATCCCAGCTACTCCATCAATCACAGTTTCAACACCTGCTACACATCCACCATCACTGACAATAGTACCAATAGTTTTAGTTGATTCCACAGTGACTCCACCAGTTATAGATACCTTTGCAATAATACCATCTTCTGCTACTATAGATGATTAGATTCCTATATCATAGTTACCCCTTGTGGTAAATTTTGAGTTACCATATGTACATGATGTTGATTCAAATTCATAGGCTTCTTCAGACGATGATACGACACCCACACTCACAGATGATTATTTATGTAGATTGAGCTTTACACTAGTTGGCCTATAAGAGTACCACAATGACTCTAGAGCTCTCATACCACATCTTATAGCACTTTTAGCATCTTGCACTACACTCTCAGGATATACTCCACACTCATGGCCATAGTTAGATCACTTGGCACGTACAGTTCACATGATTACCTCTATGGATATAGAGCTAGTTATTTAGATTCAGGCAAACAACACATAACATTAGCCATAGTTTATGTTACAGATATTACTTGATCATGGATTGATCACATTACCTATAATATGACATAGATCTATCAGCAGATTGTCACATCATGATGGTTGCCCATTTTGTACTTTTCATAGGGTTATAGGGCATGATGCAAACTTATGTACAGCTTTACAGTAGAGATTAGATAAACTACAAGATTGAGACATTATTCATATTATAGCACCACCAATAGTACTAGCTCCACCACTTCTACTGAAGTCATCTAATAATAGGATTAAACATCCCAGAGTAGAGTCAACATCTCCACCACTAGAGCAACCTTCAGTTCACCTTTGACATGATGACACCATAAACACAAAATATATAGCATATGATGATACTTATGATGATGATCTCAAGGCATTTGATAATGGTTGTGACCCTTTCCTCCATCTCCATCCCCAATAGGCTCCATCCTTAGATCCCTTCCCCCCTCCAGCCTAGTCTTTTATATTATCATGTAAATATTGCTTTATTTACATGCTTGTACATAATATCTTTTTAGCATTGCTTGTACATTATTTCTTCAACATTGCTTGTACATAGCTTATTTCAAAATAAAAAAACAATATAAAATATCAAAAATACCAAAAACATTCAAATATATCCAAAACACAAAAATATTTTGATTGTATGCATCATCCATGCTTTATATTATTACTACTATGTTAGACTTACCTTTGTTATTCTATGTTATTGTTTGTCAATTTATCTACATTACGATGCTTTACTTGATCTTATTTGAATGTGTGTAGTGACATCTAGATCCTTGATTGCTTCACTCTACCCATCAAGGGGGCATCCTACTTCTACACTCAAAACACACATCGATATACATACCCACTAGGGGCATCTTCTACATGATTACACCATCCAGGTTATGTCATTCCTACACCACACACTCTTGTTATCATGTTGATACACATTACTTACTAAGCTTACACATATTACCATATTGACACTCACTAGTATCTTGCACTTATGTATTTCCTAGCATATACCTAGTCTTGTACTAACATATCTTGCATATTTTCACTTCTTGCTTTGATTAGTTAGATGCGATTGCACTTCCACTATATACATGATTTCCTTTATTTATTATTGTAGCTTGATGTGTTTGCATTTTCTCAGTTCTTGTTCCATGTCTTCTATGTATTTTAGTACATTTGCCAATGTCCTTTGTTTGTACTCTCCCATGTGCCTGTGGCCCTTGTGCCAACTTTGTTTGTTTTAATTATATGTGTATGTGGCATTTGAACATGCCTTGTATGCTTGCTTTCCAGTTTGAGTGACATGTACCCATATCCCTTGATTGTTTGGCCTCTTGGACACTCTCATATGCTTCTTGTTTCTTGTTTTGTATGCTTGTTGCCTAACTATTTTCCTTGTTTGTAATGCCATGATCCATATCATGCATTTATTTTTCTTTCTTGGATGTCATGATGGACATCGTGCTCCATCCCTCCTTGCTAACAACTAACTAACACTTTCGATTCAATTCAATAAATTACACATGATTTTATATTATTATATCTATCTAGGCATACCCTTATTGATATAACATTCTCTCAATTCAAACCATGTTACATCTTGAGATATATTGTTGATTATCATTGCTATATCGTGTATATTTCCAACTTAACACACTTTTAGGGCTTCTTCTTCTAAGGGTAGTCATTGTAGAATACCTATTCCTACCCTTAGAAGAGGGGGCAACAAACAAATGTTTTTTCATAGAGATCAGAGCTCTTAACGGTCAAAAAAGTAGTTTTTAGAACACTTAGAATATAATCCAAACATCAGACCAAGCAGAACAGATCAGGTAGATAATAGAGAATCTAGAATAGTTACTAGATTTGGTTTTAGATAATAGCACCAAAGTTGGACTACAGCACTGGATATTAGGGTGTCCTATTTTTGACACTCCTATTCAGGCAGTAGAAAAATTATTTTTTCTATTAATAGATAGAAAAGTGAGTTTAGTCACATGTTTTTTAGCTCAATATAATCCAAATTTAGCATGTTTCAATATAGTTTTTGCTCAAAGAATCTAGATATAGAGGGCATCATGCATGGCATGATGGCTCTCACTTCTAGTTTTAGATTAGGCAATTGATATAACTTTCAAATCAGAATCCATGTTTTAGACACCAGTGATTAGGGACAATGTACATGGCACATTAATCCTCCCCTTTTTTTGAGTTTAGTTTATTTTCTAAGCATTTCTTAGCAGTTGCATGCCTTACTTCATCTGCAGGTGGTTGACATCCTTTTTGAAGTTTGGCTTTCATACAAGCTTAACTTTTTGAGTACCTAAATTCTTGATTTGGCTTCCACATAAGCCTATTGTACTAGTTTTAGGGTGGCTTTCATACAAGCCTAATCTCCATCTTTCGAAATGGCCAAGAATGGCCTAGTTTTTAGCATACATTCAACTATCCATGCCAATATTATCATATCATAATACATTCATGGGCTTCAGGAGCCATCTCATATGGCATCTATTCCATACTAGTATTACTTCATAGCTTCAATTCACGAGGCAACAATGGAGCCAAAGGACTAGCTAGCCTTTGTATTCTTGAGCCACCTATTCAGAGGGATTGGACACACAATCCAAACATCAATTGACACATGCATGATTTGTTAGCTTCACTCGGTAGGCAAAAATGGAGCCAAAGGGATTATCTTTGCATTCTTGAGCCACTTTTAAATAATTAATCACTCAGCTCTGTTCACGATATTACTTTTGGTACAACACACACCCAACACAATCTAACATCATAACAGGTTTTGTATTGGTTCATGTGTCCAGTGAGGTGTATTTGTTCCTTTCTCTTCCTCTCTCTCTTACCCAACTTTTGTATGTTCTTATTTTAGATATAGCATATCTAGTAAGGACTAATCTACTCTATATTTTTCATTTTAGATTCACACTTCACACCGTGCTCTTTATACGCACATCCAGCATCACACAACTTCATGAGCTTCACCTTTACAAGTAAGTTCAGGGACGCTTTCTATTTTTTTATCCCAGTATTTCACTTTACTACATAACTAGAATAAAGTTTGGGGGGGGGGGGGGGGAATGCAGTCATATGAAATGCAAATTTTGATAACTTGAGTGTGGTTAATGACACCCAATCCATAGGTCCATCTTGCTTGTTCTCATGACCCTCATAGGCTTGTTTTTAATGATTCCCAATCATCCGTAGCCTCCTAGACTGAACCCTTATAGACCTATATTTCTCTTTCCATGCTTAATCTATCCCCCTAGGTCCCGTCTATGGATAATAATTCCCAAACTTGGACTACAGTGCTGAAACCTAAGGTGTCATATTTTTGGCATTGTTATCCAAGTACATTTTGGCTTCTAATAGTCATATTCTTTTGAATCCTTATCTTAATTCATGTCAGCCTAACATGAATTCATTCAACCCATGATAATTAAATCCCTTATAAAAAACCATTCAAAGTCCATTTAGAAGGGTTGACACTCATTTACAAGAGAGAAACAAGAATACAAGCAATACCACTTAAGCACTTTTCCCTATTCTCTGCATACAGCCATCCAATATTATTTCAGTCTTATTCAAACCTTTACACTAGTCCTTAGTTATTCTAAGTACACTCAATTTCATATTTACTTACATTTTCATCACACTATTTCACCAAGCACTTCAATGGGATAACTACATAGAGCTTGATCCCTCCTCAGAGTATTGGTATGTAGGCAACATGCCCACACACGGGGTGTGAAGTGCGTCTAACGTATCTTTTACACCCTAACTGTTCCTCTCCTTTCTCCAAATTTTACATTCAAGTTCAAGCATAAAGACGACCTAGGGTATTTAAGACTAAATTAGGTAAATAGTGAGCTCTTCAGACTTTCAGGCTTTGATATTTCATAGACAGGGTCACACAGACCTGATGCACAAAACCTAAAAAGCTTAGATCACCAGGATAATAGCATCAAGATAGGACTAAAGCATTAGAACCTAGGGTGTCCCACTTTTAGCGCTCCTATTCAATCAAAAAATGAACTCTAGATTCCTATTTGTGATAGTGTCCCAAGCCTACACATAGATTTTTAGGCCCTGTCTTAGTCAGAATAGTACAAAATCAGATAGGTTTAATTTTCTCTCTCACTACTATTTTTTAAAAAGCTCTAATTACAATCAAATTTCACAAATTAGTAGCTTATTTATTTCATATTATTTACTAATTTTATCTAGTCAAACCTATTTATTATTTAGGAATTAAACATCTAATTTCCTAAAAATAACAAATCAGATTTGTATCAAATAGAGCTATCTTATTATATGACATATTATTAGTTTTATTAAGAGAGATTTCCCTAAATTAAATTTGATTGTTGTATGATTGTATTTATGTTTTTCTATTATAAAATATAATTAGTTTTTTCAATAGATTTTATTATATGTATAGTGAAATTTTGGATATATTGTGCAACGTTATAATTTGATGGTTGTATAATTGTATTCATATTTTTCTATTGTAAAATATAATTATTTTTTTCAATAAACTTTATCATATATAGAGTGAAATTTTAGATAGATTGTGAAACATTATATGTGTGTGTGTGTGTGTGTGTGTGTGTGTGTGTGTGTGTGTGTGTGTGTGTGTGTGTGTGTGTGTGTGTGTACACATACATATATAAATTTGTGTACACACACACACACACATATATGTAGATATGTAATGTTTCACGGTCTATCCAATATTTCATCATGCATGTGATAAAGTCTAATGAAAATAATAATTATATTTTATGATAGAAAAATTACAAACACAATCATACAATGTTCAAATTACAATGTTTCACGGTCTATATATGTATATGTGTGTGTGTATATAGACACATACATGTGTATATATACACTCACATAATATATATGCATGTGTATATATGTATGTGCATGTATATATGTGTGTATATATATAGATATTTTGTAATTATGTAGCACCTTAGTCTTATACACTTGGTAAACTCAAAACTTGGCTATTTCTCTTAGTCCTACATATGTCTTGTGTAATCACATAAAAGTAGTTTATGAGCATTTAAAGTGCTACTTGAGATTACATATCTCTGACTTAGTCTTAAATATATTCTAGATCCTATTATCACACTTATCTAGCCTTCATGTGGGCCACAAACATCCCTAATTGGTCTTAAATCAGTCCCAAACCCTCATTTCCTAATCTTGGCCCTTCATGCTTAGTGTTTTACTAGCTAGACACTAGTGCCATAATGACACTAGCACCACATGGCACTAGTGTCTCAAAAATGGTGCTAATATCCTTTACCTTTATTTTTCCTAAATGAATATATTTTCAAAACTAGATCCTCCTAGGGTTGGCCTAGACCTCTTTTATCACCCACACAAGCATCAAAATAGTATATATATATATATATATATATGACTTATAGTCCTCTAACCACTAGATGAAAATCAAATGCAAAATACACATTCAAACTTAGAACAAGTTGTGAACAATTAAAGTTATCAATTCCTATTCTGCCCTACTTCTACATACTACCATTTATAGCAGTCTTAAGCTCATATTACCCAGATTTTTATCTCAAGCACATTTAAGGCATCAAGGCCACTATCATACTAGTTTTACTTGCACTTGTGCCAACATTTAGGTGGGAAGAACTACATTGGTCTTGATCTCTCCTTAAAGTATTGGTATGTAGACAACTCTCTTCACAGTGAGGTGTTGAGGATGTCTTACTTATCCTACTAATAAACACACCTTTCAACTCATATCAACCAGATTCCCTAGCTACATGGAGTATTAGGGTTTATTAACTAAATCAATCATTATAGACAAAATATAGGGTTTCAAAACTCATGCAGATAGGAACATATCTTAGAGATTCAGACATAGGTACACCCAAAAGCTCAAGACAATCATGTACAAAGGACATTACCACCAATATCAGGACACTATCAACACATATCCAATAATGGTGTTACTATCTAATTATGGCACTACTATTCAGAAGGGGTTCTAATACTAGAATCTAGTTTATGACACCTAGACCAACTTCCACCTCAGTTTCTAGCACCCAAATCACCAGTCTTAGTTGTTTTCCAACTAAGTTATTATTTGCACTATTTTTTGCTATTTAAAAAAAAGTCAAAGCTAGTCAATTCTATAACAAATCAGTGACTATATTTATTGCATATTATTTTCTTGATTTATTTTACTTAGTGCTTTAACAAATATAGGATTTAAATATAATTAATTCTTAAAAGGTTAAAATATTTTGTGAACCCAACTTACTTCAAATATTGCATAAACCCTAACCCTAGATAACCTTGGGGTTTATGTTTCTAGCCTTCTAAGACCCACACTCAAATTTCAAATCCAAATATCTTCTGATTTTTCTTTGATATAATCATGATAATTATGATAAAATAAGTTTATCACTTTTTTTTACATAGTTTAATACTTTCATTTACATGTTTGTTTCCTTTAATTCAGAATGAACTCAGAAAAAAGATAAACACATGTATATATGATGTTTTATATCAATTGAAATGCATATCATATTTATTTTTATCTCTGGCGTGTTATTGTTATCTTATGTGGAATTAAATTAAGAAATAAATCCTTACATACATAGAGGATTTATTACATAAGCTAATAACCAAGTTTTAAGTTTCAATGTCATATCTTATGCACAGGAAAAAATATCTTTCTCCTCCTCATCTCCATGAGGGTGATAGTTACTTTCTCTCTAAGCAGGTCCATGATATCACTCCATGAGATGAAGCAACCTATACCATTGTCATTAATCTCCATACTCATCCTATTCACACCTCTTTCCTATAGGGTGTGTGCCTACATGTTTAATCAAAAGTAATAAGGGTTTGTACTTGTGAGACTCTAAGGGATCAAATTATTAGTATAAATAAGCTAATATCATATTTACAGAATCAAGATCGATTATTAAGTGCACCTGTCACATTATTGAAAAATCACATTACATTTACACAGTCTTCAAAATATGCTATCGTAAACCATGTATATGCATCTACACCTAACAAAGTTGTGCCTAATGCCCTTTAATATCCAAATCATAAATCACAACAAAGAACATTTATAAATAGTGATTTAAAAATCATTAAATGATTAAATAAACATTCAAGTGAGGTACTAAGGGAAATTATTAAATATAAGTTGATCAAACTACCCCCTCTACACTCAGTAAGGAGATCTAGATATTATTGTGCATATCATAGAATGCATGGGCACCACACCGATTCATGTTTAGTATTGAAAAGGAAAATACAATAGATAATGGATATATATGACTTACATAGTGATACATCATCCAAATAACATATAATGGCACATCTACAAATTAAAAAAGGGTCAAATTTTAGAAATAGTATAAAATTGGCTACCAAAGCATAACTTAAAACAATAAAAAGTTCACACAACACAATCACAACAAGAAATAGTACAACAAGCATAGGTAAAGCAAGTTAAAAATGCAAATCTACCTCTCTAAAATGAGCCTCAACTTTTAAAGTAGTATGGATTTGGTCAAAAATATCTATAACAATTTGATTATCATGGTCAAGGTTTGGGCAAACAAGCCCAAAGCATCACTACTCCTATTCTAGCATTTGATAATGTTGGTCAAAAAAGTTTGGGATTTATTGAAAATCCTAAGACAAATCATTCACAGATATAGTTTATTAAGGCAAAATATCTAGATACATAGGACATGTTGCAAAAATATCAATAACCCCAATTGCAAAGTCAAAATCATGCTAAGCCAACAAGCATTTTCAAAAAAGGCTTTCAAGAAAAAGAGCCTCCACAACACCATATGTCTACAATAAGCACATTTTTAAAGAGCAAAATCACAATCAATATTCCAAAGCACAATTTAAAAAGGTCAACTTCACAGTACAAGACAATTATCTCTAGTATTCTTATTTATTATGATTCTGATGATGAACAATACTCAGATTCATACTGCAACACCATTTAATTATAACATAACAATTACATTACATGAAAGATTACCATTCCTATTTTTGACAAAGGCCACATTGATAGTGAGTCTCCCATGAGACTCATCGGTTAGAATTTTTCCTCCCTACTTGTACATACTTTCCTTCTCTCTTGTTCCTTGTACATAGTTTATTTTCATGTTGCTTGTACATAGTTTATTATAGAAAATACAAAAATAATACCATATGTCAAAAACACAAAAACATTCAAATAATTACTCAGAAAACACAAAATTATAAATTACATGCATTTTTATGTTTATACATCTTATATTTTCTAGACACTACATATTCTATCTATCTTAATATAGTCAATTTTATCATACATGCATGCTTCACTTTTTCTTATTGAGTGCTTGTAGATTGCTACAGGACTTGGGTCCACTACACCGATCTAGACTTGTTATTATTTACCAACTAGGGGCATATACACTGATACATGGGGTTGACATATTCGCCCACTAGGGGGCACCCTATACATAATTTTGATTTCTAGGTCCTATATTTTTATACTCTAAATCCCAACTTTAGCATTGTTATATCTTGATATTGATCATGCTACTCTTACTCAAAAAAATTGCCAACTATTATTACTTTAGACTCAACATATGTACATCTTAGCTTTTATATAGACTTGTATTACATATTCATGCATACTTTCATTTCTAGCTTCCTTAGTTTAGGCTTGATTATATCTCTATGCTTCTTCTATTTGAGGGCATTTGAATATGCTATTATTGAAACAATTAATGATTAAGTGGTGTTATTTATGTACCCTTAATACATTAAATTACATTCATTAAATAATAATATATTTTATTATTTACCATGAGTTTATCCTCGTATAAATAAATAAAAATATATATTAAATAATCGTTGAAGAGGTTGGACCCATTAATGTGGTGATTAAAAAAAGTTACATTATAATGGTCAAATCACCTTGCCTATATAATAAAAAAATTATATTGTAAGATCTAATGAAAAAAGGAGAGTTGAGACAAATGAGGAAATGTGGAGAACACATTTCCAAGTTATGTGAAGATTGTTTGAGAAGTGAGAGAAAGAAAGGTCCTATTGGGTACTTGTTAGTTTCTCATAATATAAATAATCTTTGTGAGTTTTTTAGCTTTTAGAGGTTTTCCCACGTATATGTTGTGTTGGTATCATGTATGCCTTTGCTCTTGATCTCATATCTAGACCTATTAATCATATGCATTATTTTGCATAATTTATCATGGCATCAGGGCTTGTGATGTGTTGATCAAGTGTTAAGGTTGAGATCAAGCTTGTTGAATTGTCTTCAAGCTCATTTTTTCTCAAAAATCCACTTGTAGATTTTATGGCACATTCATAAGACTGTTGTGGAGCCTCTCTTCATCAAGTTCATGATCTGTGCACCACAAGCATTCATTGGTATATCTAACCAACTAGAGCCATTTTAAAGATATTTTCAACCTTGTGGAAGACTTACATAGCCCATGGTATGGTCTTTTACAAGAAGATTTGGTAAGGAAAAATCAATTTCAAGATTTTTATTGTTATTTGGCATTTAAATCTGTCAAAAAATATTTCTCGTAGCTTTTTTAGAGCCTCTAAGGCATTTTTTGAAGATTTTCAATTTTTATCTCTCCTCCCATGCATTTTTTTTAGCATGAGAAAATAAAAAATTTATGAAATATTAATTTTTGGGCAGCAAATCTTTGTTTTGATCTCTCTATTTACTTCATTTGGTCATTTCTAAATAGTTTTGATATTTATTTTTCTTGATTTGGTCTTTTGTAGATCATTTCAAATTTTCTCTCTCCTCCTAAACATGAATTTTTGGCATGTGTGAGCTAAAACTCAGTGAAATATCAATTTTTGGGTAGTAAAACTTAGTTCTGGATTTTCTATTTGCTTAGTTTGGCCATTTGGAGTCAATTTTGAGCTTTATATGGTCTGATTTGGCCTCTTGAAGCCTGTAAAAGTTCCCCTGCTTTCCTCCATGCACCATACTTCTACTTGTATGGCCCTGTGCAACAACAATAGTCAAAAAAATAATTTTTTTGTACAAAAAAAATATTTTTGAGGGTGCTAAGTGTTTAGTTTGGCTAGTAGAAGGAGGTTTTGAGTTTTGTATGACCTCTTTAAACTTTTAGAAGCTCCCTTGCTATCTCCAATGTGCCACCATACCTATAGAATGGCATCCATGTGCAAAAATAACAAAATAAAAATAAAATTTTGAACATCAAAATTGGTTTTTGAAGGTTCTATAGTCATCAAGGGCCCTGTGGAGGATTGTTTGGAAGATCTTAAACCCTGTGGTGGGCTCTTGAAAATTTTAGTAGCACCTCTGCTCTCATGCTTGCATCATACTTATGCTACTGCTTCCTCCGTGTGCGTAAATGACTAGTAATTATTCTTTTCAATGTATTTATTAATTAGGGTATTTAATAAATACTTTTATTACATGCATGTGGGGGTCCCTCTTTTTTAAGTTTTTTTAAGAGAATATTTTGAAAAAATTAATTATTACAATCAAATTTTTTTACATGCATTTAATATTTTGATTTAAGAAACAACAAAATTAATTAAATACATTTTAAATCATTTAGCTTGCATGTGAAGTCTTGTATTGGACAAAGGGAAGTTGACTAGTATTTTTAAAAAAACACTTATATATTCAAGGTCTTTAAATTAAATCTCAATCTCAATATACTTTTTTATTAAAAATTAATTTATTTATTTTTAAATAATTAGTTAAAAAGTCTGGTTATTAGTCATGTAAAATCTCACATGTGAAGCTTGCAACACTTTTGACACTCTTGACTTGTCGTATTCTTTGTCGAAGATGGTCATGTGACTAGTCGATCTTTAGGTTTTTATACCTTTCAGACATATTAGGATGATATTTTATTTGATTTGAAGCTTCTTAATATGAATTTTCGTATATAAGTTGTCTTTGCGACACTTGCAACTTTTGCCCTTATTGCAGTTATTTATGTTTTTTAAATTGTTTTGCAATCAAGTAATTGGCTAGTGTTGTTTAATCACTAGAATATTTATTTTTATTACAAAATCAACTATAAAACATGTTAAAAAATTTGCTTTCTAAACTTTTTTTTTTGGTTTGATATAAAATGCAAACTTGTAGTTTTGACTTTAAAAGGAAGAAGAAATATTCATGACTCAAATTATAATATGAATTATACCTAATAAGATATGTAATGTTTGGTTAACTTAGTATCAGATTATTAGTGAGTTTATTATATGTGCATCACATAATTTGCTTGTTAAATTTAACATGCTCGATTGCAAGCTTACATATACTCCTATTGAAGGTTGTGTTAAATATTTATCCAAAAATTATGTTCGATAAAGTTAACCCCTCTTTACAAAAATCTTGTTGGTAGTTTGATTTATCTAACCATTACTAGGATAGATATTTCATATGATGTGGGTGGTACTTTCAGAATCATGCAGGATCCATACTTAGATAATTAGAAATTAGTAAAACGGATACTTCAGTATATAAAAGGAACTATAAACTTCGGTCTATATTATTATTCCTTTGATAATGCTAATTTATTTTTATTTTATGATGCTAACCATACAATGCTATTATGAGTCTACTTTTGTATATGTGTTTATGTTTGGTGTAGGTGCTATCACTAGGAGCACTTCATGTGAAAGTTGTTAAATAAACTTTGTGGCTATAAATGATGATACAAGAACATCATGTGGAAGTTCATTATTGTACCAACCTTCTTGGTTATTTTCAAAGTTATATAGCTTTGGTGAAAAATCCAATACAACACCAATGAACTAAAGCCTATTTAAATTCATTCAATGTTGGGCCTATCAAAGTTGTCATTGAAGGAGAGTGTGCATGATAATGTCACTTATTAATAGCCATATGGATCGTGCATTTTATTCCTTCTCTCTATACTTCTTCTCATTTTAAGACATTGTAATATATCACTTTATGTGATTTTGGTAAACTTCATATAGAAGTCTACATTATACCCAATACATAGTAACATAGAGGTACTTATGTTATAAAAGCCTCCACTATGCTTAGTTCAGTATTTATAAGAAATTATGGGATGTATTCTCATTGTGAGATGTAATCTCATGATCATGCCAACCTAAACTCACTCTAAGTGGTTTAAGGTAATATAGTGTAATTCATTTAAAGGTGCCTATAGGGAAACAATACAAAACCTTTAGGTGTCTATGGGTGCATAGTGTAATTTCTTTAAAGGTGATTATGCGACTATGGTTACATAGTGTAACACCTTTGGATATCTATAGTTGCATAGTGTAATTCCTTTAAAGGTGACTAGGTGATTCTGGTTACATAGTGTAATACCTTTGGGTGACTATGTTTACATAGCATAATTCTTTTAAAGGTGACTATGGCATGATGAAGGATGTTTCATTCAATTATTACGTCTTAAAAATCATCATGTGGATGGTTCATGGAGTGTAAATTTGTTATGTTGTTACTTCCTAAACCCATCATGTGGATGGTTCATGGAGTATAACTTCATTGTTATAAAGGTGATTAGATCATGTATCCCCACTTAACAACAAGGGGGAGTATTGAAATAATTAATGGTTAGGTGGTGTTATTTATGTACCCTTAATACATTAAATTGCATTGACTAAATAATAATATAGTTTATTATTTATCGTGAGTTTATCCTTGTGTAAATAAATAATAAAATATAATAAATGACCTTTGGAGGGGTTGGACCCATTAATGTGGTGATTGAAAAAGGTAATATTATAATAGTTAGATTACCTTACCTAAAAGAGTTTATATTGTAAGATGTAATGAAAAAAGGAGAGTTGAGACAAATGAGGAAATGTGGAGAACACATTTCCAAGTTATGTGAATATTGATTGAGAAGTGAGAGAAAGAAAGACTATATTGGGTACTTTTTAGTTTCTCATAATATGAATAATCTTTGTGGATTTTTTACCTCTTGAATGTTTTCCCACGTATATCTTATGTTGTTGTCATGTATGCTTCTAGTCTTGATATCATATCTAGATCTATTTGCTCGTATGCATTATTTTGCTTAATTTATTATGTTCTTTGGATCTATGCCATTTTTATTCATAATATGTATGCTTTGGACATGTGCCCATGTCCTTATGTGTTCCTCCCTAACTATGTATGCGGACATTTGAACATGTCCTTTTATGTGGCTCTAAGCCAACTTGCTTGTTGCTTGTGTATGTGGATATTTGAACATGTCCTTGTATGTATTATTTCCTTATATTTAGGGAAATCTGCTCATGTCCCTTGTATTGTGGCCCTTTGGCCTACTTTGTGTGACTCATGTGTTTTACATGTATGATTTATTTTATGCATCATGGTTATGACACTTGTCTCTTGTTTGTTACACACAATAGTTTTTGATGTCATGAGGGACCTCATGCATTTCCTCGTTCTACTTGGGTGTCGTGATGGACATCATGCCCCATCCCCCTAGGTAGCTACCCAATTTTACTCAAATTTGTTGTTACATACATTGTTATATCTATTTTGACACCCTTGTGAATGCTAGACATGACTTAAATCTTACACTACATACTTATGCTCATATTATCTTACATTTTAATGTTATGAATGTACATTATATTGGATTATTATGTAGTTATCATATGTGCTCTGGCTAACACACATTTTTTAGAGCTTTTTCTTTTAAGGATAATTCTTGCACAGGTTCAACAACTCCCTTCAAAAGAGGGGGCATTCACAGGGGTTTGTCACAGAGATCAAGATCCTATATTGTACTCACAATACATTTTTAGCACATAGGCTTAGATTATAGAAATCAAACTCAGGTAAACATAGTGGAAAAATAGTGACATAAAGAGCAGTATAGTTGCATAGAAATTAGACCAGAAGGACACTAGCACCCAAATTAGGACACTAGCACCGCATTTCCAAAAATAACACTATTGTCCAAGACATGGCACTAATGTCCAGTAGATTTGGTTTTAGAAAAACCTAGATTGACTAGAAAATTAAATTAGGTACAATACATGTTTGTATAGTTTTAGTTAATTATTTATCAAATTTGCTCAATTTTATTCAGATTCATATTAGTTCAACTCAAATTCATATTAATTTGCTTAGATTGGGGGCATCATAAATGGCATGACTATTCCCATTTCAGTCAGATACTCAAATACATGTTATAATAACTCAGTCAAAAATCCATATGCTTAGATATTAGATTTAGGGGCATGTGCATGACAAATTATTTTTGTATGCTCACTTACACATCGGTTGATCAGATGGAATGACAAATTCTATGTCATTCTCTACATTGTATACATCCAACATCATATTCTAGGTTACACACTAGTTTCATGCCTTATTTCATCTATAGTGGTTGGAACTATTGAGTGGCCTGAAGCTACCAAATGTACCTGAGTGGTCATAGAGCCACCTAATGTACCCTAGTGGTTGTAGAGTCGACATACCCAATTAGATATTTATAATTAATTCATGTAGTTCAGTTTTAGATGAATTTACTACACATGGGTGGGTAATGATGGAGTTATAGCCTACTTGAGTTCTTGAGTCACCTACATGAGAGGGTTGGATATGTCATTAGTCTAATCCAAAATATTCACAAGTCATGATCCATCGAGCAAGGGTGGGCAATGATGGAGTCAAAATTAGATTGAGTTCTTAAGCCACCCACACATTATGATTGAGAAAACCATCAGCTTAGTCCAATTTTTTCATCGATTGATCATTATATGCATGCACACATAAGTTATCACTAGTTTTATGCATTACTTTGTGTATTCATTGATGTGTATTTATTCCTTTACTCCCTTCTATCTCTTTACCCAATTTTTCTCAATTTTACTTATTTACTCAATTTAGTATTTTGATTTTGATATCTCTTAAGTGAGGATTGATTTATGCACATTTCACTTGCAAGACACACATTTGAGCATGCCTCACATACTCAGACCCAGCTTCATGGGCTTCACCTCCTATGTAATTCTAGGTACACTTCTTTTTATTTTATCCTAGTCATTTCAATTTGTTGCATTTTTAGAATGGGGGGGAGATGTAATCACTTGAAAGTAGTATTTGAGTGATAAAAGTGCTACTTAAGACTACCTATCCCTAGACCTATTCTAGAGCCTATTATCACACTGATATAGCCTTCGTGCAGTCCATAAGCATCCTTAGTCATCCTTAAAGCAATCCCAAACCCTCATTTCCTAATCCTAGCCCTTCATACCTAGTGTTCTTCCAATTGGACACTAACACCATAATAAGGACATAAGTACCACATGTCACCAAATGTCCTTTACCTTTTTTCCACAAACAAATATACTTTCAAAATTAGAACCTCTAAAGGTGAACCTAGACCTCTTTTATCACCTACACAAGCATCAAAATAATATATATACATGAATTTTATCCCTCTAACCACTAAATGAAAATTAGATGCAAAACACACATTCAAACTCAAAACAAGTTGTGCACAATTAAGGTTATCAATTCCTATTATGCCCTACTTCTACATACTACCATTTAAAATAGTTTTAAGCTCATATTATCCAAATTTCTAGTCTCAAGCATATTCAAGGCACTCAATGCCAATATCATACTAGCTTCACTTGCACTAGCATTTAGGTGGGGAGAACTACATTAGGCTTGATCCCTCCTCAAAGTATTGGTATGTGGGCAACTCTATTCACAATGAGGTGTTGAGGATGTCCAGCCTACCCTACTAACAAACATACTTTTTAGCTCATATCAATTAGATGCCCTAGCTATATGGAGGATTAGGGTTTATTTACTAAATTAACCATTACAAGAAAAATACAAGGTTATAAAACTCTTACACGTAGGAACAAACCTCAAAGATCTAGACATAGGTGCACCTAAAAGCTTAAGGTAGCCCTGTATAGAGGACATTACCACCAATATCAGGACATTACCACCTCATTTCTAATAATGGTGTTATTGTCCAATTATGGTGCTATTGTCTAGAAGAGGTTATGACATTAGGATCTAGTTTATGACACCCAAACTAGCTTCCACTTCAGTTTTTAACACCCAAATCTTCCATCTCAATTGTTTTCTAGTTAAGTTATTACTTGCACTATTTATTGTTATTTTTATTAAAGTCAAAGTTAGTCAATTCTATAAAAAATTAGTGGCTATATTTATTGCATATTATTTTTTGATTTAGTCTACTCAACTCTTTAACATAAGATCTAAATGGAGTTGAGTCTTAAAAGGTTAAAATACCTTGCTTCCTCAAGCCTTCTATCTACTCTATCTTGTGCCTCTTGGCCTATCTCTTAGTCCAACTAGTCTTATATTGATGACACAGACATCCTATCTTACTCAAAATGTTTAAAATGTACTTATCTTACACCTTTACAAGTTTTAAGACTGTACATGTTTTGTTACTCCCTGAACACTAACATCTAGGATAGATATTAGTGTCAATGTTATTGTTATGTCCCGACATAAGTGTCTAGTGCCCTAAAGTCATCCAATTTGCAATTGAAACATATTCCAATTGTTAATATAAGTGTTTTAATGCAAGTTATCTCCCTATATGATTGGTATACATATAATTTTAACCCTCATTCATTCCTCACCTAGAAATTAAACCAAAGAGACTAAGGCACTTATCAAAAGCACTCTATCAACCATTCAATTGATCAAAACTTCCCTATTTCTATACCAGTCATAAATACAACACATCTACAAGTTTGATTTTACCAGTCATAAATATAATAGTCATAAGGTCTTATTTTCCAAGTTACAAGCTAGGTCAATATTTCACTTGATTTACACACATTTTATGATTCACACACAAGCCAACACATAGGGGAGAACTACATCAATTTGAGGCCCTCTTCAGAGTTTTAGATATGTAAGTAGCATACTTTGATAGTGGGGTTTTTGGAGTCAACTTGACATTGTGTGCCCATGAACCCATTTTACCCAAGGTCACATTGAAGATAGAAAGATAGGGTTTTATCATTTCATAAGGAATGATAGAATATGACCTAGATTTAAATGCACTAGAGTGAAGGTAAAGCAAAACCCAAAAGCAACCAGGTGGTCACATCCTATTTTATTAGATATTCTATATAGAAAACTAACATCAAACCCATACAATAATGTTGACATAACTATTTTAAGCTAACATTACTATTTAAAGTGCCAGAAGCACCAGATCTAGAATATGACAATTGTTCTAGAACTATCTTCCCACTTGCTTTCAGCCTATCCTAGATCCAGATCTATATTAGCATCAAAACCAACTAAGTACCTTATTTTATGTCATTTTATATATCTATCATAGTTATACTTTCCAGTAATAACTTATCTCAGTTTAATAAATTTAATATATGGTATATTTGAATTTAACATTTAATTGGCCTATATATATATGATATTCACCCTTGTGCCCTATCATTTCTATATTTTTAACACTATCTACCCAAGAGGATCCACATGAAAATTAGGGTTAACATTTGGTAAACCTAACATTTGAGCATCATTATTGTATATGGATTCTATTGTAGATGCTTATTTCCTACCTTGTCATAATCTTTGTGTTCTTTTTCTCTTTCATCACGGATGACATTTATTGCTTTGATGATTATGACTATGAAACCCTTTAACAATATTTCAAATCAATAATCAACATCAATTACTCTTGCATTCCTCAAGTGTTAAGGCATATAATATAAAATCATTGAATGGTGGTAGCTATTATCCATCTAATCAGGCCCATGCTCCCATCGCTTCAAGACATGATGTGATCCATACTAAGGAGGATCCAAATCTTTTTCCCTTGCCTTCTATACCAATATTGGTTTTATGTGGAGAAAGGGTACCTTCATTTGATCATGAAATTTCTGTCAACTCCATAAAGAAATCATGGAAGATTATAAATCATCTATAAAGGGGATGTTCTTTCGAGTTCATTGATCAAAACCCCTCCTATTCCTACATTTCCAAATAATATTCCCCTTATCAAGTGTGATGATTCTTCCTATCCTTCATTTGATAGTGAAAGTTTTCAAAAGGTTAACTAAGAAATTATGACATCTTTACCAAGTCATATTAAGCCATCAAAAAAAGGGAAAAATTTTATACTTAAAGAACATTACAAATATAAGGTGCCAAAACTTTCCAATATGACAATGGTGGATGCATCACATTCTTTACATATTTCAAGCTCCTCAAGCAAAATATTACATAATATTGGCCTTCGATATTTACTCAAATATGGGTATGAAGGACAAGGATTGGGAAAACATGAACAAAGTATTACCCATCCTATATCTCTTAAGCATAATCAAAATTGGCAAGGCTTGGGGTATTCAAGAAAAATCATGGATCACCAACAACCTATCAACAAATTAAACATAGGTGCACATGGATGCACACAAAAATTAGGAACCATCACAAGGGGAATCAATGTTACAAAACTTCCAAGAGAATCAAACAATCAAGCTCCCTTTGGTGATCCATCCTCATGGAATGAAAATGGTGGATATAAAATCAGATCAAGGAAGAGGTATAATAACCAAAATTGAGGAGCGTATATATGCTCATCCTTTCATACCTCCTCTTCATTGAACACATTGGATCAATCATATGAGAACCAAGTTCTGTTACATCATATTTATCATGGGGAGCATTATTAAAAGGCTTCACAACAAATTTTATAGATCATAACACAATAGGATAATACTAATACTATTTTGTCTATGTTGCTTGAATATAACATGATTTCATTACCTTTTACTCTACACAGGTCAGGTAGTCACCTTTTTCCTCAAGAAGGATTGCCATATTGTAACTACCATCAGATCACAAGACACAATGCAAGTCAATGTGGGGCTTTAAAGGTCAAAATTTAAGAATACAAGTGTGATGAAAAAATATATTTTTTTCCTCAGAACAAAATCACGTCCAATATTTCACATCTTTATGAAGAAGACCAACCTTCAAGCCCACCTACATGTGGACATATTATAGTTTCTACAAATATCTATGGGTTATGTTGTACATATATTTTAATTGGCACATAATGGGACTCACTTTGTAGCAGGATGTTTTTTGAACAAATAGAACATCATATGGATGAGCTAAATAAAAATCCATTAAATCCAGACTCCCTTAGATACATACTTATACCTATAGCATACAAATCAAAGATTATATATTCTATGATATGGGTAACAAATCTGAAATTGAATTTCACTGTGCATATAGATTGGTCTTAGTTGGCCGATATGGAAGCAAAGCTTGATATGAAAATCATGTGTCTTACATTTAAATTTTAAGATAACGAAATACACATGTCATTTGATGGGTACAATGATAAATATGTGATAACATCACATAGAATATGTTTACCAAAATGCATCACAACATGTGCTATGATAAGTCATAAGACACGTTGTCATATGAATAGCAAAATTGAACTAATGGATAGTCCTTTGCATAACAATCAGGAAAATGGCTAGTTATTTACATTTAAATTGGGTCTTTTCATTTTCCAAAATTCTAAAAAAGCCAAGAAATTTAAAACATTCAAAAATCCAAAAACATTTTCAACACGTATATGTTATATTAGCTCCTTGGCATTTATGTGTTAGTTCCATGTTGAGGGTTAGCATATCAGTTTCTCCTACATATACATCTACAAGTATACACATGTGCATGATTCTATGCACTTATGGGTATTGGGATTTCCCTTTACTCATGTCACCAAGATGTGGGGGGTATCCATGTTCTATAATCTTGATACTTCCAAGTTATATCATTTTATGGTCACATGACATTATCATGATTAGGATATTGTGTACTTACACATGCCTTATCAATGCTTATATATTGCACACGGTACTTTATATGTTATATACTTGACATAATTTTCTAACACATTGGATCCATGGGCCACTATGACAAGCTTATGCTAGTTTTTTATGCTTTACTTTATGCACTTCCTTGAGTGTCTTGCCTTACTTGTTTCATCATTTAAATATGCTCCTTTGATTGTGCCCCCCCCCCCCCCCATGTCTATGTATGCCTTATTTCACATTTACATCATGTCATTATTTGTGGTATGTACAATTGAATATGTCATCCTTACTTTCATGGACATTTGATTAAGTCATGTCCCCTTTAATTGTGTGACTTTTGAACATGCCCCTTGTTTGTGGTCTTCTTTGACCATTGCTTGTTGACTTACTTTTGAGTGCTTTTGTGTGTGTTCTTATTTTGTTTTTGAGTTTATATTAGTACTATCTAGAAGTTTACATGATATTTATCATGCATCTTAAGTGTACATGTGATCACATTGGTTATATGCCCTTCAATTACATATTTATCTATGGACATTTTTTTACATGGTACATGATTCAATCACACAATATATAACTATATGGTTATCTTCTTCCGTTGAGGTGAGGTAACTAATAGGTACTATTTTTACCTCACATCAAAGGGGGGAATATCAGTGGGGGCATGACATATGGACATGGTTTCCACATATTCATAGTTTTTAGATTCAATGAGGGCATGCTTTGGAAGCATATTCTCCACACTCATTCAATATTTGGTACTTATATCAGTTTATAGATTCATTGGGGGCATGTCATATGGATATGTCTTCCACACATTCAAATTTTTTAGATTTAGTGGAGGCATGATTTGGAATCATGCTATCCACACTCATTTAGTATATGGTACTTATATTAGTTCATAGATTCAATGGGGGCATGATTTGGAAGCATGTTCTCCACACCTATTTAGTATTCAATATCTTCAGTTTATAGTAGGGGCATGCTTTAGAAACATATCCTCCATATTAGTACTTATATCAGTTTCATATTTATCTATATATAGTGGGGGAATACTTTGGAATCATTTATTCCATACTTACATAGTTATCCAAATTGGCCAAAACACATAGTTATATGATTCAAATTCACAGTTGCAGCAAAATTCTATATATTGGTAAAATTGTTATACATAGTTTCAACATTAGACACATATAAGGTGCATATGTTATGTAACATGTGTCTAATATTGAAAAATATAAATTAATTTTGGATTCCAAAACCATTACACATATTGATACCTCATAGACTTTTATGGAATTTATCAAACCAATCTACTACAGTAGTTTGTTCACCTTTTAGTATGGTTGAGGTGATCAAATCACTCAATATTTCCAAGTTTTTAGGTTAGATTGATTGTATCAACCAACCTCACCAGGTTATAAGTATCATTGGGTTGCATGACTGAGTTAATCTCAACTACCAGGTGGCAACTCACTTTTTCTCCAAATTTGGGGGCATGTGCCTTCCAATCTGTGTGTGTGTGTGTGGGGGGGGAGGGGGGATATATGCACTTTAAATATTTACCTATATTTATCCTAATCTTAGTTTTAGAGCCTTACAATGATACATATTTCACAAAACAACTTGTCAATAGGCAAGGTGGTTACGTCTAAACACGTGTATTCCTAAATATTATTCTTTTATTTTCAATCTATTTCAAGTAATTTTAATCCATATTATATGCACTAGATTTACACTGTAACATGATCTTGGTTACAAGTTAGTCACTAGCAGAACACTCAAATTCAACTCAAACAAAGACAAGGTGTCCATACACAATCAAGTATTTATTCCTTTCCTTTAAACTAAAATGTTCATTATTAGATTAAAGGGGAGGAAAATGTAGATGATATTTTATGATTATGTAGCACCTTAGTCTTGTACACTTAGAAAACTTAGACCTTGGTTATTTCTCTTAATATTAATAATGCCTTGCTTTCGCAAGCTTCACATATAATCTATATTGTGCCCCTTGGCTTATATCTTAGTCCAACTAGTCTTATACTGATGACATAAACATCCTATCTTATTATTAATGATTAAAATATACTTATCTTACACCTCTATAAGTTTTGAGCATGTAACTATTTTGCTACTCTTTAGATAGTAACATCTAGGACAAACAATAGCATTAACATTAATGTCATATTATAGTACAAGTGTTTAGTACCCTAAAGTCATCCAATTTACAAATGAAATGTATTTCAATGGTTATTCTGAGTGCTTTAATGTGATATCTCTCCCAATAGGATTGGTATAAATATAATATCAACCCTCATTCATTCCTCACCTACCAATCAAACCAAAGAGACCAAGACACTTATCAAAAGCACTCTATCAATCATTCAATTGATCAAAACTTCCCTATTTCCATACCAATCATGGGTACAACACATATATAGGTCTAAATTACTAAAGGAGTAGTCATAAGGTCTTATTTGCCAAATTACAAGCTAGGTCATTATTTTACTTACTTTACACACATTACATGATTTACACAGAAACCAACATGTAAGGGAGAATTACACCACTCTAAGGCCCTTTTCAGAGTATTGGCTATGTAAGAAGTTCCCTCTAATAATGAGGTCTTTGGGATGAGATCAACACCATGTTCCCCCTAACCCATTTTCTCCCAAAGTCACATTGAAGATTAAAATCTAGGGTTTTGCCATTTGTTACGCCCCTAACCTATCGCATGCATGAGGATAGGAATAGCCAACTTGTGGCTTAATTATCCCTCTTTGATGCTATATCACATTTCTCTATGCATTCTTTTGGTTAGTAGGTTGGCCTATGGAGTAACCATGGCCTAGATAGACTATATATAGGAGGTAGTGGGTAATTGTTTATCATCATATTATGAATTCTACTTTTATTGAAGTTTGTGGAGGTTGCCCCCTCAAAGTGGCTTGTCTATTATCATATATTCTGATATATTTTAGTCATATCTAGATCTATTTATGCTATTTTACTTTACTGTTGAAGTAATTTCATTAAAAGTGGTATCAGAGCTACTATTTGGGCAATCTTATGGTTGAAACCCTAATTTTTTAAATTTGGATATATCTACAAAAAGGTTGAGAATTTATATGCAATTTTTTTTACTGTAGGTGAGAAATAATTAAATTAAGCTTACATTAAAATTTTAGCTCATTTTGATTTGTTTTACAAAAGTTATCACCATTTTATGGTTTTTCATAAAATTTCTCTATAGTGCACAATTCAAAGAATTTTTTTGAGTTATTTAAATTTTTGGAAAGCTTAGAAAAACTTAGGTTATTTTATTTGTATGTTTTGATTTTAGGCTGACATAATTCCAAAATCACTTGGTCAAAGTTGGGTCAAAAGTGCCAATTAGGGTCGACATCGTAAAGCCCTTTTATGGTAGGTCCACAAACTTAGGGCTGAGGTAAGAGTGCTGAAACTCCAAGTAAAACTCCTAACAAGGAAGAGATGGAGTTAGAAGTGGGGTATACTAGATCCTTTGTACCAGGGTTCTTTGACATAGATCACAAAGTGAGCCAACTTGACTATAATGTGCAAGGCATTAAACATGAGGTACAAGGCATACAATCTAATATGAAATCCATACAAGATAGTTTGGTAGATATTATGATGAATTTGAAAAATAATCAGTCAAATCATCTAGTTAACACTATTGCACAACCCCACTAGGGTGGTTTTCCCAACTAGTCTACTTCAAATCTAACTACATTGCCATAGAGGAACCTGTTACCAAAGGTGGACATGCACAAATTTGATGGAAAAGATCCACTCAATTGGATCAACCAAATGGATTATTTTTTTGATATGCATTAGATCCCAGGTGGATAAAAGCTTACCATGACATCCTTGTATCTTGAACCTGATCAATTCATTTGGTATCGATGGTTGTGTGCTCAAAAGAAAAATATGACTCTCAGTGTCACCTGGTCAATTTTTACAGAGGAGCTATAATTACACTATGGCAATAGTGTGACAAAGAATTACTTCAACCAACTGGAAAAATTGTGATAGACTAGCTTCATCAAGGATTATATTCATTATTTTTAGAACCTATCCTTACGTGTGGAGACAATTTCTTAGGAGAACTTGAATGACCTATTTTTGGGTGGACTCAAGGACCACATTCAACATGAGGTACACATGTTTAATCCACTTAAGATTTCTAATTCTATTATCATGGCACACAGAGTTGAGGAAATATTCATAGCCAACAAGAAGCAACCATTCACTCACTTCAAAGATCATAGCATATCGATACCAACATTTCCTCCACCTACCAGATTGACTCCGCAGCAAATTGAAGAGAGGAGTGCAAAAGGATTATGTTTTACTTGTGATATTAAGTGGAGCAAAGGACATAGATGTGCTGAGAAGAAGTTATTCTACATTAAGGGATCTAATGAAGATGAAGAAGATGATGATGCCACCAATGATGATGAGGAATACATAGAGGAAGTACCTAAAAATTCCCAACCTATAATCTCTTGTCATGTACTTTTAGGTATTAGCACTCCATAAACTCTTAAGGTGGTGGGTTTCCTCAAAAAACATAAGGTGATAGTGTTGATTGATTTAGGGAGCACACATAACTTCATCAACGATAAGTTGGCCACTCGATTGAACTATTTCATCTACCCAACACTAAAATTTTAGGTCATAATAGCAGATGGTGGCACAATTAATTATTCAAGCAAATGCCATAGTATTAAACTTGCTATGGGTGAGTATAATCTCAATTCTCCTATGTTTTCTATTCCCATGGGTAACATAGACATTGTTTTGGGAGTCCAATGGCTCACAACCTTGGGTATCATTAAGATGAACTTCTAAGAACTATTCATGCACTTTCATTCTGAAGGTAGGAAAATTAAACTATGTGGATTATAGGTAAAATATCCACAATTGATTAGTTCACATCAGATGACCAAGATGCTATAAAAGGGGGTAGAGGGAATTATTGCATGATTATGTTCCATAGAAGTTCAACCCACACAAGCATCTACACATCCTGATCTACAGATGATTCTTGATGACCACCCATCTATTTTTGGGGCCATGCCAAAAGGATTACGACTAAAAAGAGAACATGATCATGCCATTTAACTACTTCTAGGGAGTCAACCACCAAATATCAGACCATATAGATATCCATATGCACAAAAAAGTGAAATTGAAAAGATGGTCCATGAGATGTTGGAGGCAGGGATCATCAAGCATAGCCAAAGTGCATATTCATCACCAGTGGTCATGGTGCAAAAGAAGGATGACATATGGAGGATGTGCCCAGATTATAGGGAACTTAACAAGTATACCATCAAAGATAAGTTTCCTATTCCAATAATTGATGATTTACTTGATGAATTGCATGGTGCTAATTATTCACAAAATTGGATCTTCGCTTGGGGTGCCATTAAATTAGAATCAAGGATGAAGATGTTCATAAAACTACTTTTAGAATGCATGAGGGCCATTATGAGTTTTTGGTTATGCCCTTTGGTCTTACAAATGCACCATCTACTTTTCAGAGCTTGATGAACACTATTTTTAGGCCATTTTTAAGGAAGTTTGTGTTGGTTTTCTTTGATGACATATTGATTTATAGTCAGACATGGGAAGCACATTTATAACATGTGAAATAGGTGTTGATAGTTTTGGAGAAGCATCAGCTTTATGTGAAGCCATCCAAATGTGATTTTGGAGTACAGGAGGTAGAGTACCTAGGTCACATTTTTTCCCATGAAGGTGTCAAAGTTGATCCTCAGAAAATCAAATCTATGATGGAATGGCCCATGCCAAAAACTGTCAAAAACCTCTGAGGGTTCCTAAGACTAGCAAGTTACTACTGAAGATTTGTGAAAGGTTATGGTAGTATAGAAACTCCACTTACTGCATTGATAAAGAAGGATGACTTCCATTGGAATGATGCCACCAGCAAAGCATTTGAGAAACTAAAAGTAGCTATGTGCACCACTCTAGTTTTGGCTACTCCAGACTTCTCAAAGACATTCACTATTGAATGTGATGCTTCTAGATCTAGGTTGGGAGTGGTACTAATGCAGAAAGGAAGACCCATTACATTTGAGAGTCATCAATTCAAAGGTAAGAATCTAAAATAACTGATCTATGAGAAAGATATGATGGCTATTCTTCATGCAGTTAAACAATGGAGGCCCTATCTGATGGGTAGACACTTTAAGGTGAAAATAGATCATGATAGTCTCAAATAATTTTTGGAGCAAAGATTATCATCTAAGGAACAACAAAAGTGGGTAACCAAAATGTTGGGTTATGATTTTGAAATCATCTATAAGAAGGGTAAAGATAATGTAGTAGCAGATGCACTATCCAAATGAGATACATCCACAGAAGCATTACTTTGTGCAATGTCCATATTGCAAGCAGATTGGGTGGATGAAGCCAGGTTAGAATGGGAGCAAGACAAGGATATATAGGTTCTAATTTAGAATCTCCAATAAGGTACTTTAGCCTCTAAAAAATTTAAATGGAAAGGTAATGTCTTATAGTATAAGGGTAGGTTATACTTGTGCAAAAATTTAGAGCTTAAGCATAAGATTCTTGCAGAGTTACATGCATCTCCAATTGGGGGACACTCAGGGTTCTTGAAAACTTATCATAGAATTAAGAAAGAATTATTTTGGGAAGGAATCAAGGGAGATGTACAAAATTTTGTGGTAGAAAGCTTGATATGCCAACAGAATAAAGGTGAGATAGTTAAGACCCCAGGTCTATTACAACCATTAGTAATTGCTAGTCAAAGGTGGGGGGAGGTTTCCATGGATTTCATCACAGGGTTGCCTTGTTCTAAAGGTAAGAATTTTATCTTGGTCAATGTGGACATGATTGCAAAATATGCCCATTTTTGTGCTCTCTTACACCCATTTTTAGCAAGTATAGTAGCATCTATTTTTTTAGAAGTAGTTCTAAAATTACATGGAACCCCAAAAATAATTATAAGTGATCGTGATCCTATTTTCACTAGTAATTTATGGATTGAACTATTTTCTTGTTTGGGTACTTAGCTAGTTCATAACTCATCTTACCACCCCCAATTTGATAGAAAAATAGAAGTGGTTAATAAATGTTTAGAGGGGTATCTCCATTGTTTTGTATTAGATAAATAGAAACATTGGGTTAAATGGCTACCGCTTGCAGAATGGTGGTATAACACATCTTTCCATACCTCTTCTAAAATGTCTCCACTTTTAGACTATATAGTTACCATCCACCTTCAATCACTTCTTCATTAAAGGTGCAAACCAAGGTTTGAGATGTGGAGGAGCACATTCAGCATCAACAAGAGTTTTGGCTAGTTTGAGAGAAAATTTGGCCTTGGCACAAAATAAGATGAAACAACAAGTAGATCAACACCGCAGTGAGTGAAATTTTGAGGTGGTTGATTGGGTATTTGTACGTTTTTAGCCTTACAAGCTTGAGTTACCTCATTCATCTCACATACACCCAATATTTCATGTTTCCTGTTTGAAGGTCATTAGATAGAAAGTTTCAGGGTAGACAGAGCTCCCAGAACTAAATGAAGAAGGACGAGTCATTTTGGAACCAGAGAAGATCCTCCAAACATGTACTAAGAGGTTGAGAACTAGAGAGATTAGGGAATATATGATCAAGTGGAAGAACCTGAGTAGTGAAGATGCAACTTGGGAAGGTGAGGATTTTCTGCAACAACATCTAGAGTTATTCAACATTGAGGACAATGTTGGTTTGAAGGGGAAGGGCATGCTACACCCCTAACCTATCGCATGTATGAAGATAGGAATAACTGAATTGTGGCTTAATTATCCCTCTTTGATGTTATATCACATTTCTCTATGCATTCTTTTGGTTAGTAGGTTAGCTTATGGAGTAACCATGGCCTAAATAGACTATATATAAGAGGTAGTGGGTAATTATTTATTATTATATTGTGAATTATACTCTTATTGAAGCTTGTGGAGGTTGCCCCCTCTTAGTGGCTTATCTATTATCATAGAGTTTGATATATTTCAATCATATTTGGATCTATTTCTACTATTCTACTTTATTGTTGAAGTAATTTCATTACACCATTTCACAAGGAGTAATAGTCCATGACCCAGTTTTGAATGCATTAGAGTGAGGGAAAAGTAAAACCCAGAAGCATTCAAGTATTCAAATCCTATTTTAAAAAATATTATATAAATGAAATTAGCATTTAACCTAAAAAATAATGTCAACACAACCATCCTAGACTGACATTACTGTCCACAGAGATAGAGGTTCCAGATCTAAAATATGATAATTATTTCAGAACTATCTTCCTACCTATTTTCAACCTGTCCTATATCTAGATCTCTATTAGCATCAAAGCCAACTATCTTGTTTTATGTCATTTTTAATATCTAACATAGTTTTACTTATTATTAATAACATATCTTAGTATAATAGGTTTAGTGTATGGTATATCTGAGTTTAGCATTTAATTAATCTACTATAGGATTTTATATTCACCCTTGTGCCCTATCATTTCTATATTCTTAACCCTATATACCAATATGATCCACATCCAAATTAGGTTCAAAACAATATGTATGTGTATGTGTGTCTATATATGTATATATGTGTGTGTATGTATATACACATATATATACATATATGTATGTGTTGTATGTATTCTATGTGCATAGACACACACACACATACATATATACATATATACATATATGAATGTATATGTGTGTGTATATACATACATACATATGTGTGTGTGTATTATATGTACACATACATATAATACACATATACATACATAGAATACACACACACATATTACTGTGTGTGTGTATGTATGTATTATATGTATATACATATACATATGCATACATATATGTATATATACATGTATTTTATATATAAACATACACATATACATATATGCATGTGTATATATATTTAGAATAAATACACACACATATGTATATATGTGTGTGTATATTGTATATATGTTTGTGTGTATTCTATATATACACTCACTTATATAAATATATGTATATGTGTGTGTGTGTGTGTGTGTGTGTGTGTGTGTGTGTGTGTGTGTGTGTGTGTGTGTGTGTGTGTGTGTGTGTGTGTATATAAAATACACACACACATATTCATACAAATATATACACATTTATACACATACATATATATATATATACACATACACACATACATACACATACAAACATACATGTATGTATATGTGTGTGTGTATATATGTGTTTTAGCCTTTTAGTATTTTGTGAATTGAGTCTTAAGTTTGTTAAAGAGTTGAGTAGACTAAATCAAGGAAATAATATGAAATAAATACAACCACTGATTTTTTACAAAATTGACTAATTTTGACTTTTTAAAAATAAATAATAAATAGTGTAAGTAAGAACTTAGTTAGAAAACAACTAAGATGGGTGATTTGGGTGCTATAAAATGAGGTGGAAGATTGTCTAAGTGTTACAAACTAGATACCAATGTCAAAACTCCTCCTTGATAGTAGTGCCACATTTGTATAGTAGCACCACTATTAGAAATGTGATGGTAGTATCATGATATTGGTAGTAGTGTCCCTTATACAGGACTATCATGTACTTTTAGGTACACCTATGTCTAGATATTTGAGGTCTATTATTGCATGCATGAGTCTTAAAAACTTGTATTTTACATGTAATGATTGATTTAGTAAGCAAAGCCTAATCCTCGATATAGCTAGGGCATCTGATTGGCATGAGTTGAAAAGTGTGTTTGTCAGTAGGGTAGGCTAGACATCCTCAACACCCCACCGTGAAGAGAGATGGCTACATACCAATACTCTAAGGATGGATCAAGCCTAATTTAGTTCTTCCCACCTAAGTGTTGGTATAAGTGTAAGTGAATCTAGTATGATAGTGGCTTTGAATGGCTTAAATGTGTTTGAGACTAGGAATTTAGGTAATATGAGTGAAGGCCTACTGTAGATGGTAGTATACAAAAGTATGGAAGAATAAGAATTGATAACCTTAATTGTGCATGACTTGTTGTTTGAATGTGTATTTTGCATGTGATTTCCATCTAGTGGTTAGAGGGCTAAAAGTCATGTATTTATACTATCTTATTGTTTATGCATGTGATAAAAGAGGTCTAAATTGACCCTAGGAAGTTATAGTTTTGAAAAGATATTTATTTGGAAAACAATGAGGTAAAAGACATTAGCACCATTTTTGGGATACTAGTACCATGTGTGGCACTAGTGTCCTTATAATGGTGCTAGTGTCCAGCTAGTAGAACACTAGGAATAGAGGGCCATAATCAGGAAATGAGCATTTAGGGATATTTAGGGATGCCTATAGACCATACAAAGGGTATATAAGTGTGATAATAGTATCTAAGATAGGTCTAAGGCTAAGTTAGAGATAGGTAATCTCAAGTATCACTCTTATCACTTAAAGACCACCACCTCGCTCTTTATTCTAAAAATGCAAAAAAGTGGAATGAATGGGATAAAGGCAAAAGAAGTATACTTGGACTTACCTAAGAGGTGAAGCCCATGAAGCTAGGTATGAGTATGTGAAGCTAGGTTTAAGTATGTGAAACATACTCCAATGTATGTCCTAAAAATGAAACATGCATAAATCAGTCCTTATGTAAGAGATATCAAAAGCATAAGACTAAATTGAATAAAGAAGAAAAACTAGGTAAAGAGATAGGAGAGAGGAAAAGAATGGATACACTTCACTAGGTATGCAAACCAATGCATAAACTTGGTGATAAGTAATGTGTTTGCATGTATATAGTGATCAATCAATGAATAGATTGGACTAAGATGATGGCTTGCTCAATCCTCATGTATGGATGGCTCAAGAACTCGATCCAATTTTGAATCCATCATTTCCCACCCTTGCTTGGTGGATCATGCCCTTTAAATAGCTTGGATTAGACTGATGGTGTGTCCAACCCTCTCATGTAGGTGGATTAAGAATTCAAGTAGGCTATGATTCCATCATTGCCCACCCATGTGTAGTAGATGCATCTAAAACTAAATTATATGAAGTAACTGTAAATGTCTAACTAGGTATGTTGACTCTACAACCACTAGAGTATATAAGGACGCTCCATGCCACTTAGGAATGCCAACCACTATAGATGGAGTAAGGCATGAAACATGTGTGCAAACTAAAATATGATGCCAAGTGTATGCATTATAGATAATGACATGGAATTTGTCATTCCATCTGATCAATCAGTGTGTGAGTATATGAAAATAATGTGCCATGCACATGCCCTCAAATCTAATATATGAGCATATGGATTTTAGATTGAGTTGTAATAAATTATATTTGGGTATCTAAACTAAATATGGGAATGATCATGCCACACATGATGCCTCTAATCTAATCAAACTAATATGAATATGAGTTGAACTAATATGAATCTAAGCAAAATTGAGTATAATTGATAAATATGTAACTAAACCTATGCAAAAATGTATTGTACGTACTATACTTTTCTAGCCAATCTGGGTTTTTTTGAAACTAAGACTACTAGACAGTAGTGCCATGTCTTGGATAGTAGTGTCATTATTAGAAACATGGTGCTAGTGTCCCAATTTAGGTACTAGTGTCTTTCTAGTCTAATGTTTGTGCAACTATATTGCTTTTTGGGTCACTATTTTACATTATGTTTACTTGAGTCTAATTTTATATCAAATGAGCTCATGTGATGAAAATGTACTATGAGTGCAATATAAGAGCCTAATATCTATGATAAACCCCTGTGAATGTCTCCTCTTTTGAGGGTAGTTGTTGAACATGTGCAAGAACTGTCCTTAAAATAAAAATATCTATAGAATGTGTGTTATCTGGAACATATATGAAACTACATAAAAATACAATATAATGTGCATGCATAACATTGGAATGTAAGATAATCTGAGCATATGTAATTTAAGATGTATATCATTTTTAGCATTCACAAGGGTGTCAAGATAGATATAACAATTTATGTAACATTAAATCTAAGTAAAATTGGGTACCTACCTAGGGGATGGGGCATGATGTCCATCATGACACCCAAGTAGGAAGGGGAGATGCATGAGGTCCCTCATGGAATCAAAATTTAGTATGTGTAATAAGTAAATACAAGTGTCATGACCATGACACATATAATAAAGTATACATATAAAACACATGAGATACACAAAGTAGGCCAAGGGGTCCCAATATAAGGGACATGGGCACATGTCACTAAATTTGAGAAAAACAATACATACAATGACATATTCAAATGTTCACATATGCAAGTAATAAGAAATTTGGCTAAGAGCCACATAGAAGGACACATTCAAAAGTCTGTAAATACAATCAAGAAGGCACACATAAAGACATGGGCACATGTCCAAAGCATACATACTATGAATATAAGTGGTGTAGAGCCAAAGAACAATGTCATATTCAAATACCCTCAAATATAAGAAGCATAGAGATATAATCATGTCTTAACTAGGTAAGTTAGAAATGAAAGTGTGCATGAATATGTAATATAAATTTGTGTAAGAGATAGGATGTACATATGTTGAGTCTAATGTAGTAATAGCTAGCAAAAAATTTGAGTAAGTGTAGAATGATCAATATCAAGATATAATAATGCTAAAGCTATGATATAGAGTATAAAAAGAAAGAACCTAGGAATCAAAACTATGTATAAGGTGCCCCCAAGTGGGCAAATGTGTCAAGTGAAGACCCATGTATCTGTGTAGATGCCCCTAATGGATAGATAATAACAAGTCTGGATTGGTGTAGTGGACTTGAGTCCTATAGCAATCTGTAAGAATTTGATAAGAACAAGTGAAGCATGTATGTACGATAAAATTGACTATACTAATATAGCATGTGTAGTGTCTAGCAAATATAAGAAATGCAAACATAATGATGTAAAAAATATATATTTTTGTGTTTTCTAAGTAATTATTTGAATGTTTTTTTGTTTTTGAAGTATTGTATTATTTTTATATTTTATAGATATAAGCTATGTTAAATCAACATGAAAATTAACTATGTACAAGGAGCAAGAGAGAAGGAAAGTATGTACAAGATGGGAGGAACAATACTAACCAGTGAATCTTGTGGGAGACTCACTATCACTATGGCCTATGCCAAATAAAGGAACTATGATCATGTGTATTGTGTGAAAGGGTAACTGTGGTCCTATAATCTATTGCATTGTGTGATCTATATCTAGCCCTATTTGTGGAGTGGTGCTATGAATCTATGACATTGACTATGGTATCCTATGAATTTTAGGGGTCTTAAGGACCCATATGGTAGAAGAAGTTGTAGGTGGCATTTGTGCCCTGTGCTAAAAACCTTAAGAACTTAATAATAATAATCTCAGTAGAAAGTGAGTAGAGGGAGGCTCTCTAGAGTGTGTAACATATCTTTGATGTAGGGGTCTTTCTAATAATGGTATCTATGGGAGAGTATGTGTACATAGAAAAACTATAAGAATAGACCTTGCTTGCACTAGTGGTTCCAATGAAATCTATGGTGTACTTATAGGAACTATGCTTGGAGTTGTTATTGATAACTATGATGTAACTGATAACTATGTTGTAATTGGTAATTGTGTTATAATTTTATGTGGGATAGGTAGAGGATACTCATATGTAAGACCCAAAATTGTGACCACTTGATTTGCATGTATATATTTTAGGCATCTATGCACTATAGATGGAATGGATCGTAGCTACTATATCCATGCCCTACCCGATAACATGTCAAATATGCCTACACTAGGTACTACTAAGAATCTAGTGGCCACATGTGGTGGTCCAACTCGTAGTGGAAGTACAATCTCCCTCATGGATCTCTAAACATGACCATTGAAACCATTGATAACTATGTCTTTAGGGAATATATCTTGCTTTGAATAACCTAAATATTGTATAAGTGTGGTAGTGCACATATTAATGCTTGACCTATTGTTAACCATAACACTTTAGATAGGATGATGATCTATGTAGGCTCATCCAAAGAGTAAATATAAATATGTATCATCATCAATAATCTCTTACTCTGAGAAAGTGGTGAGTGGTCTAGCTGGAATTGTAGTATGGTACACACCAATGATACTGTGTAATAGGTGTGCTTCCTCTATAAGAGTGTGATATGAAGCTGGTGGTGGACGTACCTGATATGTGTAGTGAACACTTGAAGTCCTCCCTACCTCATTCGCTCTGTGCTTTGGAAATGGTTATGAGAATATTTTTAATGCCTTATCTTTTATTTTCTATACTTTTGGTAACTCTGTGGGTATGCCCACATTAATAATGTTAGCCTCAATCAAATCTTGTATCTTATATTTTAGACTGAAGCATCTATTTATTATATGGTCTGGTGCCTTGTGATACTTGCATAATGTATTAGAATCATAGTTATTTGGAAGAGGTCATGTTGTATCAACCTCTTTGATAGGAGGGAGTGATATGACATTGCATTCCAAGATCTACTATAAAAAATGTGTTGGTGATTTTGGAAGGTTGGTGAACAATCTACATGGAGGAGCTGACAAAACTAGATGAGAAGATGGATCTAAAGTTGTGTTTATTATGGCCTTTGGATCACTCTTGTTTTTAGTGGCCCTTACATTGTATTGAGGCTTACTTAAACTCTTATCAAATAATTTTGATCCAATTATATATTTCAATTTTCCCATTAAGAAAAGCTTGACTTCTCTTTCTTTTACTGTGTGGCACAAATTTGTGAATGTCAAAAACTTCTTAAACAAGATAACTTCATGTAATGTTTGTACAAGACTCTATTTTAAAATTCCTAAAGTTTTCTCTCTGCCATGGGGCTAGCCTTTTTATCCAATAAAGTCTTGTGCCATAAGATGTATTCTATAATAGGCTCATTTGATTTTTCTTTCAATTATGTAACTTGAGCATATGAGATCTTACCATTGATGTTTATGGATAAGTGTTCTAAAAACATGTCTATTAAAGGATTGAATATGGTGATAGATTAATTCAGTAAATCATAAAACCACTATAAGGCATAATCCTTTAAACTGCATGGAAACAAATTTGTGAGAAGCTAATCATTAGACACGTAGTCTAAACATGTTATGTTAAAATCTCAAAGATGATGCTCTGGGTCACCTTTACCATCATATATTGTAAGCTTAGGTGCCACGAATCTGGATGGTAAGGGATTTGGCACTATATGATGTGCTGAAGGTATTTGTAAGATAACATCAAAATCTAAGGCATGTGATGGCCTAAAGGCTCCTTGCTCAAGATGTAACACCTTATCCTATAGAGTATAAACCTCATGCATAAAGGATTGTATAACAATAGTGGATGAACTAACCATAAGAGGTGTAGTTGTTACTAAAGGTTGTTGAGTTACAATATTTGGTTATGATAATTGAGTTGGCCCCAATGTAGGTGTAATAATGTTATTAACTTTGGGAGTTGAAGATTGACTATTTTTTGATTTTTTAAGTTCTTCATTTAATAATATTGATGAGGTCATCTTGCATATTTGAATGTTTGGAAACAAAATCTTGCAATTATTTCTTATCAATTTCATCAAATCAGTTATTTAAATATGCTAATGTAGTTTGGGAATTAGGAAAATAGAATATTGTATATTTTGAACCTTAAAAAGAATTTTAATCTAAGAAATATTGCAAAAAATAAATATTGAAACAAATCTAAGATTTTAGAACTAATATCTGAACATAGACACAAAAAGGATATAAACTCTAAGAGCATCTAAGGTTAGGGTTTAGCAATGTTCGAAGTAAGTCAGGTTCACAAAATGTTTTTAACCTTTTAGGACTTAGTGAATGTTAATCATATGCTTGTTAAATAGCTGAGTAAACTATATTATGGAAATAATATGCAATAAATATAGCCAATGATTTTTTTATAGAATTGATTAGCTTTGACTTTTCTAAAAATAGCAATAAATAGTGCAAGTAAGAACATACCTAGAAAATAACTGACATAGATGATCTAGGTGATGAAAACTAAGGTGGAAGCTAGTATGCATGTCATAAAATGGATCTTAGTGTCAAAATATCTCTTGGATAGTATCACCACATTTGGATAGTAGCACCATTATTGGAAATGTGGTGGTAGTGTCCTAATATTGGTAGTAGTGTTGTCTATGCAGGATTGTCTTGAGATTGTGGGTGCACTTGTGTCTAGATATCTATGGTCTATTTTTGCATGCATGAGTCTTGAAACTCTATATTTTTATTGTAATGATTGATTTAAGGAGTAAACCCTAATCCTTGATATAGCTAAGGCATCTAGTTGGCATGGGCTAAAAGGTGTGTTTGTTAGTAGGGTCGGCTGGACATCCTAAACACCCCATTATGAAGAGAGTTGCCTACATACTAATACTCCAAGGAGGGATCAAGCCTGATGTAGTTCTCCCCACTTAAGTGATGGTGAAAGTGTAAGTGAAGCTAGTATGATAATGGACTTGAGTGCCTTGATTGTGATTAACCTAAACTTTGGGTAACCTAAACTTAGGGTTGTTGTAGATGGTAGTATGCAAAAGTAGGGATTGATAACCTAAATTATGCACAACTTGTTTTAAGTTTGAATGTGTATTTTGCATCTAATTTCCATTTAGTGGTTAGAAGGATAAAATTCATGTATTTACGCTATTCTATTACTTGTGCGAGTGATAAAATAGGTCTTCACTAACCCTAAGAAGTTCTAGTTTTGAAAATATATCTATTTGGGAAACAAAGAGGTAAAAGACACTAGCACCATTTTTGGGACACTAGTGCCATGTATCGCTAGTGTCCTTATTATGGTACTAGTGTCTAGCTAGTAGAACAATAGGCACGAAGGGCTGGGATCAGGAAATGAGGGTTTGGGATTGTTTAAGGGTTGACTAGGGAAACCTGTGGCCCACATGAAGGATAAATAGGTGTGATAATATACTGTAGGATAGGCCTAGAGCTAAGCTAGGTATAAGTAGTCTCAAGTAGCACTCTTAACACTCAAATACCACTTTTGGGTGATTATAATATGTATATATGTGTGTGAATATATATACACACACACACACATATACATATGTGTATGTATATGTGTGTGTATAAATGTATACACATAAATATGTATATACGTGTGTGAATACATGTATGTATGTATCACATATGTGCACACATATACATATATACACACATATATACATACACATATACACACATGCATACATACATATATGTGTGGGTATATATGTATGTGTGCATGTGTGTGTGTGTGTGTGTGTGTGTGTGTGTGTGTGTGTGTGTGTGTGTGTGTGTGTGTGTGTGTGTGTGTGTGTGTGTGTGTACAAGCACATACACATATATGTATGTGTATATATATGCATAATATACATATACATGTATGTGTATGTATGTACGTATGCGTATACATACATACATGTGTGTGTGTGTGTGTACACACACACACACATACATATATATCTGCACATGCATACACACACATGTACATATATATACACACACATTTTTGTGTATATATAGATGTGTGTGTGTGTGTGTCTACACACACATGTCTATATATAGACATACATATATGTATGTATGTGTATACACACACACACATATATGCAATACACACATATACATATACACACATACATACATATCTATATATATGTGTGTATGCATACACAAACAAATATTTATGTGTGTGCATACACATAAACATATACACACATAGATATATGTATATATCTATATATGTGTGTGTATATGCATATATGTATGTATATGTATATATACATATACATATACATACATACATGTATGTATGTGTGTATATAGATATATATGTATGTATATGCATGTATACACACACACACACATATATACATACACACACACACACACACCTATACATATGTGTATGTGTGTGTCATACATATATATTTATATGTATATATATGTACACACATATAAGTATGTATGTGTAGATATACATATGTGTGTACACACATAATATATGTATGTATATGTATACACACATGTCTGTACACGCACATATGTATGTGTGTATGTATAAATACATATATGTATGTGTACATATACATATCTATGTATACATACATACATGTATGTGTGTATATATTATGTACATACATACACACATGTGTGTGTATGTACATAATACATACACATATATGTATGTATGTGTGTATATATATGTATGTGACACATACATACATATATGTGTGTATGCCATACACACATATATGATATACACACATACATATATGTGTGTGTGTGTGTGTGTATAATATACACATACATATATGTGTGTGTACGTATAACACATACATATCTGATACACATACACATACATATGTGTGTTTATATGTACACAATATATACATGTACATATATATGTATATCTGTGTGTGTGTGTGTGTGTGTGTGTGTGTGTGTGTGTGTGACACATATATGACACACACACACATACACATATATGTGTGCATACACACACACATGTATGTATGTATGTATATGTGTATATACATGTGCACATATATATGTGTATGCATGTATACATACACACACATACATATATATATATACACACACATACATATGTATATGTATATGTCATATTAATTTAATCTTTTAGGATTTTATTAAGTGTATTTTAAGTTAAATTAAAGGGCTAAGTTGTCTAAATTAGTGAAATAATATGCAATAAATAGTCACTAATTTGTGATAGATTTTGACCTTTTAAAAATAGTAATAAATATATACAAATATAAATTTATTTGGAAAATAACTATTATAAAATATCTATGTACTAAAAATTGGGTTATAGACAGGTCTGAGTGTCATCAATAGGGTCCCTAGATCTGATTCTTTATTGGACACAAGTACCATGCAGCTATAGTGTCTTAAAAATAACACTAGTGTCCTCTTTCTAGGACTATTCATATTTTCTAGAAGCATGCACATCTATGTTTTTGGGTTCTATTCTTGCATACATGAAATTTATAACTATGTATTATGCATGGAATATCTGATTCAGTATGCAAACCCTAATCATCTTTAAAAGTATGACATGAGCTAAAAATATGTGTTCATTAGTAGGATATGTTTGACATCCTCAACACCCTATTGTGAAGAGAGTTGCCTACACACCAATAATCTAAGGAGGAAACAAGCTCAATGTAGTTCTCCCACCTAGTGCTTGGTGTAAGTGCAAGTGAATGCTAGAATGCTAGTGGTGTTGAAGGCCTTAAGTGTGCTTGAGATTGGAAATATTTGAAATCTAAGATTAGGGAAACTATAGATGGTAGTATGTATAAGTAGGGTAGAATAGGGATTAATAACCTTAATTTTTCTTAACTTGTTTTTTTATTTGAATAGGATTTTTGCATCTATATTCCATCTAGTGGATAGAGGTCTAATAGTCTTTGTATTTATAGTGATCCATAGCTTGTGCAGATAATAAAATGATCCTAGACGGACCTTAAGAGGGGAATATGTTTGAAAATATATCCATTCAGGAAATTTAGGGTAAGGGACACTAGTGCCAAGTTGGGGACACTAGCGCCATGTGGCTCTAGTGTCCTTAATGTGGCACTAGTGTCTAGTTGGAAGGTTATTGGTCACAATGAGTTAGGATCTAGGAATGTTGTTTTGGGATTGTGTTTGAGTTGACAGAAGATGTTTGTGGTCTGCACAATGGTTGGAAAAGTGTGATAAAATCCCTAAGATAGGTTTAGATCTAAACTAAGAATAGACTATCTCAAACCATAATATTAGCATCCAAATACCACTTTTAGGTGATCACATTTGCCCCCATTTATACTAGGAATGCAACAAAGAAAAAAGACTAGTACAAAATAAAAATAAGTATACCTAGAATTACCTAGGAAGTGAAGCTTGTGTAGCTGAGTTTGAGTAATTGAAATTGGGCCTGCATATGTGAAACATGATCCAAATCAATAACTAGAATGACACATGCAAAAAATAGTCCTCAAGAGAATATCAAAAACAAAATATTATGATGAATAAAGTAATTGAGTAAAGCTGAGTAAAGAGATAAAAAAGATGAAAATAATGAATACACCTCATTGGATACGTGAATTAATGCATAAACTTAGTGACAACCTATGTGTGTGAGTATACATAGTGATCAAATAATTGAATAACTTGGACTGAACTAATAGCTTGATCAATTCTCATGTGTGGGTGGCTCAAGAACTCAATCTAGTTTTGACTCCATTGTTTCCCACCCCTGCTTGGTGGATCATGACCTATGAAGAACTTGGATAAGACTATAAATGTGTCTAACCCTCTCATGTGTAGATCAAGAACTCAAGTAGGATATGACTCCATCATTGCCCACTCATGTGTAGTAGATGCATTTGAAACTAAATTGTGCAAACCATTGACAGTATCTAACTGGGTATATCTAACTATGTATGTTAGCTTCATAGCCACTTGAATACATTAGGTGGCTCTAGGATACTCAAAAATGCCAAATACTATAGATGGTGTTAGGCATAAAACTGGTGACAACCTAGAATATGATAGCAAGTGTATACAACGTAGATAAATACATGGAGTTTTCCATTCCATCTGATCAACATGTGTGTAATTGAGCATATGAAAACTATGTGCTACACACATGCCCCCAATCTGATATTTGAGTATATTGATTTTGGATTGAATATGTAATAACTATATCTATCTACTTGAACTCAATGTGGAAGTGATCATGTTGTGCATGATGCCCCTAATTTTAGCAACTATTATGAATATGAGCTAAAATGAGTGTATTTAAGCAAAATTTGAACATAGTTATCAAACTTGTGACTATATCTATGCTAATTTATACTATACTTGGTGTACTATTCTAGCTAATCTTGACTACCTTGAAGCTGGGGCTACTAGATAGTAACACCATGAAGTGGACAATATCAGCTTGTGGCATTAGTGTCCCAATCTAGGTGCTAATGTCTGTCTAGTCTAAAATTTAGGTGACTAAATTGCTTTTTGAGTCTTTATTTTTTCCTATGTCTGACCTATGTCTAGTTTTTGAAACTGAGTCTATGTGCTAAAAATGATCTATGAATAACAATGTAGGAGCTTGATCTTTATGAAAAACCCCTGTGAATGCCCCTTATTTCAAGGGTAGTTGTTGTAGACACCTAAATCTGGCCACCAATGACCTCAAAGCAGGGTTTTGACCAATTTCCACCAAAGTTCACAATTTGGCCTAAAAACACTAAAGCATATTAAATGAGTTGAAATTGATATATTCAAATGCCAATTTTGGAAAGGGTATCACTAAATGAGGCAATGAAATTTATGGGCCAGCTAACTTTGATCATATCATTTTGAATTAAAATGCCAAATTTGCACCTAGATGCTCTGGATTGATCTTTTCTATCAAATTTCTTGTACGAGATGCATGTATTTGTTATTTGGTGTTGGCAACATCCTAAATGGGATAACAGATCCAATGCATCTGACATTGACTTTCAATTCCAATCTAGTCAAATTTTGGACCAATAACAAGACATTCTATTCAATTTGAGTAATTTGTGCACACAGTGCTTAATCATGTTTAAGAGCTAATTAATCCAAATCAAGGCCTAATTAATAATTCCATGAAATCTTATTTTTATAAATGAATATTAAATATCTACATCATCAGGTGATGTCATTTCTTGGGAAGACATCTCTAGGCCATAAATGCATAAATATCAGGATTATGGGTCTCCCATGCCTCTTTAATACCTTTCATGCCTCATTAATGTCCCTTATTCCAAAGTCATGATGAGAATAATTATGGATTTTAATAACTTAATTCAATTAATCCATGACCACACATCTCAATCGTGAGATGGACGGTCATGGTTGATTCTGGTCATTCTTAAAAATTTATAAATAGAGAGGCCATAAACATCATTTTAAAGCTTAATTTGTGCAAAGTTATAATGTAGTATTGATTCCAAAAGCTTCATGCAAACTAGTGTTACAATGCCAAATTGATTCCAAGCCAAGCCAAGCCAAGCCAAAGGTTCCAAGGAGAGATGGAGGTAGCCAAGCTTCCATTGCCAAGGAATTCATGAGCACAAAATTATGAAATTCACCAATACAAAGGCATTTATATCATCCAAGGAAGGTGAAGGAATTTTTGTTTTTCCTTACTTTTTAGTTGTGTTTGTCATTTGTTTTTGTTACTAAGCTCACACTAGTAAGTAGGCATGAAGATGTTAGTTTATTGTATTTTTGATTTGGTTTCATTCACTAACATGATACTAATATCTTATTATTATTCAAATTATTAGTTCACATAATGGCACTCCCAGTGGGATGATCTTCATGGGAATGCAATCCACAAACTTTTTTGTGTTTCATAATTTTGATTCTTTTGTTTTTGTTGTTTTTGCTTTGAGTAAAAACAACCAATAAATAAGTCATAATTTTTTACTTAATATTTTTATCTAAATGATTTTATTAATATATATAAATATGTCATAGATATTCTCTAAAAATTTAATAAAAAAATTCTTTATATTTTAAAAGTTATAGCTTTTTTAGTGACTGTCACTTTCTATTTTTTATTTTTATGGTAAAAACGGTTATAATAAAGTTTATAACTTTTTGAGTATTGAATTTTTACACTTAAATTTTTTCATAGATGTGTTTCCTGTATTTATTGACAACCTCTCAAAATTTTGTAGCAAATGTATGTATATTTAAAAATTTATGTTAAAAATACTAACTATAGGTTTTTATATTTTATGTGCAGGATTTTATGTGATATGTGTTATATTTTATTTTTAGATTTCTAATTTATTGTTTGGTGTTCATATATATATATATATATATATATATTTAAATTTTCTTTATATTTTTTCTAATATTATCTAACCTAACATATTTACTTTTGGGGTGATTCCTTAAGGGTAGACAGGGAACCGACATACTTCAAATTTGTTAAAACATGTTTTAGATCATCTTTTGCATGCTTTTAAAATGAATTAGGAATATTGTTTTCGGTGCTTAATGAGAAATTTAGGTGATTAAGTAAATGTTTTGATAATTTAGGTTTTCAAATTTACAATTTTAACACCAAGGGTTCAAATGAACACCACCAAATCTTTCATTTGGGCTTAAAATTGAACACACTTGTCAATTTTGTTTTTTTGGTTTCAATTAACACTTTGTTTTCACAAAATACAAGTATTTTACATGTATACTCTTCCATTTGTCCTCTTTAGGGAACCCTTAGAATCAAAAGAACTTTTCTTATTTGTAAATTTCCTATTCCAAGGCATATAAATAATGTCGTCTAAAGCACTCCCCAAAAACTCACAAAAGTATTGGGTGACCTTGACAACGACCCTAAAGTTTTTCTATTTTACGCTTTCTTTATTTTATGTAAACTTGGATTATGAGGGGGACGTCATTACCTCCCACAAGTTATTTAGGGAAGCTTAGACCTAGAGTTTCACCTCTTAACATTGACTTCATTTGGTTCCATATTGGAGTTGCACATGGGACGTAGTGGCACTTTGGACATCGCATTACATTGAACAAATAATAGGATGTAGTGGTTGTAAAAAGGACTAGACTTTTTTGAAAAAATCCAAGTAATATAGATCCAAAATCCATGCTTTTATTTTGCATTATTTGACATGAAAGTTATTGTGCAATTGATTCCCCTAAAACGTTTAGAAACTTGTATATCTTAGACAAATCCCCACTTGCCACAAAAGTATTGTTGTTGCAAGGTGTGCCTGAAGGTCCATGTCATAGTACTATCTTTTGAGAGAAGGGAGGTTGTCAAAACCCTACTATATAATACGCTTTTACTTTTGGATGAACACTTAAAATCCTCTCAAATGATGTATATTTATGGATTCCAATAATACCAACCAACCTTGTCAGTTTAGGATCTAAGAGCGATTCATTAATTTGTTTTGTCCTAAATTAAAGTCTTGTTTAGAGTCAAAACTCGGTGTAAACAAATGATGCAAACTAAACACATGGTCCTAATTTTTCTTTAAACAAAGAGGCATTATGTTGCTCACGTGAAATCATCAATTTACCTTGTTTAAAGTTCATCAAAATTTGGAGTCATATCATCCACTTTGACGCAGTTATGCTACCCAATTAATTCTAGACTTTTGCCAAAGTTGTTTAAGTTTTCCATTTATAATCTAAATTCAAAATTTAACCTTTAGGTGTTCATAGGGTTGATGTGTTAAGTGGGTTTGCCATTTTCACCAAATTCTAGGGAAGTTAGGTTCAATTTCCAATTTGGGTTGTATGCCGTTTAAGACTCATGATCATTATCACCACTTGATAGAATTAAGTCATTTCATGGTAAACAATTGCACTTTGAGTCTATGCACCACAACATTTTGAGTCAAGAAAGGTAATGTTATGATATCAAAATTGTAAGAAATTATCTTTGACTTAGAGAGTTTTTGGAACAAGAATTTTGTCACATCTTTTGGGTAGTCTAGCATTATTACGCTGCCCAAACATTTCAGATATTATTTCATAAGCCTTCTTACATAGAGTTCAAATTTGTTTCTATATTTTCAAACCAATTTGATTATACTTTTGTGAACCTTTGTCTAACACACTTATGCCATTCACTTTTGTCTAGCTTATTTGTCAAAAGAACCAAGTTTTATACCATTATTTGTGAGAAAATAAACTATCTCTAAAGTGCCTTTTATTTCATACCTTGTACCTATTTGATTGTGTCCATATCCAAGAATCAAATGCCTAATGTTTGTTAGAAGTGTTTCAAATCTATTAGATTAAAAAAATCATATTTATTTTAAAGTCTAGCTTTTGATGCCATTTGGCCAAGAATCCTAGCACATGCCTTATTTGAGCCTAGCTTTTGACATCACATTTGGCCAAAAGACCTAACAACTTTTAATTTCCTAGATTAGACTAATTTGAAACACTTCGACCTTAGAGTTTGGCATTTTGATTTTTGATCTATTTACTTGCTCATCTTTGTGTGAACAGTGAGGCATTAGATACTTAACATTAGCTTGTTTCCTTACATTGTGAGAATTTACCAAGCCTAGTAAGAATGCCCCATAATATCATTTACAATTAACATGCTTCTTCTATCAATGCTTTGGCTTTAGTCCAAACAACATATCAGGACCCTAATATGCCTAACATAGGCAAAAAAATCATGGAAGACCACTTTAATCAATTGCATATAGCATACCAAACCTACCTAAATCTAACATATAATTTTAATCAAATGAACATAGTGAGAAAACCTCTTATTGACTTAATTATTTTAATAGAGTCAACTGGTCAAGAGAATTAGAGTTCAAACCCATTCATACAAAACACTTTGGTAGACAACTTGTTGCATATGCTCATTATTGAAGGAGTGTCTTATGCTTCTACGTATAATAATGAGCCAAATATAGTGGACAATGTGCAAACAACATCCAATCCTAATCAAAGTGGTACTAACACACAAACAACTAGTCAATAACATGTGTCCATAGTTAATACCATGAGTGGATCATCATACCAAAGAATATGAGCCTTTGTACCCCAACCTTCACCACCTATTTCCAAACTTAACCAAGAGCTTCCTCAAGTGTACAACCTTTGGGATTAGGTAGTCAACCAAAAACCAATGTCATGCATCAAAAACAAAATGTAACAAATCCTACTCCTCAAAAAGTGACTAGTAGTATTCCAAAATATCAGGTGTAATCTAGTGTACCAATGCAACTAAGGCTGAATGTATTGCCACCTCAACAAGGGGAAGCTAGTGTTCCACCTTGCCAAGTAATGAAAAACATACCTCTTCAGTCTCAAACTAGTATACCAATCCAAAACCAAATAATGACTAGTCAAAAACATGTAAATATTGGTTAGTGATAGATACCAAATCTTCAACCTACTTCAACTTCCCCATAGGGATTCATGCAACAAGGATGCTCCCATGTTTCTCAAGTACCTACTAGAAAACTATTGGTTTAAAATGTGCCACAAGTTTAGAGACAGGGTCTTGGTCCACAAGCTCCCACTCATCAACAAGGTTTGATTAGTCAGCAACATGTCCCTTTTCAACCACAACAAGCACAATATAATTATATCCCTCCATCCCAACCATAAAATCCTCCAAGTCAAACCTTCATAGCCAATCTAAACTAGAATATCATACAACCAAATGTGTAATTTTAAGTACATCCTAATCCACGTATGCATATTCCTGGTCCCTTTCCCAACCAAACCAATATACACCAAAAGATATCTCCATCATACCCTAGTCAAAGTGTCCCACTTGTGACCTCCCAACCATCTACCCAAACCAATATTCTCCCTCAAACTAATGTTCCTTCCAGTTTCCTATCTTAAGAATTATAATAGATGAATGATGTAATTACTGCCATTCAGGTTGGGAAACAAACTAAAAAGTTAAAGTTGGATGACATGCATTCTTATCCATTCAACATGGAGTACTTATAGATACCATTTCCTCTAGGATACAAACCATTGAAATTTGACAAATACAAAGGGAAAAGTAACCCTAAGGCCCATTTAACTGAGTTCTTTGTCACATGTCAACCATTGGCATGTAGGGATATATACCTCTTATTTTTATTTCCAAGGAGCTTAGCTGGACAAGCCTTGGTGTGGTTTTTAAAGTTGCCCAAGAATCTAGTAACAAATTCTGATGATCTTTCTGATAAGTTTGTGGAATACTTTTCCTATAATATTGAACATGATATTTCATTGGTTGACTTAACACAAATAAAACAAAAGGTTGGTGAGAGTTTTAAAAGTTATCTATAGGGATGGAGAGCCCTTACAAGTCAATTCACCCACATTTTACTGGATAAATAATTAGCCGCTATGTTTACTAAAAATTTGCATAGTGAGATAGCTTATCATGTAAAAATATAATATGCACATACTTTCAAGGAGATCATCAACAAAGGCTTGTTGATTGAGTGCTCCCTTATTAATAAAGGGATCATCAAGCTTACATCAACTAATCAAAATCAAGGTACCAATCAGGGAAGTGGCCAAAACCAACATCCAATCCAAGCACAAGCATCACAACAAACATAAGCCAATAACCAAGATAGACCAAAGTAATTCAACTACAATAGGAATGTTTTGGGTAATGGAGTAACTGAGTCACGTCATGTTCAAATAGTGAAACATCATCTGCACCACCTTTTCAGCTTACTTCTACCTAATAACCTCTCCAACCAACATCACAAGCACAATAACCAAGACCCATACAACAAATACAACAACCTTTATCATTACAAACCCCTCCTCCACGAAGAATTGTGCCTATGCATCATGTCTTTAGTGACCTAGGAGAGCCTATTGAGTCTATATTTCACAAACTTACCATTATTAATCTGATTAGTTGACCTCTACCAAAGCATTATCCACAAGGCATTCCTTATCCTGATTAGTACCATGAAAATAAATTTTGTGAATATCATCAGCTCAATGGGCATAATTTATGAAGATGTGTGCAAATCAAACATTTGATTGAGAATATGTTAGAGAATGGGGGGATAACATTGGATAATGATACTTTCACCTCGAATAAAACTCTTGGTATTTATCAGAACCCCTTTCCCCAACATAGCACACATTAACAACATAATAATTAACAATAACAATAACAACACCGGCCAATGCAACAACAAAATCAATGGTATAAAAATCAAAGGGTAAACCAGTAGAATTAGTAGAATCAACAATAGAACCCACAACATCATAATAATGAATAAAACTAAGGTCAAAATGGTAACAATAAAAAAACCTACCATGTAGTTTCACATGACTACAATAGGGTTGTAGGTCATATTACAAGGGGCAACATTAATATCATCTCCATTAAGCCTAGACTAAGCACTCATCAATCTAGACCATTGATAAACAATAACAATCAACCAAATTACATAGATAATCCTTCTTTGACTTGGGACTATCCATAGGCAAACCAACAAATTGAGACTCCCACTTTTGGGCCATATATTGATAACTCACCCTTGCTATGTGGCCATATACAAGTACATCAGCAATCGAGACTTGTTCTATCTAGTCCCAAACTATTACCAGTATTTGTTAGCATTTATGGTCCAACATCTAATACTAATTGTGTAATCATAACTTGAAGGTCAAAGATTACTATCCTAGGTCCACAACCATCTACCACTTTGCCTATTATCCAACCAATCATTCAGCCTTAGAACCATTCACCATTGACCAAGACAAGAAGTTTGATATTATGGAACAATTGTAGAAGACACCAACACACATTTCTATTTTAGATTTAATATGAATTTCAACAATCCATAAGAATATTTTAAATGAGTTTTTAACCTAATCCACTATTTTTAGTGACATATCCCCTGATAAATTTCAAGCTTTGGTTGGACACCTAGCTCCAACCCAATAAGTCACATTCAACCAAAGTCATATGTCTTCCCTTGGCCCACTCCATAATAATATATTATACATAGAATTTTATATAAAGTGGCATAAAGTGAAATGTGTCCTTATAGAAAATGGATCAGGTCTCAACATAGTGTCTCTAAAGCTCATCAAGCTTCTTGGGTACACAATGGCAGATCTCTAGCTAGAAACAATAACTATCAAAGCCTATGATAATTAGTAAAGAGAATCACAAGGCACTATTATATTACCAGTTATCATTGGCCCTTTGACCCATTATATACTTTTCCATGTGCTTGATCTTGAGTTGTCATATAATATGCTTCTAGGTAGCCCTTGGTTACATGAGATTCATGCAGTCCCATCAATGCTGCACCAATGTATCAAGTTCTCCCACTCAGGGATAGAAGTGAATATTCTAGGAGATTTACACCCATAGGAACACTAAAAACATCTTGAGGCCAAGTTTTAAGGCTATAATTATCAATATGACATGAATCCAAGTTCCAAGTAGGTTAAAGGAAAGGCTATACTTATTGATCATCCACAAGATAATTGCATAGATCCTAATACCTTGGATTTTATTTCCCACATACTGCCTCCTAAAGCTTCCAATCATTTTACCATTTTAGATTATGGCCTAGGGGAGTATGTGACCCATGATACCTTCCATATTGCCAATCTTCCTTAGAATCTAAAGACCTTTGGGAAACCTAAAAAACCTCTACACATGCATTGGCAACAAAAGAACAAAGATAAAGGACCTATCATATTTGTACCACCATCTGGCCTAGAACCAAACCATCTTGAAGGGGATGAATCATGGTTGTACAATGACAAACAATCTGATTATTATAAAAGTGCAAAGTATCGTATTCCCAATAGGATCATGGAACATCAAGATTATGAAGGAAGAGGTCTCAAACTAAATCAACAAAGAACCATTGAGCCAATTTCCATGACTAAGTATAAAAGACCCTATGGACTTGGATTTAAACCACCTAAGGGTGACCCGACATATATTATTCAAGTTTCATCATTGGTGGCTAGTGATGATGATGCCAAAATTGAAATAGAGTCTGATCATAGCCTCACCTTTGATGATCTAGCTAAGACTAACCTGTTCGATAACAATGCCATATGTACTCATAACTCAATCATTTGTCACAACCCATTTGCATTATACTATCCCCAACTGATAGATTGGGACTAACAAGAATCCAATTTGCTGATTGATAAGTTTCAGAATGATGAGGGATTTTATGAATTTTTAGGCCTTAGAGACAACATTTCATTGGGAGATCATAAATCAGGATTCTCAATTACATTAGATCATGAAGCTTATTTTAGAGAGTGGGTGAACACCCTTAGCCAAAAACAAATAAATAAAACATTAAGGTCCCTAAGTGAAAATCTCTTTGAGGTGCTTTTTGACCAGGGAAAAAGTAAAGATAAAGGCTAGTCTAGTGGTGAAAACCTATTTCAAGCACCGTTAGATGGGGGTGTTCATTCTTCTTCAAATTTAGACCAGGAAACCACCAACGATGAAATTGCCTATGGATCCAAGTTTAGTTTTGTGCAATAACAAGTATTTGATTGAATTCTTTAATAATTTTTGATTGTTTTTATCACATGGCCAAATCTCCCATTAGAAGACTCAAATTCATCATGCCTAGGAGATGTTGAAGAGTAACTCCTAATAGAGGACCCTAATATAGTCCAACAATTCAAGTCTTTGTCTATTATCCTAGAAGATGGTTTAACCCTTGTCATCAAAGATATAATAGAGGTAAACATCAGGTCTCCATCAGACCTAAAATGGATAAAATTAGATGCATTCTTCACTAAGGAGTAATGTGAAGTCTTTACAACTCTATTAAGAGAATTTATAGATATCTTTGTATGGGCTTCTTTTGATATGCTAGGTTTAGACCCTACCTTGGTTATGTACCACCGTATAGTCAATCCTGATTCTAAGCTAGTGAAACAAAAGTAACGTAAGATACATCCTTGCATTGCTATCTTGGTAAAGAAAGAGTTGGAAAAATGCTTAGAAGCAGGATGTATCTAGTCCATTGACTACTCAGAATGAATATCTAATGTTGTACCTATTATCAAAAACCCTAAAGGAATTAGAATCTGTATTTATTTTCAAGACATAAATAAAGATTATCCTAAGGATGAGTTTTTATTGCCTAATATTGACATGATCATTGGCTCCATGGTAGGTTATGAAAACTTTCACTCGTAGATGGCTTTTTCGGATACAACTAGATCAGAATAACACCAAAAGACCAACATAAAACAATGTTCACCAGTCCATGGGGAACATTTTGTTATCAGGTAATGCCATTTAGTTTTAAGAATGATGGAGCTACATATTAAAGGGCCATGACTATCATATTCCATGATATGATGTATGATATTATTGAAGAATATGTCGATGACATATTAGGAAAATCCAAAACCAGGGTCAACCATCCAGCAGTGCTACGTAAGATATTTAAAAGATTACAGGAGTATAAAGTTAGACTCAATCCAAATAAATGTGTGTTTGGAGTAACCTCAAGAAATTTACTTGGCTTCATTGTGTCTTGTAGGGGCATTGAAGTTGATCTAACCAAAGTCCATGCTATAATCGAGATGGTACCACCAACCAATTTGAATAAACTCCATAGTTTACAGCACAAGATCCAATCAATCCAATGTTTCATCTCTTAGTTAGCAGACAAGTGTCATCCATTTACACATCTTCTAAATAAGGGAGTTACATTTCACTGGGATGACCACTTCCAAATAGATTTTCAACAACTCAAGGATAATCTAATTAATCCACCTATTTTATTACCTCTTATGCCAAGAAGGCCGTTCTTATTGTATCTATCAGCTATTGACAATGCCTTGGGGGAAATTTTGGCTCAACATATAACAATGGAAAAGAGCATGTAGTATACTACTTAAGCCATACCTTGGTCACATATGAACATAACTATGTAACTATTGAAAAAGCTTGTCTAGCCATGGTCTTCACAGCTTAAAAAATGCACCATTACATGTTTAATAATAAAATCATAGTCATTTTAAAAGTAGATTCACTCAAGTATATACTATATAAAACAACTTTACAAGGTAGAATAGCCAAATGGATCATGCTTCTTAGTGAGTTTGACATAGAGTATGTCAATCAGAAGGCAATCAAGGGATAGGTTCTTGTAGATCAACTTGCTAAAGCACCCCTTATAGACACAAATCCACTCATATTTTATTTTCTTGATGAATCCGTAATGAATATCCTTGACATACCTCTTGAGGATTAACACTAGAATCTATATTTTGATGGTTCATTTACTACACATGGATTGGGGGTAGGTCTCTTATTTATTACACCACAGGGGGATCTAATCCCTAAATCATTTAGAATCAATTTTCCTTGTATAAGCAATATGACCGAGTATGAAGCACTTATCACAAGAATTTGATAGGTAGTGCAATGGAATATATCTCATCTAAGGGTTCATGGTTATTCTCAATTAATCATCAATTAGGTCACAAACCATTTTTAGACCAAAGATGACAAGTTGGTTCCATATAAGGCTATGGTCGATACCTTAAAGCAACAAATTGTAAATATCCAATTTGAGCATATACCAAGGGCTAGTAATAAAACTACAGATGTCATTGCTACCATCAGCTCTCTAATTTGACAAACAAACAAAGCTATAGGATATCAGTTCCTTGTTGAGAATTTGTTCACACTACTCATTCATCATTCCAATCATTATACTCTACTTAGATCCACCTTTTACCATCGCAGTTTTGATGGAACTCTTCTTCATTGTTTAACTTTGGTAGTGTCTACACTAGCATTAAGAGAAGTTCATGGAGTATGTGGAGCTCATTCTATTAGGGTAGTCCTATCTAAAAATCTCTTACATACTAGTTATTATTGGCTCACGATGGATGCAAATGTAGCTACATATGTAAAGAAGTGTGATAAATGTCAATGACATGCTAATCTAATTCATGCCCCAACCCAAACTCTAAAATTGATGTTGACACCATGGTCATTTTATACATGGGGACTTGACCTCATTGGGAAGTTCAACCCCACTTCATTTGATGACCATAAACATATCCTTACCACCACTGAGTATTTCACTAAGTGGGTTGAAGCTATACCCCTCACTTACATGACTAGAAAGCAAATTTCCAAATTTATCTTCAACCATCTCATTTGCCACTATGGTATCGCCTCTAACATTATATCTGATAATGGAGGATCAATCAAGAACAATGATATAGATCAGATATGTATTGAATATAACATCACACAACATTTTAATACAACATATTACCCTCAAGGTAATGGCCAGACTAAAGCATCAAATAAAACCATTATCAATATTCTCAAAAAGATTGTTAATGATGATAGTCATGATTGACACATACAAATATTCCCTACCCTTTGGGCATATCTTACTAATCATTGTACTCCTATAGGAGCCACTCCATAATCACTTGTTTATGGTACTGAAGCCATCCTTCCCATTGAGGTCAAATTGCCTTCACTACGCATATCTTTCAAATATATCCTAGATGATCATGAATATCGAGTAGTTCACCTAAATGAGTTAGACCTACTTGATGAAAAATGCATATCTAAACTCAATAATCTTTAGGCATATCAAAAAAGACTCAAAGGCCACTATAATCAATGTGTCAAATATAGAAAATTTGAACGTGGTGATCTTGTTCTTAAAGAAAAAAAAAAAGAATACCATGGCTAAGAAGAAGCATAAAGGTAAATTCAAACCAAACTAGATAGGGCCTTTCATCATTACTACATATTATGGATTAGGGGCATACATGCCAGCCACACTAGATGAAGATGAACTTTTTGAGCCAATGAATATTATTCACCTCAAGTAGTACTCTGCTTGAGTGCTAAGGTGTATTATCTATAAAGGACATTTTAGTGGTGCCATTTTATCATTATTCTTCTTTGTACAAATATCATTCTTATCTATCCTCTTAGCCTTATCCATTTTACCATTCTATTCTATCAACTAGATGTGTTCTAAAGCCTAGCCTATTTAACCTTGGTTTTTGCCATTCATTATGCATTTTCAACACCAAAGAATTTGATCAATTTCATGAGTTATTTTAAGTACTTTAGATAGAGATCATATTTTGGAGTTGTATGATAAAAGTTTTGGTAGTTGCATCCTTCATTTGTTATTCCTTTCTTATCACCAGTCTTGCTACTAATTATAACTACCTTTAGGAAAATTAGTACTATTGATCTATGCTATTGTGTCCTAGTTATAACCACCTATGGGCAAACTAGGGGCAACATTTGTTTATTAAGCCTTGACATACTAACTTGCCACTTCCTATTCCATACTATGCCTTTTTACCACATGTGCCTATTTTGTTTGAATTGACTGCTACACTAGGAAAATTCCTTTATTTTAGAGAAGAATTATAGTGACTTGAGGTCTTACTTTGGGACTATATAGGTAACACTCGATACTTTTTGAGGTCAGCTCAGTCACCCCCTTGCCACGGTCTCACCATTTTGCAAGCAACCTAAGTTTGAATACTCTGACCATTTTATGAGCAACCTAAGTTTGAACACTCTCACCATTTTTTAAGAAACCTAAGTTTGAATGCTCTCATCATTTTGCGAGCAACCTAAGTTTGAATGCTCTCACCATTTTATAAACAACCTAGGTTTTAGTGCTCTCACTATTTTATGAGAAACCGAAGTTTGAACATTCTTACCATTTTATGATCTTGAACCATTTAGTGTCTCATCATTCTTGATCGAGTTGAGATACTTCAAAAAATTCTAAAAACATTTGTAAAATTGTTAGAAAAAACCAACAACATTGACCGTTTCTTTGCCTTAAGGATTCTGGGAACCCTTACTAAGTTGTAAGCAAACCACTTATCACTTAGTTTCCCATACTTTTTGGCTTTTTGTCTCACATACTTGCCATTTTGTAAGACCATTCCTCTTCTACTATCACATCCATTTTATTTATTTTCATTAGTTATCACATTCTTCCCATTTCTTCGGAGAACTATATTTGGCCTAAAGTTTTTTATTGGATATTACATCCATGGAGCTATGTAGACATCATCCACTTGCCTAGTGCATATGGAGACAACTCAGCCACCCCCTTCCTTTCTTCTATTCCCCCATTTTGTTCATTTGTTAATTTGTCACCTGTTTTATAGGGGTAATGTTCGTATGGTTTCTATTACATTATTTGTTTGTTTGTTTCTGCTTATTTTATTTGTTCATCTACTTGTTTATTTGATTTCAAAATTGTTGCCTTGATTTATTTTATGGATGTTCATTGGGTGATTCCTTACCCACACTTATCCTTGAATTCATCCATATTCATATGTTTACATTGTCATCATTGGTGCATTATTTTCTATTGAGTATTAAATTATAGGAGTCAGTCCTCATGAATATTTTGGCCAAGTCCTTATGATGTTATACCATGATGCTTACTAACACATGATATAATAATTATTAGCTTCAAGAATTCTATTCAAAAATGGTGGCATCAACATCTCTTTGGCATCGACATCCTGATTCAATCCCAATCATATCCCAGATAGAGTAATTAACCATGAAATAATTTCAACCTTTATTAATTTGGATGAGCATCTCCCTACTGGTAGGTTGTTCCAATTCATCATTACCCTCAGTGTTAAGCTATCATCATCCTTGACCAAGTTTATCGTGTTTTCCATAATCAAGGTCTAATGATTATAATCACCTATGGGCAAATCATTGTACACCATCCCACCTACATTTCTCAATGGTTATAACCAACTTTGGTCAAATCATTGTGTTCTCATCATTATAATTTTTTTCCCATACAAGGGCATGTTTTTATCTTGTTTTTCTATCATAATTGGGGCAACTCCATCTTTTCAATGATTATAACCACCTTTGGAAAATCATTGTGTTATCATACCACGTTATCACTATCAGGGTACAATGTTTATAACCACCTTTAGGAAAACCATTATCCACTATCCCACTTGAATTCTTAGTGATTTTGACTACTTTTTAAAAATCATTATGTTTTCACCCCATCATCTTTCCTTTCTTTGGTTCCCTCATTTCACTTCTTATCAAGGGACCGTTTACCGACTTGTGCTAACTATTCCCTTGAAGGGGCAAACCATCATAAAATTAGTTTATCATCATTGTAGTTGTAGGCATACATGACCTTTTCATTATTTGAGAAGACATTACTGTGCTTATAGCTTTTAATGCCTTCTAAAATAGGGGCAAATTATAGACACCTATATCTGTCCACCAATGACCTCCAACCAAGCTTTTGACCAATTTCCACCAAAGTGCACAATTTGGCCTAAAAACACTAAAGCACATTAAATGAGTTGAAATTAACATATTAAAGTGCTAATTTTGGATAATTTATCACTAAATGGGGCAATGCAATTTATGGTCTAGCTAACTTTGATCGGATCATTTTGAGTCAAAATGCCAATTTTGCACTCGGGTGCTCTAGATTGCTCTTTTCTATCAAATTTATTATATGATATATGTGTCTTTGTTATTTGGTGTTGGAAACATCCTAAATGGGATAATGGATCCAATGCATCTAACATTGACTTCTAATTCTAATTTAGTCTAATTTTAGACCAATAACAAGGCATTTTGATCAATTTGAGTAATTTGTGCACAAAGTGCTTAATCATGCTTAAGAGATTATTAATCCAAATCAAGGACTAATTAATAATTCCATGGAAACTTGTTGAAAAATTGTTGTTAGAAATGAATATTGAATATCTACATCATCAAATGATCTCATTTCTTGGGAAGACATCCCTAGGTCATAAATGCCACAAATATTAGGATTATGGGTCTCCCATGCCTCTTTATTACCTCCCATGCCTCATTAATGTCCATTATTCCAAAGTCATGATGAGGATAATTATGGATTTTAATTACATAATTCAATTAATGTATGACCACATATTTTAATCTTGAGATGGACGGTCATGGTTGATTCTGGTCATTCTTGAAAATCTATAAATAGAGAGGCCATAAAAATCATTTTTAAGCTTAATTTGTACAAAGTTATAATGCAAGATTGATTCCAAAAGCTTCATGAAAACTATTGTTACCATGCCAAATTGATTCCAAGCCAAGCCAAGCCAAAGCCAAAGGTTCCAAGGAGAGATGGAGGTAGCCAAGCTTCCATTACCAAGGACTTCATGAGCATAAAACTGAGCAAGCCACTACTACAAAGGTATTTGGAGCATCCAAGGAATGTGAAGGAATTATTGTTTTTCTTTACTTTTTAGTTGTGTTTGTCATTTGTTTTTGTTACTAAGCTCACCCTAGTAACTAGGCATGAAGATGTTAGTTTAGTGTGTTTTTGATTTGGTTTCATTCATTAACATGATACTAATCTCCTCTTCTTAGTCAAATTCCTAGTTCACAATTGTAGAACCTATGTAATAAATATATTCAAAATAAAATAGTTTTGAAAAATGTGTTAGCTAGAGCATATATGATAACTATGTGATATTCTAATACAATGTGAAAAGATAACATCAGAATGTAAAAGAATCCAAGCATAAGTATGTAATGTAAGATGTATGTTGTAATATCACATCACAAAAGGGTCTCAAGATAGATGTAATAAATGTGTATAACAACAAATATGAGTAGCTTCCTAGGGGGATAGGGCATGATGTCCATCAAAAAACTCAAGTAGGAAGGGTAGATGCATGAGGTCCCTCTTGAAATCAAAAACTGGTGTGTGTAATAAGTAAAGGCAAGTGTCATGGTGAAGATGCATACATACAAAACACATGATACATGTAAAAGTTGGTCAAAGGGCCACAATAAAAGGGACATGGGCACATATCACTAAATCTAAGCATAAAAAACATATAAGGATATTTTCAAATGTCCACATATGAAAGCAACAAGCAATTTCAAGATGGATATGGATCAATCTAAGGTGGGGAAAATTGAGTTGAAGTCTCACCTTCATGAAGCAACCAAGCATATTCAATATGCTTGTCTAGAGTTAGTAACTTGAGAAATCATGGATCAATTCATGTTCAACCAATAAATACTCAAGACTCTAGTCCTAAGTTAATTAAGGACTGGTGCATAACCTAGAAACTTTGTGCAATCATCACATTAGGCTAGGATTTGTAGACCAAGGATGAAACACTCATAAATTTTTTGGAGTATTATCAAGGCATGTTGGACACTACTAACCTACAAGTACAACATATCATGCACAACTTGTTGGACTAGAAGCAGTAACTAGATGATTCTTTAGCCAGTTCTAGTGTATACTTTACCATGGACATGACTGCCAAGTCAACTATGGGTAGCCACACTACCTCTAAAGATGAAAATTACAAATAAATATAGGACTTGTTTAATGTTATGGATAATGTACATGAAAATGTACTCAACTAGTAAATTTAGCTTCTGCATAGTTCCTTCACGTGTCTCCAAGCTCAATATCATGCAAACAAACTAGAGTAGTTAAGTGGTGACATTCAGACTAAGGTCACCAACACCAAGGTAGCCATGAGCATCATTAATGACATAGATCTCAATAAAATCATTGGATACCATGTACTATTGCATACCCTACTATGGATGATCCAAGAAGTTGTGCTAGAATAACATGATTACAAGACCAATATGTCTCCCTTTTATAGTGATATTGTCTGAATTCTCAACACACATATATACAAACCACCATTAGAGATCTAGTAGATCATCACTTAGTGAAAGGTTATGTTATTCCAAGGATAAGGACTCTTTTTTCCAATCATCATCTGCATCCATGCCACCTTCACCAAGTTAAGTACTGCATAGAGTACAAATTTTGTATAATTTTGTATAGAATTTTATATTGGGATGACTTAGTAAGACAATCAAGGATAGGATGGTTAAAACCCATAAAGGGTAGCCAACTAGTTACACTAGCCTATTGAAATCTTAAAATTGTAATAGGTTGGTATGTTACCTAGTTAAAAACCCAAAAGGGTGGCTAAGTACTGTGTAAGAGGTGAAAACTAGAAATGGCACCTTGAGCAATTACTGTGTCTCTTACTAGTCTAACCACTTCTTTAGCCCTCTAATCACTTGTGAAATTTTAGAAGATCTTATGACATTGTTTCAAGATGAGACAAAATTTTAAGTTTGGGAAAGTGTTAGAAGAATAATTTAGATTCTAAATTTTTGTAAGATATTTGTCTAATATTTATGAATTATGTATTCATTTTGTCGTGTATAAGTCTATTTTTTCCTATCTCCATGACTTGTAATAGGTTAGAATATGAATATAATCCACTTTTGGATCCAAGTACAAGAATAATATGAATAGTCATAGACTAAAAATGAATATATATATATATATATATATATATACTTATGTTTTTAAGAATAATAGAGTTCCACTTTTGAAGAGATCAATAGAGACTTATATAGTTATGGTTACCTGTATGGTTTCTTACTTTGTTCCTTGTGTGTATTCTCATGTATAATATTTGCTTACTTTCTATATAATTTAATCCAAATACTCTATTCATGTTAATGAATTACTAGTTGTTCTTAATTCCCACTTAATGCACAATAATTCATTCTTGTTATGATTTTGTTATCCAACTTTTTATATGATTATGATGCTCTATCCTACGTACTAAAGTATAACCTAGTTATCCTCATCCATAGCATGTTCTAATGCTTCAAGAACCTCTACTAAAAAATTCTAATTCAACCCATCCTTCACCTAGTTTTATTCAACATTATGCACCTTTATATCAATCTACTTCAACTCCTATAGTATTTTATGAGTGGGACCCCATAGCAGAACTCTTTCAACTCCTATCTCAATTTCCCTTCCTCAAACTCATGATAAATTCTTATCATTGTCAAAATCAATTAATGTAACTTATTATTTAAATGAACATCCCTCGACCTTCACCTTTGGGGAAAGAAGCTACCTTACATAGGTCTTAGGATAGTGTCCTTCAATAAAATAAATTTCCATTCGAGTTGATGAAACTTTGGATGCCTCTCTCTCACTTAAATTTTATATTTCTACCATAATCCCTGAAGAAATATTTCTTCATGTGGATGATCATCCTTTATTCATTAGTGTCTATGTTGGTGACATTCAAGTCAAACATGTCTTTATTGATGAAGGTTCAGTTACTTGTGTCACCTCCCTTGAATTCATAAGAACCATTGGATACTCTAAATGTAATATTAAATCTACTCAAAGCACATTCCAAGGCTATGATAGAATATAAATTTCTCTTGGTTTTTTTTGGCTCCCTAGCATTGTCCCTCCTATCATAGTTAGATTTAAGGTTAGTATTTTCACCTTTTCAATCTCCTATAACATTTTACTTATTTGACCATGGACACATTACATGAGATCCATCACTTATTCTACATGCCAGTGTGTTAAATTTCCCCACAATAATGTTATATACAAGATTTAAGGTGACACTAACCCTTAAAATTTATAACAATTTCAAAAATGTGGTGTTTTTGAAATAGCTACCCTTAAACCTTTGCCTAGCATTCCATTTTATGAATATCAATGTTTCAATTATCTTGTCAATTCTAACTGAGGTTATAATGGATACCATAAACTTATGGGCAACATATCATCTAACCTCCTAGATTTTGATGATGATGACCTAGATGAGATCACTCTTAAAATCAAAACCTTGAATCCTCCTTCTATAATTATTAATTAATTACCTTATTATTTATGATTCTCTCAAAATAAGTCAATTGATGAATTTATTACTTTGATATTTATGCCTACGAATATAGCTCCCTACTCTCCCTCGATCAAACAAATGGTTAATGCCTTCCATATTGATCTTCACACACCTGATTATGAAGATGGCTATTCCTTATATGAACCCTTCTTAGTTGGTTATGTCCAAGCTAAGGATGTAGGAATTCTTCTTTATTGATCTTCCTTAAAAAAATTATTATGAGTCTAATTTGAATTCACATAATATTAATCTGGTCTATTTTGTTCCTTTTCCTTCTATTACACCTGAAATTATTTTTCCTTTGATTTATGTTCATAGGTCTAAGATGAAGTAGGTGGTAGGTTATACACATACTAATTTAGTCATCATTGAGACTCTTTATAGTATGATCCTTTATCATTACATGATGGGGCCATATTAATTTTATATATTTTCCAGTCATTCAATCCTTATTCCTCTTGAGATGTCAACTATTCTACTCTAACCTACACCAAGGAAATCTCCTCATGACATAGTTGTAGCACCTAATCATGAACCTACTCTTATATTTTTTTATGATGATGATATATTCGATGAGTTTACATCTATGCTCTAACATGACTTCCCACATACACAATGGCAATATGATCCATATTATGAATTTCACATACTATCTAGTCATTAAGTTAAGGACTATCAAACATACTAGAGATTCTTATCACAACAATAATCACAAATCTTAGTTCCTACCACAAATAGTCAATATCCCTAGTCTAGGTGAACTTATTGTTTTCATGGCATGACTATGTATACTTTGACCCACTATTGAGCTCTTTTATAGTACACTAATGCAATTCATCCTAAATCAATCTATCCTTCTAGTGACCAGAACCCACCACCTCCAAATATATCTTTAGAGTACATCCCCATGCATGGGGAAGTATATTGCCTTTCTCATTAATGTGCTACACATGATTTAGATATATGTAGAGTAATCTAACAACATTTTTGTAGTTTTTTTAGACCTACACCTTCACCTTATCAATAATGTTATTAGGGTCATTTCTCAAACAAATACTCAACCTTCTCCTTGACTTGTGCCTTTTCATAGACTAAAGGATCCTAGAAACATACTAGTGTCATTTCCTTGCATTGATTATCATTCACAAGAAGCACCACATCCTCTTCCTTTTTATTCAAGTACTTATACATTCTCCATAGAGCACAAGCACCAGGCAATCCTTAAGCTAGGTTTCAGTTATAGTAAGACTTATCTAATGTTATTGATGATGTATGTAGATATATATACCAACATTAGTGAGAATATTTGTGTGTCATATAATATTATTTTTCACATTGTCACCTGATTATATTTGACATTTACATTTCATTATAGCATTTATGATGCCTTGTATATATCTTGCTTCTATTATGATTCTTTTTAATTTTCACACTTTTTTATAACATTTAATTTAATGACATCTTGTTTAGGCTATTATTTTCTTGAATGGTTATTTGGCACTTATTTTTTACCTTTGTTTCTATATTAGAGCTTAGGTATCTCCTTTGGGATTTATTTATCAATTTTTTGCTTTCATCCATTTGGGATTATTTGATAACCATTCATTTTCCCCTATTTTTGGGATGACCATTTTTATTCCCCCTATTTTGGGATGATTAATACTTTAATTTGATGTTTTTGATAGATTCCTTGTAGTTTCATACAACTTCCTAGTGATATGGATATCATAGCATATACCCCACCCATTTTTAACACCTCTTCAACTCCTTATGATCAACTATATGCATACATATAATTATATCACTTATTACATAAATATATCTCTCATAATCCCCATCACTCACTTATTTTCCTTTCATTTGAGGTACATAAAGATCAATTTTGAGGTTGCACATTTACTTATGGTTAAGTCTAGGATTCTTTGGACACCATGATCTTTGGGTCCCTTTCTCTAGTGGGCAAGTGTAAGCTTTATTATGTTTGATTACCTATTTCACTCATGATTGGTTTTTTTAATCTGTATTGAGGAAGAATATAAAAATCCACAAAAGATAAAGTCCATATCGTATAATAAAAAGGCAAAGATTAAAAGGAAAAATAATCTTAAAACTTATATCACACCAAAAGACTAGATATTTATTTGCCATATATCCTATCTTATTTGAAGCTAAAAATCCATAGTTAGCCTCATGATAGATCCACTGTCATTTGGGGTATATTAGACTAGTAGATTGGGATAGGAGGTTTCATTATTACATACTATATAATGCCACCTACTTTCTCACATAAGTACCCAACTGTCATAGTAGGCTAATGGATATGTAAGGGGTCTTGAGCAATGGGGAACATGCTATGGGAAGGTAGGACCATTTTAATTTTCATGCATATAGCCTTCATGGGATGATCTATATACTTCACTTATTATCCTAAGCTATGTGTTCACTGGTTGAATCATCCTAGGTCCTTGATGTCACTAGTTATTAGTAATTACTCATTTATGATGTCCCTTTTTTGAATTAATTAAATCAAGGAACTAAAGCCTATTTTTATTACCCATAGGCTAAGGAGAATTAATGAAGGAAAGCATTTAATAATAATTCATTTCAGTTTGTCCTAAGTTAATTTATATTATAACATGGAAAAGGGATTCTTAGGTGTATTATTATTAAAAGGGGGCCAAAATTACTATTAATTACATGGCTAAAACTAATTATTATTTTGATGGTATAAAAGTGAATATTTAATTAAAAATAATTTTAATTACTTTTAGGGTTAGGGTGGATTTGGAAAAAGTGAAATTAATGAAAAGACATGATGGGCAAAAAGTTATGGATGATTGACTATTCACTTTTCCCAATTCATGAGAGAATCCATAATTCTTTCAACTTTTGCTTAAAGATGAAAACCTTAATTGTAGATAGATTAGAGGATGAAACCCCTCCAATCTATTGAGGTATCTCCACATAGAGGTTAAAATTGATTCACACAATTAGGTTATTTTTAATAAATAATACATCAGGGTTTGATTGAGGGTTTGAGCATAAAATTTAGTCAACATCAACTCCAAGGTTTCCATACCCTAGTACCACACTATTAACAACACAAACAAGGATATAACTAATAGGGTTTACCCTTAGATAGCTATAATTACCATCCTTTAGCTAGCATCACACCCTAGATACACCCTACTATTGCAATATATCCATATATAATGGGTCATACCAATTCATACTTATTTTGTAGTATATCAAGCTATCTATGGATGTAAGATGGGATCAGAACACTTTGGTGACTCAGGATAGTAGTTATAGTTGTCTTAGGGTTGGCATCACACCTCATGTCAGTGTAATCCCTTAAAACTACCAGTAGTGTCCTCAAAACCCTATTGTACCAATTTTAATTACTAATATAAATATTGTAGAAGTGTTGTAAAAATCAACTATCAGGGTTGGTGTAGAAAAATCAAGGTTTAAATCAGTATTTATGTTCTACAAGGTTGATTGTACCTTCCAATAAATAAATAAATATTTTATTGATTTATGTTAGACTAATTTATGCTTATATTATCTATTGCTTAAGATATTCTACCTTTGATTTAAAAATAAAATAAAAAATTCCAAAATTCAATATTTTGTTTGAAAATTCAATATTTTGTTTGAGAGGGATATTTTAGTGGTATCATATTTTGATCTTTTCAGCCTATGAATTATGATGTTATTTTTATAATAGAGAACTATGGTGGATGATGTTATATAGTTTAATATAGATTTCTTCCATTAGAGATTCAAAAAAAAATTCTTTTCTAGACTTTATGAAATTGATGAAGACAAGAAGTGGATAAGTGTACTATAAGGACATGTTGTGAGATGAAAACTTAGAAGAGCCAAAAAATAAGACCATAGAACTAGGAAAATTGTTGAATACATCAGAACCTCAAGAGGAATAAACTATGAGGGAAGAGCATGATAAAGAATAAAAATCAGAGTTATAAGAAATTGGAAGAAAGAAAACCTTGGAGGAATCTACCATGCAAGTGAAAGATATGAAATTTAATGTAAGAAAGGATGCATAGGTAAAGATTCCCATTTTTAGTAAAGAATACCTAAATCTTTTTTGTGATGCTATAGTAACTCTTTTCCAAGAAGTAGAAATGGTAAAAGTTACCACTCTTAGTAAAGAGTACATAAATCCCTTATATGAAGCAGACATCGAAGATATAACCCCAAGCTTGAAAAGTGCTCAAATTAAGGAGATGAATAAATGTGCATTGAGTAAAGTAAACATTTCCAACATAAAGCACATAGTTTTGGGTTTACAAGTTATAATGATTAATCTTATTATCCACCTAATAGCATGAATGGTTAGCTTACTTAATCTCATCCAAGAATAAAAAGGTAAGCATCTCAATCATTCCTATGAGTACGATTCAAAAAATGAAATAGACACTAATAGCATAGATTCACTTTGCATTATTTCCTTTCAATATTGATGTCATCATGGAAAGCAATCTAAAACTGGGGAAAAGGTAAAAGATGAAACTTGTAGTGAAGGGCATATAAATCCTTTTCCTCAATTATAGAATTATCTATGCACAAAGGAGTGGGATATTGGTTTGTATTCCTTTCCCATGATCGTTGGTAAACTTGAGAATAAATTCATGGTAGTGAATGATATTATTAAGTTTGATCATGCCACTTTTTATTATTTTTCTTTGAGGCCTACTTATATCAAGTGGAATACATATGCCTTTGCTACCATAGGTGTTTTTAAATAGAGGTTGAAAAGTAATAAATCTTACCAAAATTATCCTAGAAAAGGACCTGGTTGTAATCAATGGATAGAAGCATGGGAGAGGCATCTACCTCCTAAATGTATGCATGTTGTTCCTATGGTTCGAATAACTGGTCTTATATGTTTTATCGGTTTGATATATTTTGTCTTATTTTTTATTCTTAATAGAAAATAATCATTCATTATTTATTCTATTCTAAATGCATCATCTAAGACTAAAGTAAGTATGAATAGAAAATCAAAAAGAGTGATAGAGAGACAATAATCAGAAATTGGGGATACTCTTTTAGTGGTAGTAAATATGGTCTCATTATAGTAATATCTTGTAATAACAAATTAGATAGTATCCCATGTATTATTCCAATATCTTGTGTTAGATATAAAGCATGTGTTGATATTGAGATAGATGGACATAGTTTTGAAATTTATGAATTGAAGGTCTAAGCACCATTTACATCCATTTGTGTGTTATATTAAAACATCTATGCTAATTTTCCAGATCAAAGGGTTGTATTTCATCATATTTTAAGGATAAATATATCTATAATACTTTTAGTATGGTTCCATAAAACATGCCAAACCATGATTAAAATCATGGAATGTGGATGAAGCATCATCTTACCTCACAAAGTGGTATAGGTAATTTAAAATAGTCGCAACTTCCTAGAATCACCCTTATGCATGAACTACTTGGAGACTTGGTAAAAGTACTACTCAACATTTAATCCAAGTATAACTTACTTGTTTTGCGACCTTGTCATGATAACACACTATATCTTCTAGCATTGATTGATGGGATGTTCATCAAAGACACCAAAAATTCTTTGCATTTTCCTAGAAATATTTTATCTAAGGATCTTATGGATGATGCTCATGATTTTGAAGGTTATTTTAAATTTCTACCTTTTAAACATTCAATAATAATTCAAGCATTAGTTGAAGAGTTGAGCATAATTTTGCATGATAGAGGTTTGAAAAAATATAAAATCAATTAACTAAGAGGTTAGCATCATTGTTTTAATCAAGATATTATCTAGAGGACCACTGTTGGCACTTTTATGAAAAATTTTGGATGCTTATAGGTGATATTAATGGAATAATCCCAATCAAGGGAATTATAGAGGAAACAATAGTGGGCCCATCTTTGGGTTAAAGAGCACATGGTTTAGTAGAATCTCTCAACATACCAGTAGTTGAAAGGGCTACAGCAATGGTATTTAGAGGACTTATTGGAGTTGTGAACATTAACACAAGTAAGTTTGTGGACAAATATATATGATTACAAGAATAAAATTTCCTAAGGAGTCTTTTCTAACTTGTGTTATATGTTTATAAATCCGATCTTGAAGGATTTCTACGTTGTGCTCAAAATTTTGTATCACTGCTTCCACATATCTTGTTCAATGATAATAAGAAAATTAAAAACAAGATTCAACTCTTCATTTGGTCTTTGATTAATGCAAGATCACAAGTTGGTATCCTTGATTATGGGGTTTGATTTCATGTCATCTCTCAATTGATAATAAATAATATAAGGCATGGTAAGATTATGTTAGTTATGAGTTTTGTTGAGAGAGACAACTCAAAGGATCTAATCAACACTCTGAATGAGATAGGTTATATCAATAGTTTACTACATAAATAGATTTTTTTCAATGGTGAGAGATGAAATAGATTACATAAAATCATCCATATCAGATCACTCAAAGTAAGTGTGATAAATTCTCATTGGGTTGGGCATAACCAATATAGATTTGTAAGGAATTGAATATCAACAAGAAAAGCAACATGAGAATGTCACAGTTAGATGGGAATCATAAACAATGGCTGCATAGGGCAATTTCATAATATTAAGATGGCATAGAGTCTAGTCAAGAAACTAATTTTTAAATTAAATACGGGGATGGTTCTCAAATTATTTTTATGTTCCAATTGATTCAAGATTCACTTACTGAGATAATTATAGAAACATCACCTAGTGTAAGGCTTCCAATTCCCCATTATATCAGGGAAGCATAGTATAAGCTAGCTACCACACAATGAGGACTAGAAAAGTTAGAAAGATTAGTTTGGGATTTGAGTGTTTACAAAATAGTTCAAGCATTGATTGAGGATAAGCAATTTTGGGAAGGTTAAACTATAATGTCCCTTTTTTGAATTAATGAAATCAAGAAACTGAAGCCTACTTTTGTTTCCTATAGGCTAAGGGGAATTAATGAGGAAAATAATTTAATAATAATTAATTTTAAATTTTCCAAAGTTACTTTATGTTATAACATGGAAAAATAATGCTTAGGTGTATTATTATTAAGAGGGGTCTAAAAGTAATATTAATTACATGGCTAAAAGTAATTATTATTATGAGGGTGAAAAGGTGAATATTTAATTAAAAATAGTATTAATTACTTTTAGAGTCAGGGTGGATTTGGAAAAATTTAAATTAATAAAAGGATGTAAGGGGAGAAAATTAATAGATGATTGACTATTCACTTTTATCAATTCATGATAGAACCAAAAATTCTTTCAATTTATGCTTGAGGATGAAAACCTTCATTGAAATAAAATTAGAGGATGAAGCCCCTCCAATATGTTTAGGTAGATCCACATGAGGTTATAAATACTTCAAACAATTATGTTATTTCTAATAAATTAGACATCAAAATTTGATCAAGGGTTTGAGCATAAAATTCAATCATCATCAACTCCAAGGCTGTCATACCCTAGTGCTACACTAATTACAACATAAATATGGATCCAACTACTAGGGTTTCCCATTGGTTAGTTGGCATCAACCTCCTTTATCTATCATCACACCCTAGTTGCTCCCCATTAGCACCATATAACCTAATATTATAGGTCATACCAATTCAAATTTGTTTTAAAGTAGTTTTGGGTTATTTGTGGAAGTGAGATGGGATCACAACACTTTGGTGACTTAGGATAGTAGTTATAGTAACCCTAAGTTTGGAATCACACCTCCTGTCAATGGCATCCCTCCAAAATTCTAGTAGCATCCTCAAAACCTTGTTATACCAGTTGTAAGGACCAACACATTTGTTGTAACAATGTTGGAAAAATATATGATTAGGAATGGTGTAGAAAAATCAAGGTTTAAATTAATATTTATGCTCTACAAGGTTGTTTTACCTTCTAATAAATAAATAAAATATTTTATTAATGTATGTTAGACTAATTTATTCTTGTACCAGTTATTGATTATGATATTCCATCTTTGATTTAAAAATAAAATAAAAATTTCCAAAATTTAGTATTTTGTTTTAAAATTTATTATTTTATTTGAGAAAGATATTTCATCATCTACTTTGTGCCTAATTTTTATAATTATTTACACGTCATGCATGCGGCACTTCACACTCCTTATTTACATCATATTTGTAACATCCCCACTAGGATTAACTTAGAATAACATGATTGTTTTTAAATTTTATTAATGTATTCTTTCATTATATTTCACCATGAGAATTTAATTAGTGATCTAGATAAAACACTCTAAGTACGTTAACTATCAAATAAACATGTAACATCTATATGTCACTGATCACTAACATCATATGAAAAAAAACATAACTAAATATAGAAAGTTATTACATATTTTCATCCATGGCTGATACAAACATATAGCCATTGTTTTCAATGTACAATGAGTAAATAATTACATTTCATTAAGGATAATGTTTTAATAGTAATAAATACAATACAAGATACAAGGATATACTTAGCATGATTTTTCCAAACTCTCGTATCTATGGTAATCTCAAGTGTAGTCTCCAAATAAATACTATTGTGAGAAGGGAGAGCATCATACAAGTGTTTTTTCACACCAAAAATGGACCATCGATCCCCTGCACAATCCCCATTAGGTAATTCCCTTCCCTTCATGGATGAGTAGATAGTGATGGTGTGGGAATCCAGAGAGACAAGCTAGTACTTGTGTGCTATAATATTTCTAATAAATGATGTGTACCATAAAGAAAATATGTTCTAACATGATATTGCACAAACATGTAAATCATACATATGAAATGACAGTGTCTAACTAAACATTACTTTGGCCAAAATTTTTAATAGTTATTTATCTATAGGATCAGTCAAATTCATACACACCACGTGATTGGATTACCTTCATTTGGTATTGATGATGTTAGTAAGATAATGAAATCCATTTCACTGCTTAGATAGTACCATCAGTATGAGATTTGATTAACATAAATATAATCAATATATTCATACAAATTACTTCCTACTAATAGACATAAAACATGCTAAACATAATAATAATAAAAAGGCATACATTTAGTCTGTCAAACATATGATTGAATCTCCACTATCTATATTTATCACATAAATAATAAGCATAACAAGTACATTTTTATACTGACTAGGTATAATATATATTTATAATGCATATTTTTAACTTACATAATTAGATTCAAATACAATGCACTCTATGATGAAGGATAATATCCTATTCCATTGTTCATAGATACAACTTACTCAATTACAAAGAACAATCATGATAAATAAATTCATAATTATCATGACAACATAATCTTTCATTTGAATAACTTGTTATCTTTTAGGAGGTTGTATTCATATAGTTATAGTTTCATGTTCTTTGGGTTCCTATGACTTGCTTTTAACAATTAATAAATCTAAATTTATAGGCACATGACCCAATACACCAATTTAAGTTATATATCTATATGAATACCCAATTCCATATATAGATATATTTCCTATATATATGCCCTTGTACATATTAAATATATTCATGCTATGTTTCATATAAAAGTACTCAATAATATATAAATATTGTATATAAATGTGAATAGTCATTTATAATTATAATCAAGGACATCATATGATTTCAACAATCATTATGACTTTCCTATACACAAAATACATTTATGATCAATTATAAAATATTAATATTCCCAGAATATGAATGAATGGAGTGTTATAGTTAGTTGACTATTTATATCCATATTCTACTCTTTTTAAATCAAATCTATATCTAATTATTAAAAACACTCACACAGTTTCTTATAACAGTCTATGCATATTATCATATATATTTTATTACAAGTTTGACTCCAACTTTTTTTATATAAAAATCTTGTACTTTAAATTACGTTGCTAGTCTTTGCAAAGAGTTAAATACTTCAACCCAATAAAAATCTAAAATTGTATTATTATATAAATTGTATGTAATATTATGGTATATAGTTACCAAATTGATACAAATACTAGTAAAACTTAGACTTAGCTACTATATTTATAAGTATATAAACACAACTTACCCATATATTTTTCCATAGTTTTGAATTTCAATATATATTTCATTCATATATATTCACATTGTTCAAATAAATAAATAAACATATTCCACCCCTGTATGCATCTTCTCATGATTTTGTAAAATAAATGAAACCAATTCGTATACAAATGCCCTATAGTTTTGATAAGACAAATGAACCTGTCATCTATTAAGACACCATAGTTTTCTATCTCTTTCTAAAACATAATAGAAATCATAGATTACTATCCTAATGAACATTAAACACTCAATCCATTATCATATATTTGTGTGGTTTTTATATAACAAATTTATATAGTGTCTATGCATATATAACCTAAATATAATTTGTTGTTTTCATACGATTTACACACTCATTTTATTTTTTAAATAATAACCTACATAAATTTTTTATCCAGTCTCACTGTTTTGGAACATCAAATATAAACTCAGGTCAAATTTATCTAAACTAGCTCACTATCTACAAATCACTATACACCATACATAATGCACTATACATTAGATATAGTTTTCTATATGCTATTTTAAAATTATATATGCAATTTTGGACTTGTACAATCTCATGGTTTTGATAAAACACAATATATGACATTGGTTACCTATCTAAATCATAGACGACCTCTCAATGTCTATTCACAATATTTTTAACACAGTCATTTGTAAATTACCGCTACATACACTCAATCTACAATGGATTAGGGTTTAGTTTCATATATATACATAACACAACAGTTTATAAGTTAACTACATTTAACCCTTACATAAATGCATTATCACAATTTGATTAACAATACACTGATCACCATAATATTACACATATAGTCCTTATGTAGCGCTTGATTTAATATACACAAAAAAAATTAGATTCCATAAAAATAACATTGCCTACCTAGTAAAATCTCCCAATTTGAAATGGTATGAACCAGAAGATCTTCTTCCCTTCACCCTACTCTCTCTCTTTTTATCTCCTCTTGCTCTGTTCTTTCACTTCTCTTCATGCTACTATTCTCCCCAATTCTCACTCCCATGTCTTCTCTTATCCTACTACGCTGCCCCATCCTCCTTTATTTTTTTTCCTTCCATGCAAAATCTTGCCATTTTTTTAAAAGCTTACCATTCTTTTCTTTACTCCAATTTTCCCCAAAACAAAAAATTAAAAATCTTTGTTTTACATATTTTATTTCCTGTATGATGCTTTTCCTATTTATATATTTTTTCTCTATTTTTATAAGAACAATTAACTCGTTAATTATTAACTTTGAATTAACATTATTGATAATGTCTAGGTTTAGTTTCTAAATTATCTTAAGGTAAAAATATAGTTTGGTTACTAACTTAGTATAAATAAATAATCATTATGGCTTAATATCAATATGACTAATATAAGGTCAATGATACTTTTATAGTAATTGGTATTTCATACAATTATTATACCAATCCTAATAGTATTCCAACAATGTAATTGTTGTTATTATTACATTATATATAGATTATCTAATTCTTTTGTTATCTATATATATTAAGGCATTAAGCCACATAATGGTATTTCTTGATATCATAAATATAATTGGTTAATGTTCTCAAGCATTAATAAGACATTATGGTTAGGCTATATGCAGTACTAACCAGATACTAGTCATGCAAATTTACATTCTTATAATAATTAATAATCATGGATTAAATAACATGACATAATCATACTACAACGTTATACATCCAATCTATGTATAATATCCATAATGTAATCACACAAGATTAATTCCACATAATCATTAAATTGAGCTAACACATAAATAACATGCATAAACAATTATCTAAATGCAAAAACATAAAAAAAATATTAATGCTAACAATTCAAACTATGCATTTAATGTTTATTACTTAATGTGGTGTGTGCATGGATTCTAGTTGTTCTTCTATCCTCCCCCAACACCTCCATGTATAACACCCTCTCTTATGATGCTCTCCCTCCATGATGCTCTGAGGGATGAATCTTTCTTGCATCAAACTTATGAAAAGAAGGTAGTTATTCCATAATATCATAACATATATCATAAAATATTGTTATAATAACAAATCAACGTGATCACAATGTAAATAATATATAATACAACTAGCTCATAATAATACAATCATGAAATCAAAGCACCATACAACTATCCCATAACAGCATATGACTTACAACTTAGTTAAATAATAATCAAATCAAATTTCCAACCATAAAAATACATGGATAATCAATTAAATTTGCTTAGTGATGAATCGGGATGTAATAATATTACTCCTAATATTCCACTTGATGTGTATCACTTTTAGATGATCACACCCCTAATCACATCTCCTACTTACACCTCTTGACGTTTATTTTGTGACTTGAATTGTAATACCTCATATAGGACCAAATTTTCTTCATGAACACCCCATCTCATTGGCATACACCATCTCACTTTCATAATCATGTCAATATATGGTTGCGCCTACCGATCTTATGTACTAGCACAAGCACTAAGTTTTCATTCATTTTCATTAACTCATATTTTAATCCACACATTAATATTTGTTTGAATCCTTTTTATTCATTGATATTTTACTTATTTATATATCTTTATTTGAATCTTTTCATGCATTTATATTTTACTTATTTACATATCTTTATTTCATTCATGTTCATTTGTTGACATTTTACTTGTTCACATATTTGTTTGCATCTATCTTACATTGACATTTCATTTTACATATATCATATTATTTGGTGTGTTTTACATTTATGTGCTTTTGAATTTTCCATTATTCTTCCTTATAATTTTTTTTTTCATTCTTTTTTACCATGCATTACTTGAAATTTACTAGAAAATAATAACACATCCATCATACATCATACATTTTCCCATAAGCATATGAAATCATAAACACATGTGGTAGAAATAAAATACATCCATAGATAACATAACACGAGTCATACAACCAAAATCTCTATAAAGAGCTCAATTTTATACATCATGATAAAAAAAACATGATACATTAGAATACAAAATTAGTTCTATGGTTGAGTTCTACTATATCCATCCAATGGAGGATGTGTTACACTACCCATAAAGGTTTTTCCAAACTTTCCTCTTTCAATATTTTGTGTCTGCAACTATAGTCCTTATATCTACCCCTATAAATTAGCCTCTTGGGCCTGTATTATCACCAATTGCCCTTTCATGGCTAGATGTGAGGCTCTATCATGAGCCAATTCATTCCATGCATATAGTTATCCCTATACAAACCCTAATGGTAGTGTTTCTTGTACTCCATTTTGTTTCCATCTGCATAGCTCTCAAGTAGCCTCACTAACTAATTTGAACCATCTTGTATAAGCCACTGTTTAAGGTACCATCAAATCTATCATCTACAAAATACCATGTTGTGGAAACATGTCATCTAAGATATCATAATGGGCATCCTCTACCATGGTCCTCCATTTTGATTCTGCTATTACATCATCATAAAAATTCCAAACAACAAAGCATGAATCAGGTCTCTATCCAAAATCTAAAACCTAAAATTTAAACATAATAATCAATCATTTTTAAATTAACTACTTCATTAGCCATGTATACTACTACATTATCCATTATCATTAATTTATCTACTACATCAACCATGTATATTACTACATTTTCCATCAGTGCATTTTCTATTATACCATCCATGTCATATGGCATTGGTCACCCTTACACTTCATGGTATCGACCAAACTATACACCATCAGCCATCCTAGTATATTTTTTTACACCATCATCCACCTACTAAATTACATCATCTAGGATAATTATTGTATTCCATCATCCATTCCATATAGAATCAACCATCTTAAATATACTTATACTACATCATCCATGCCATATAGCATCAGTCAAAGACTTTCTCAACTACATCAACCAATTTATATGATATCAGCCATGATTTTTCCTAGCTATTTTTAAACTATATCAGCTTGGTTGATACCATTCAAATAGTGAAATCATTTTTTCCTTAGACCTAATAAATACCCTTAGCCTAATTTTTTACTTATCATCCCCTACACGTTCCCTATCCTACTTTTTACTCTCATTCTATGCTTATTGGGGAAATTTATGTTATACATATTTCCTTGGATCTTACTTCCTTAATCTAGTTCATATTAAATATAAAATACTTAAAAATAATTATTAATGCATTCCATACATGTACACCACCAACTATATTTGTGATGCATCGACCAGCTCCTCTGTCTCTTCATCTATGGGTGATCATCTCTCAAATTACTAAATTTAAATACACAACTCTGGTTTTAAAAAATAACAAATTTGCAAATTAATAGTTTTTCACCCTTTGTAGTAAAAAATCAAATTATTTAGCCTTTAATTATTTATCAATTGATTTTTTTTGGCCCATATCTATGTTTTCATAGGTCTTTTTCATGAACCAAAAGAATCTTGAGAATCTTGGTGAGATAGATAATTTTTCAGTGCTAACAAACAAAATTTATAGAGATTTTTAATTTCATCTTATTTTTCAAGTACATCTCTTTATTCCACACATAAGGTGCCTCTCATCTACTACACACATAACTTATTTTCCATAGCAATAAGGTAAGTGAAGGTGCATATTCATAGTTAATTTACTTTCAATTATTTTCTATTTCTATTGCATTTAGTTAGATCAGTTATTGTGTTGATATATTTTTTCTCAAAGCACCATCCCATGTTACACTATTGTGACACATGTTAAGCTTCGGGTATGAAATGTGTATATACATAATGTTTTTCACTTTATCAGTTATTGACTCTTTATCTTGTACTAACTTGTTGAGATTTAATCTCCCTAAGTACACACCTTAAAGGTGCACTAGGAAAGGGGTGGGTAGGTTGTTGGTGCTTTGTGAGAGATATTATCATTCCTATATCCATTATAGCTTCCTCAAACTTGATCCCCTAAGTTTCCATCCTAAACCCTCCAACTATATCAGGACCTATATTTCCTAATATATTGACTTGGTCTAATGTAGTCTTATTTAGCATTTGTCCCTTCCCTACTACATCGATCTCAAAAATGTAATTCCAAATGTGTCAGTGTAACCTTCATAACTATATCAACTTGGTTGATGCAATTCAAGGTCATTTTGCCCATTTTAAACTACGTATATTTGGCCAATGGCATTGGCTTAATTTTTAGGATGTATTGGGATCATTGACCACTATAAATACAAGTCACCATTTTATTAAAATAGAGACACATTCATTTCAATTATTATTGCTTGTAATTTTGCCTTATATCTACATTTGGAGGAATAACTACATAGGATCTTATCTTGAAGTAAAGCTTGTCTTATAGAGTTTTGGATTCATTAGGAGTCCTCTTATCTTAGATTTTGATTCATCCTTTGATATCCTTACAACCACAACAATCTCTTTCAAAGCACCATTTTCCAAGGGGAAACTAAGGCTCGATGGGTCTTATTTAAGGTAAGAATATTATAACCTTAGCTCTTTAAATTAGCAGATATAAGTTACATAATTGATTGAATAATGAATGTGTATCTCCTTGTTTAAGCTTTATCTACAATTATACTTAGTTTGGTTATAGGATTATTTAAAATTTCCATCTTTCCATTTTAGGTATCCTAGGCCCCCCTTTGCCTACCATGGCTCCTTATCCATTTTTTTATGTTTATAACCCTTCCTCTTGCATACATTGCTTATTCTCAATATTAGACCACTTACAAATAGATATCTAGTTAGATATATTTCATGGTGTTATTGGCCTAAAGGCTTTGGAATCCTTTCCTTTGGCATCATGTTTTAGGTTCTCCTCTTGATAAGATTGGGGATCCATTTGGTCATATCCCAAATCATTAAGTATCATTGGGTTCTCTCTGATTAACCTTCTCTAAGTCTAGATATTTATTAAAGAGGATAATTGTAGGTTGATCCTGACCCATTACATACAATTACCCTCTACCATCCCTCAATGAGGTAATCCAAATGGTTAGTGGCTCCAAAATGATGTCCTTTTTAGATGGATTTTTAGGGTATAACTAGATCTTAGTAAACCAATAAGACAGTTTCAAATCTCTCCATTCACAATGAAGTGTGGTTTTGTTGCCTATAATAAAATGTTATTTGAATTAATTAATGCAGAAGCTACCTTCTAGAGAACCATGGATTTTGATTTTCAATGCTTGATTGGTAAGTGCATAGTTGTTTACATGGATGACTTGAATATTTTATTTAAATGAATGTCTAATCACATACTTCATCTGTAAAGGGTATTTAAAAGATGCAAGAAGTATGACATCTCCTTAAACCCTAAGAAGAGTGTCTTTGGAGTTATTGAAGATAAGATTTGGACCACATCATTATGAAATAAGTTATTTCTATTGACTCTAAAAGAGATATTTAAATTTCAAAAAATACCTCTCCCTAATAGTAAAAAAGAGTTTAAGTCTTTCTTTGGCAAAATAAATTTCATACACAATTTAATTTCTAGTTTTTTTTTTTAATTTTCAAATCCCTTAATGTTATGTTGAAAAAAGACATGAAATTTGAATGAATGCCTCAAGATAAATTATAATTCCAAGACATAAAGAGTTCCATCATGAAAGCATCTGTCTTGACTAGTCCAGACTTCATAAAATACTTTTATCTCTGCCCCTTTACTTTAGAACACACCATAAATGTTGTGCTTACATAAAGGATCAATGATGAAGAGTTTCCCATAGCTTTTATGAGCACAAATTTTAAATATGAAAACTTAAGTATTATACTTTGGATAAACATGGTTATTATCTATTAAAAGCAACTAATTTTATTGGCACTACATCCTTCAAAACAAATCCATGTCATTGTATAAGATCTGGACATAAAACTCATGTTGGGATAAAATGAACTTGGGGAATGTAAAATTTGGTAGATGGCCAAGCTACAAGAGTATGACCTCAATACCAGATCAGCTAAAATAATTAGATGTCAAGGCCTTACTAATTTTATCATGGAATTAGACCCTATAATCATCATGATGCATATAAATCAAGCTCAGAAACTTTCCAATTAGTAGTATGACTACATTATCCATTATCTTCTTCATGGGGCATGCCCTCTTCAACTTAATCAAGAATAAAGGAGATTTTTAATATTAAAGGCATCTCATTACATGATGAATAAATGATTCCTATAATAAAAAAATATGAAGGAATTTATCTTAGATGTGTGACTAGGGCTGAAGCTGATGAAATTATGAGTAATTTTCATGATAAGATTAGAAGTGGCCACCCCTCAAGTAATGCAATAGCACATAAGACATTTAGATATAGGTATTATTGTCCCATAATCTTCAAAAATATTTACCATCATGTCACAACAATCCCTAAGTCTTAAGTGTTCATAAATAATTGAATGAATATAACCATGGACCTACAACCATTTTTAGAAGGCATATCATTTTCCTAATGGGGGTTCAACTTCATTGGTGTCCTCAATCCAAATTACACTAAAGGACACAGATTTTTACTCACATCTATTGATTGTTTCACTAGATGGACTAAGGCATTAGAAACCAATAAAAGCATATCCATGGAAGTGATCAAGTTCCTTGAAGAGAATATCATCACAAGGTTTGTCACTCATTTCTATTTCCTTTGTGATAATGATAGGACCTAGGTTCCCCAAAGCTCTGACACAACTTGTTATATTTAAGAGCACATATGATTACCTTTGTATAAGCAACTTAAACATGCAAAATTATACCAAAAGTATAAGTAACTAGAAATAGAAACAGCACAAAATATGAGAGGCAACACACAATTGTATTCAACTCATTCCAGAAGGAAATGCGAAGAAAAATCACACTTTCTTCTCACACCTCTCAGATGTACAGATCTCTTTCCCTCAAGAGTTATCTTCTCTCAATACAAGTCACAACAAATAACTCAAACACAGAGATGTTGTTCACCTCAACCAGTCAGTACAATACTACTAGTACAACCGAGTACAAACTAGTACTCCAAGTAGATCTCACCTAATCTTGCTCCTTGATGTGTTGCTATCACCTTGGATCTTGCTACCTCGTAGATCTCCTTTTGACCCTTGCACACACACACCCCTGCAGATCAACTGACCTTACTTACCCATGTAGATCTCCACCCTGGTCTTGCACACCCTGCAGATCACCCTGATCTTACATACCTGGAAGAACCCCTGTGATTCCACCATGGAAGAACTCTTCTGGTTCTACACTTTAAAATACAGCCCATGAGTTTATTATATAGATCCCATGCATATAATAATTAGACAAGCAGCTCAAGACTCAAACTAGTCTTTAACATGTAAAAAAATAGTTCAACTAACTGAATGTTCGTCAACAACTAATTCTAGAACCGCACAGGCGACCGACGTCGGCCCCTGTCTTCCTAGAGTTAATCGATGTTGGCCGACCCCTGCCAATGTCAGTTGCTTTTCGTCGACCCCTGCCCAACGTCGGTGATCCTGCCGATGTTGGTGACTGTGACACTCAGCAACCTCCTCCATGTTTGCATCTAGGTGAAGATTTTAGCTCCACAACCTAACAGATAATAGGCCTACATTCTAGTTAGCTGATTTTAATGAATGGGATTATGATAACAATATCACCTTGAAGTTTATATAAAATTATTCCCCCTAGGGAAATGGATTGACAAAATCAAAAACACAAACCTTATTGACACCATCAAGAAGTCATCCACAAACAAACCAAATAATTGTCATTCATTATTGAAGTATTTTGTGGACTAATTGAACTAGACATAAGAAATCCTTAAAAGCTTCATTATTCCTCCTCATATATGGGTAGTAGCTAGTGTTCCTTGTTTTAACCTTTTAGGACTTAACAAGTGTATAAATTTTATGTTTGTTAAAGAGATGAGTATTTTAAATTAGGGTAATAATATGCAATAAATACAACCAATTATTTTTTATATAATTGACTAAATTTGACCTTTCTAAAAATAGTAATAAATAGTGCAAGTAATAACTTAGCTGGAAAATAATTGAGATGGATGATATGGAGCTATAAACTAAAGCAAAAGCTAGTCTAAGTGTCACAAATAGGATCCTGGTGTCATAACCCCTCATGGATAGTATCACTCTAATTGGATAGTAGCACCATTATTGGAAATGTGGTGGTAGTATCCCTATATTAGAGGTAGTGTCCTTTATGTAGGACTATCATGAGCTTCTAAGTACACCTTGGTCTAGATATTTGAGGTTTGTTCTTATGTGCATGAGTTATAAAACCTTATATATTATCTATTGTGACTAAATTTATGAGCAAACCCTAATCCTACATGTTACTATGAAATCCAATTGATACAAGCTAAAAAGTGTGTTTATTAGTGTGGTAGGTTGGACATCTTAAACACCCCATTATGATGAGAGTTACCTACATACTAATACTTTGAAGATGGATTAATCCCATTGTAGTTCTCCCCACCTAAGTGATAGTGAAAGTGCAAGTGAAACTAGTATGATAGTGGACTTGAGTGCCTTGAATGTACTTAAGAATGAAAATCTCAATAATCTAAGCTTAAGACTATTATATATTTTAGTATGCATAAGTAGGTTAAAATAGGGATTGATAACCTTAATTATGCACAACGGGATTTGAGTTTGAATGTATATTTCATATCTAATTTCCATCTAGTGGTTAGAGGGCTAAAATTCATGTATATATACCATTCTGATGTTTATGTGGGTGTTAAAAGAGGTTTAGGTTGACCCTAGGAGGTTTTAGATTTAAAAAGATATTCATTTATGGTAAATAAATGGAAAGGACATTAGAATCATTGTTGGGACACTAGATCCATATAGAGATAGTGTCCTTATTATGGAGCTAATGTCTAATTGGCAAAACACTAGGCATGAAGGGCCATGATCAAGAAATGAGGGTCTAAGACTGCATTAAGGATGACTAGGGACACATGTGGCCCACACAAAGGCTGGATAAGTGTGATAATGGGATTGAGGATAGGTCTACAGATAATTTATGGATATGTAATCTTAATTATCACTCTTAGTACTCAAATACCACTTTTAGGTGATTACATCCCCCTCCCTTTATTTTAGAAATGAAGTAAAGAAAAATGACTAGGATAAAGTAAAAATAAGCATACCTAAACTTACCTAAGAGGTGAAGCTCATGAAGTTGGTCCAAGTATGTGAAGCATGTTGGAATGCATGTCTTGAAAGTGAAATGTGCATAAATTAATCTTTACTTAAGAGATTTTAAAAGTAAATACTAAACTAAGTAAATAAGTAAAACTAAGTAAAAGCATAAGAGAGAGGAAAGGAATGAATACACCTCATTGGGTACATGAACAAATGCATAAACATGTGGATAACCTCTATGTGTGTGTGAATATCTTGGAGTGAGATGATGGTTTGACCAATCCTCATGTGTGGGTGGCTCAAGAACTCAATCTAGTTTTGACTCCATCATTTCCCACCCCTGCTTAGTGGATCATGACCTATGAATATCTTATATTAGATTGATGGTGTGTCCAACCCTATCATGTAGATGGCTCAATAACTCAATTAGGCTATAACTCCATTTCCAACCCATGTGTAGTAGATGTATCTAAAATTGAAACTATGTAATTTAATTGTAAATGTCTAGCTGAGTATGTTGGTGTTGCAGCCACTTGGGTATATTAGGTAGCTCTGGGCCACTCAATAATGTCAACCACTGTAGATGGAGTAAGGCATGAAACTGGTGTGTAAGTTGGAATATGATTTTATACATATATAGTGTAGATAATGACATTTAATTTTTCATTACATCTAATCAACCACTATGTAAGTGAGCATACACAAATAATGTTCCATTCACATACCCCTAAATATGATATATGAGCATATGGATTCAAGATTGAGTTGTAATAATCTGTATCTAGATATCTGAATTGAATATAGGAAAGGCCATGCCATGCATGATGCCCCCAATATGAGAAAAATTATATGAATCTGATCAAAATTGGTATGAATCTAAGTAAAACTAATAAATGTGTAACTAAACTTGTGTAAACATGTATTGTACCTACTATACTTTTCTAGCCAATCTGGGTTTTTCTAAAATTGAGGCTATTGGATAATAGCACCATGTCTTAGATAGTAGCACCATTATTGGATATGTGTATCTAGTGTCCTAATTTAGGTGCCAGTGTCCTTCTACTCTAATTTCTATGCAACTATACTACTCTTTGTGTCACTATTTTCCCACTGTGTTTAATTGAGTCTTATTTTTATAATCTGAGCTTGTGTGCTAAAAATGTATTATAAATGAAATATAGGAGCCTAATCTCTATTACAAACCCCTATGAATTCCCCATGTGTATAGGGGAGTTTTTAAACCTATGAAAGAACTATCTTCAAAAGAAAAATCTTTGCAAGATGTGTGTTACCCAAAGTATATATGATATTTGTGTAATAATCCAATATAATGTGCATACATAACATCAAAATGTAATGCAATATGAGCATAAATTTTTAATGTAACATGTATGTCATGTCTAACATTTACAAGGATGTCAAGATAGATATAACAATGTATATAATGTTAGGATCTTACAGCACAATTGATTACTTTTGTGTAAGCAACTAAACACGGAATCAAATCAGAATTAATAAGTAACTAGAAATCAGAAACAGCAAAGAATAAGAGATATAAGAAATAACAAAAACTTGTATTAAACTCTTCCAGAAGGAAATACAATTGAAAAAATCTCTCTTTCTTCCACACCTCTCAGATGTACAGATCTCTTTCCCTTAAGAGTTCTCTCTCTCACAATTACAACCAATTCAATCCTTGAATTGTCTACCTTTTTTCTCATACAAACTATGAAGATCTAACCCTATTATATAATACTAGGATTCATGAGCTATGCATTCTCCACCATTAGATATGCCTCCTAATCAAAGGTTCAAATCTGTCCTATCAAAAATAGAAATGCAAACTCAATACTAACAGTTAATCTTATCATGCAAACAATCTGTTCTTCCTCTAAAATAGACTTTTGGAATGCACAGGTGACCGACATTGGTCCCTGGCTATCTGCATATGACCAATGTTAGCCAATCCATAACTGACGTCGATAGCTTTGGTTGGCACTTGACCGACGTTGATGACTGTGTAACTCCAGCAACCTCTGTATTTGCTCATCTAGTAAATCTTTTAGCTCCACAACTCAACAATCTCCCACTTGGAGATAAATAGCTGCACTTGTACCTATACAGCAACATCTTCTAGCTTGTTTCTCCATCTTCAAGCTCAATCTTGAAGACCAACAAAATTTGAATGAAGATTCAACTTCTCTTTTGTTACTAGCTTTGTTAACATATCAGCAGGGTTCTCATCCGTATGGATCTTTTCTAGCTTCAACTGTCCATCCTTCAATACTTGTTTAATGAAGTGGTACCTAAGTTTTATATGTTTGGTTCTTGAATGAAAGGTTGAATTTTTTGCCAAATGAGTTACACTTTGACTATCACTATACAATCTGCAACTCTCTTGCTCCTTTCCCAACTCTTCCATGAACTGAGTCATCCAAATCATTTCCTTGCTAGCCTCTGTGACTGCAATGCATTTTGGCTCTATAGTAGACAAGGCAACAACCTTTTACAACTTTGAAATCTAGCTAACCGTCGTTCCACCAATAGTGAACACATATCCTGTGGTGTTTCTCCTGCCATCCAAGTCACCTGCCATATCTGAATCTACATAGCCATGTAGAGAAGTGTTTGACCCTCCATAGCATAAATGGCTACTACTGGTCCCTCTCAAATATTTGAGAATCCACTGAACTGCTTTCCAATGTTCCTTTCTTGGATTGGCCATAAACTTGTTGACAACTCCCACTGCTTGGGCAATATCAAGTCTAGTTCATACCATTGCATACATCAAGCTCCCAACTACTGAAGCATATAGAACTCTACTCATGTACTCAACCTCATCATGTGATTTAGGACACTATTCTTTGCTCAACTTGAAGTGTCCAACCATAGGTGTGCTTACTAGTTTTACATCCTGCAAATTGAACCTCTCCAACACCTTGTTCACATAATCCTCTTGAGACAAAATCAAACTATGATTTTTCCTATCTCTCTTAATACTCATGCCAAGGATTTTCTTTGCTGCTCCTAAATCCTTCATGGCAAATGTATGAGCTAATTTTACTTTGAGCTCATCAATATCTTGCATGTGTGAACTTGCAACAAGCATATCATCTACATACAGTAATAGGATAATATAGCTACCATTATCTAATCTGTTAAAATAAACACAATGGTCAGATTGACATCTACTAAAGCCATGCTCTGTCATAAACCTATCAAACCTCAAATACCATTGTCTTGGAGCCTGCTTAAGACCATATAAGCTTTTCTTCAACCTGCACACAAGTTTCTCCTTACCTTTGACCTCAAAACCTTTCGACTGGTCCATATATATCTCTTCATCCAAATCTCCATGAAGAAATGTTGTCTTAACATCAAGCTGCTCAAGATGCAAATCCTCAATAGCAACTAAAGACAATACAGTCTGAATAGAAGTCATCTTTACTACAGGAGACAAAAATTCACCAAAATTAATACCTAGTTCCTATGCAAATCCCTTTACTATCAACCTAGCCTTATGTCTCATTTGTCCATTCTCTCCTTCCTTTAACTTGTAAACACATTTGTTTTTCAGTCTTTTCTTTCTAGCTGGCAACTCAACCAAATCCCACGTTTGGTTCTCTTTCAAGGAATCAATTTCCTTAATCATGCCATGCTCCCACTATTTCTTGGATTCTACCTGCATTGCCTCATCAAAACTTTCTGGTTCTCCACCATCAGTGAGCAAAAAGTAATATAATGAAGGGGAATAACGAATTGGAGGTTTACTTACCCTCTTAGACCTCTTTATGTGCATTTAAGACTCATTCATAGCTTTTTGTCCACCTAAATTCCTTTCTGTCAGTGACCGATCTTGGTCATCTCTGGTCAATGTCAGTCTATGCCTGACCAACATCAGTTCCACTTGACCAACATCGATTTCTTCTCGACCGATGTTGATTACTGTCTGACTGACATTGGTTCCTTCTTGACTGACGTCAGTGTCTATGCTTTCCTGTGTGTGACCCACGAGCTCATTTTGGATCATAACCTCATCCAAATCAACATTGCCCTGCTTAGAATTATTTAGCTTCTTGAGTTGATCACTGTACATCACCTTCTCATTGAAAACAACATCATGGCTTCTAATAATTTTGTTAGTTTCTAAATTCCACAACCAAAATCTGAAATCTCCAGAGCCGTAACCAATGAAAGTGCACCACATAGATTTAGCATCCAGCTTCTTTCTATTTTCTTTATCAATGTGCACAAAAGCTTCAGAACCAAAAACTCTGAGAAATGAAAGATCTACCTTTTTACCTATCCAAGCCTCTTCTAGAATTCCACCATCCAGTGCAGTAGAGGGTCCTCTATTAATTAGGTAAACTGTAGTATCTATAGCTTCTGCCCAAAACTGTAAGGGTAAACTAGCATGCAACCTCATACTCCATGAACGCTCTATTATTGTTCTATTCATCCTTTCAGTAACTCCATTTTCCTGAGGTATCTTTGGAACCATCCTTTCCCTGCGTATTCCACTCATAGAATAGTAACTGTTGAATTTATTGCTATAGTACTCACCACCATTGTCAGATCTAAGGCACTTCAATCTAAAACCTGTTTCATTCTCAACCAAAGCTTTTCATTTCTTAAATGTGTCAAAAACATCAGATTTCCTCTTTATACAATAAACCCATACCTTTCTTGTAGCATCATCAATGAAAGTAACATAATACCGTGATCCTCCAATAAAAGCTACCTGAGCTGGTCCCCACACGTTTGTGTGAACAAGCTCCAACTTGTGCTTCTTCTTTGTTGACCCAGTTTTGAGAAACCTCACTTTCATCTATTTTCCAAAAATACAATGCTCACAGAAATCTAGATCTATGCTTTTCAAATCTGAAAACTTACCTTTTGACTTAAGAATACTCATTCCCTTCTCACTCATGTGGCCAAGCCTACAGTGCCACAATCTTAAGTAGATAAAACAGAAGGAGAATAATCAATAATATAATTACATAGATAAAGAGTACCTACTCTCTTACCTCTGGCTAATACAAGTGCACCCTTGGAAACTTTCCAAGATTCAGCTATGAGAGTTACTGTGCAACCCTCATCCCCCAACTTTCTTACAAAAATTAGATTCCTCTTTAGGATGGGTACATGCATGACATCCTTCAACACCCATGTGTTGCCATTCTACAATTTCAGCTGCACTTTTCCTTTGTCAACAATTTTACAAGGCTCATCATCCCCTAAATAGACTATTCCAATATCTCCATGGACATAATCATTAAAAAATTCTCTATTTGGGGTTGCATGGAAAGAGGCACCAGAATCTAAAACCCAAGATTCTATTTTATTATCCAAAGAAAATATAAGAGCATCTTGTGCAACAATACCTGCAACTTTTGCTTCTTCTTTACCTTCATGCTGATTTTCTTCTTTAACTTTCAACCAGAAATCTTTCTTTGCATGCCCTTTCTTTTCACAATTCCAGTAGATAATATTTCTTCCATTTTTGGATTTGGATCTACTTCTCATCTTTGACTTTGACCTTGATCTCCCTTGTTTGCCCTTCTCTCTTTGCCTTCCCCTGCTTTCAATACTTAAAGCATTACCTAATGTTTCCCCTGTGCTTTTCTTGTGAGTTTCTTCATTCAAGATTACACTAATAACATCATCAACTTTCAAGATATTTGAAGCAGATGCAGTATTACTAACTATCATTACCAAACTATGCTGACTTTCAGGTAAAGAGCATAAGATTAAGAGAGCCTTAATTTCATCATCAAAAACTATTTTGACTGAATTTAATTGATTTACTATTGCATGGAAATCATTAAGATGACTAGATACAGATCCACCTTCCTGCATTTGCAAATTAAATAATTGCTTCATAAGATATACCTTATTCAAAGCTGAGGGTTTTTGATATAAATTTTCCAAAGTATCCATTAACTCTACCGTTGTCTTTGCCTGTGATAAGTTGGAAATCACAGAAGATGCCAATCTCAACCTTATATATCCTAGAGCCTTTCTATCAAGAACATTCCATTCTTCATCTTGCATATCTGTGGGCTTGCTTGAAACCCCACCCAATGGTAAGTACAGATCTTTCTTATACAAATAATCTTCTATCTATATCCTCTATAATTGATAATTCTTTCCATTAAATTTCTCCATTCTTAGCTTACTTTCTTCTGCCATTACTTTACTCCCACTCAATCAAAAACCCCTGTGAGTGAACCTATAATCAACAAACACTAACCCACTCTATACCAGCTGTTAATGAACCTAGCTCTGATACAACTTGTTAGGATCTTACAGCACAATTGATTACTTTTGTGTAAGCAACTAAACACAGAATTAAACCAAAATTAATAACTAGAAATCAGAAACAGCAAAGAATAGGAGATACAAGAAACAATGAAAACTTGTATTAAACTCTTCCAGAAGGAAATACAATTGAATAAATCTCTCTTTCTTCCACACCTCTCAGATGTACAGATCTCTTTCCCTCAAGAGTTCTCTCTCTCACAATTACAACCAATTCAATCCTTGAATTGTCTACCTTTTTTCTCATACAAACTATGAAGATCTAAACCTATTATATAATACTAGGATTCATGAGATATGCATTCTCCACCATTAGATACACCTCCTAATCAAAGGTTCAAATTTGTCCTACCAAAAATAGAAATGTGGACTCAATACTAACAGTTAATCTTATCATGCAAACAATATGTTCTTCCTCAAAAATAGACTTCTAGAATGCACAGGTGACCGATGTCAGTCCCTGTCTGTCTGCATATGACCGACGTTGACTGATCCATAACTGACGTCGGCAGCTTTGGTCGACACCTGACCGATGTCAGTGACTGTGTAACTCCAATAGCCTCTACATTTACTCATCTGGTAAAGCTTTTAGCTCCACAACTCAACATATAATAGTAAATATGAGTAAAAATTGAATAGCTACCTAGGGGATGGGTCATGATGTCCATCACGACACCCATATAAGAAGGGGAGATACATGAAGTCCCTCATGGCATTTAAAATTAGAGTGTGTAATAAGTAAGATAAAAGTTTCATGGCCATGGTACATACAAAAAAGTATACATACAACACACATGAGGCACACAAAGTAGGCCTAAGGTCTAAAACACAAGGGACATGGGCACATGTCACTAAATCTAAGAAAACAAGACATATAAGGACATGTTAAAATGTCCACATATATAATAAACTAGCAATTTAGCTTAGATCCAAATAGAAGGACATGTTCAAATGTTTGCATACATAATCAATAAAGCACACATAAAGACATGGGTACATGTCCAAATCACATATACTGTGAAAATAAGTGGTGTAGAGCCAAAGAATAATGGCATATTCAAAATCCCTTGAATGGAAGAAGCATAGAGATACAATAAAATATAAACTAAAAAAGCTAGAAATAAAAGCATGCATGAATATGATACAAATCTATGTAAGAACTAGGATGTAAATATGTTGACTCTAAAGTAGTAGTATCTATTAAAAAATCTGAGTAACTATAACATGATCAATATCAAGAAATAAAAATGCTAAATATGTGATGTAAAGTATATAAAGATAGAACCTAGAAATACAAATTGTGTATAGGGTATCCCTAAGTTGGTGAATGTGTTAAGTGAAGAACCGAGGTATCAGTGTATATGCCCCCAATGGGTAGATAATAGTAAATCTAGATCAGGGTAGTAGACTTGAGTCCTGTAAGTAAATCTACAAGCACTCAACAAGACCAAGTAAAGCACGTATGTATGATAAAATTGACTATATTGATATAGATAGCATATTTAGTGTCTTTTAAATATAATAAATGTAAACATAATGATACATACAATCTATAATTTTGTGTTTTTTGAGTAAATATTTGAATGCTTTTGTGTTTCTAAAATATTGTATTATTTTTGTATTTTCTAGATAGAAGCTATGTATAAGCAATATGAAAAAAAATTGTTGATTTTATATGTAAAAACTCCTTATATGCATGATGTTCAATGGGTTTTTGATTGCCTTAACATTAAGTGAAGCTAAATGATATACTTTTGGGCTTAGTTTTTCTGTGATTATGTACGAGCTAAGCCAATTTGGTTTAAATTTTCCTTTGTTCTCTTCTTTAGCATTGACATTTTTGAGATTTTATTTTAAAACCAAATCATTGACTTTGAATTCCTTACTATGGACATAGTTATTGTAGTTCTATTCTATTCATTTTTGCTATGCCATGAGATGCTCTACGGCTTGAATGCATGTGTGATCCAATTATTCTAATTCATGAAGATGTCGCTCTATGTACTGATCATCTATGATGAACCCTTTTAAGGAGACCAATAAGGATGGAATTTTTAACTATAGTGGCATAATTGCTTCTGTGTCATATACTAGTGAATAAAGAGTAGTTCATGTTAGTGTGTGTAAATCGGTGTGATAATCCCATAGTGCATAGATGAGCTAATTATTTTAATCATCACCAAATTTGGTAAATATTTTACTGAAGATACTGTTGATTATCTTGTTTATTTATTATGTTTTTCCATTACCATGTGGGTAATATAGAGTAGAGAATGTGTGCTAGATTTTATATTTAGTGAAAAAAATCTTCATTGTTTTATTCTTGAAATAAGTTCCATTATTTGTGATGATGGTCATTGGGAGGCCAAAGTGGCAAAAAATATTGGTCATGAAGAAATGACATATATCTTCTCCCTTTATGGATTTTAGTGGAATAGATTCCACCCATTTTGTAAAATATTGTTTAACTATGCTAATGAATTTATGACCCCCTACAAATTTTAGATTTATCTTACCAATTAAATCAAAACCCCGTAGCATGAATGGCCATGGGGATACGATAGGTTGTAGTTACTAGGAAGGGACATGGTGTAGGTTGCCATGGCATTGAAATTTGTTACATAACTTGGCATATTCTTGGAATTCTTGTTTCATGGTTGGCCAATAGTAACCTTACATGATTAATTTGTGTGACACTACTTTACCATTGAAATGACCACTACATTCACTATCATGCAACTATCTGATCGCCAACTTAGCTTCCTCAGCTATCAAACATTACAGTAAGTGTCCCTCAAAATATGTTTTGAATAATTTCCCTCCAATAATGACATATCGAAGGTATTTTTATTGTAGTTTGCATTTTTCATTTCTTGTGAAAGTATCAAGAGTAATAAATTTATGTCAAAAGTTGTATTTATTAAAGAACCATTAAAATGTTGTTGTGTTGTGTGTGGTAACTAGAACTGTTAGAGATATGAGGTCCACATGGGACACTAATGGATATTATAAATGTTTGATAGTGAGGATAGTTTGGTCTTCATTTATTTTAATAGGGATCAATGATGTTGTATTGGCCATTACATCAGCATGATTATTATATTTACATGGGGAATTTTCAATAGATAATTTATCAAATTGAGCATGTAGACATCGAACCATATTCTTTTAGGAAATGAGGCGTTCTTATTTGGTTTGGTATATATCTATAACTTAATTAACCATTAATTATGAATCCACATAAACTTTAATTGATTTGATCTAGAGATCCTAAGTTGTTTGACGGCCTAAGATAAGAGTTTTGTATTCTAAAATATTATTGGTATATGAAAAACTGAGTTGGTAAGCAAGGTGTATTGTGTGCCCAAGTGGGTCAATGAAAATAATTCCAATTACAGAACTAGATACACATCTAGAACCATCAAAGAATTTTATCCATGTATCAGAAGTGGTATAAGAGTAACATAACCCATTTTATAATATAGCCTAAGATATGCAGTTTCAACATGAGGAAATTTAAAAGATTGACTTTTGTAATGACTTATGTCTCATTGTTAATCTTATAGTGTTAGAGCTTCTAAGTAGTAAATACAAGTGCAAAATAATTTTTTTCTATTATTGGATAATTTCATTCATAGTCAATAAGTGTATGACTGATGTAGTAAATGGCCTAATCTTTATGTTGATCATCATATTGTGCTAGGAGTGCACTGAGTGCATGATCTATCACTGAGAAGTAAAGTAGAAGTGGCTTGTTATGTGTTGGTAGTACCAAATAGGTGGGTTCAGTAGGTACTATTTGAGTGTGTCAAATCTTTATTGACATGTGATGTCCCATTCAAATTTTATATCATTTTTAACTAATCTAGTGAATTACTAAGTCTTATGTATGATTTGTGCAACAAAGTAGTGTATTTCCTAAATATTTCCCCAGAGGGAGTGAAGTTGCTTTAAGTTGGTAGGAGGAAGCATGTCCATTATTGATTTGACTTTCTTGGGGTCAACCTTAATACCACGTTTGGATATTATAAATACCAAGAGTTTACCTAATGAAACCCCAAAGATACATTTCTTTGGATTAAGTTATACACTATATTTTTTTAGTCCCTCATAAATATATTGCATGGTGTTGTTGTTCTTTTGATTTTGTAATCAAATCATCAACATAATCTTTGATTATTTTATGAATGATATCATGAAATATATATGTTAATATTCATTGGTAATTTATGCCTACATTTTTTAATCTAAAAGGCATGGGGATATAGTAAAAAGTGCCCCATGGTGTGGTAAAAGAATTTTTTTCTTGGTCTTATTTAGTGATCATAATTTGATTGTAACCAGCGAAGCCATCCATAAAAGAGAGCATTTTGTAGCCTAATGTATAATTGAGTATCATATCGATGTTGCATAGAGGAAATTCATTCTTAGTAAATGATTTGTTTAGGTCTTTATAATCACAACATTATATTTTAACATTAGGTTTTATAATAGGGATAATATTGGCAACCCATAGGGGATGAGCAATTGGTCAAATGAAACTAGCATCTAGGAGATGTTGGATCTCATCCTTTACTAAAAGAGCAACTTTGGGGTGCATTTTTCAAATTTTTTGTTTAACAGGATTAGCATCGAGATAGAGTGTAACTCTACTGCAATTGAGAGATCAATGCCAAGTTTATCAAAATAAGCCCAATCAAATATTTTAGGAAAATATTTTAAAATTTGATGAATATTTATGTCTTCTTCTTTATGTAAGGCAGCATCCAATAGTATGAAATGAGGATTAGTATCTATGCCATAATTGAATTTTATTATCTCTTCATAAGTAACATAGATCGATCTACAGTGTATGGTGATGTAGGGATAGTATCATCTGTGTCAGGTAAAATATCCTCTAAATCATCTGAATGCTCACCAAAGTATGACTACACATTTTTGTAATGAGTAAACCTATTCTTATGATATAATTTAATATATATCCGTGTATACCCATAATAATTTTAATACAGCCTTGTTGTTAGTGAATTCATCAAAATTTAGTAGATCCAGAGAAGTTATATCATCAAAAATATTGGGGTAAACAACTGAGAGTGTATAAACATGGTTTACCATATCATCTAACCTTGGAATAGTTGGATAAAAAATAGTATGCTCATAATTATGGTGATATGACTTGGCATTATATGTGTTATCTTTATATCCAAGTCCTTATCTACCCTATTGATCATATGCTTCAATGGGATTAAGGATTCCCTGCTCATGTTTGCCAAGGCCCTGTCTTGTGTAACCTACTTTTTAGAAGTACCTTGATGTAAAAAGAGAAGTGAACTTATTATAATATCCTCTATAATTATCTATGGGAGTGATACATGTGTTGTAAATAGTAGCCTGGAATGGTGTTGTATCAAAATCCATGTGAGGAATATAATAGTGTGAAGGCTCTGTTTGTTAACAATTTTTGAATAATTCTTTATCCATAGGAAAATTATAGATATGACCTTTGTAGCTAAACTTTAATCATGCATGTAAAATGGTTGTAACTATGTGCATATCATTAATCCATGGTCTTCCAAGAAATATATTGTAATTAAGATCATTAGGCACAATTTTACATGTCGTAACTATATATGCCCCAATGTAAGGTTTACTATGATTTGACCCAAAAAATTACATTGAATATTAATAAAATCTTGAATTTTCATATCATAAGGATACAAATCCTTAGCATGTATATTAATAAATCCAAGAAAATATGTATTGTAAATGTTCAATCATGATCTATTTTTGACTAAAACTCATTTGACACCTACCTCTTTAATTCATAATACAATGTAGAGAGGCAAGTGTAAATCTAGGATGTGATGAGGTGGGAGATCTTCCCTTTCAAATGAAATAGGCTCTTTGGTCCATTTCATATTATTAATTATGGAATCAACATAAGTTGGCTCATATGTTTGATGCACCTAAGTATCATGGAGTGTATCATACAAAATGCCTTTGTATGTGTCAAAATGTTGTAGGAGCTCTAAAATTGAAACTATAGCTGAAGAATCATTGCCCTAGTCAACAAAGCTATAGCCATGGGTATTGATAACCTACCAAGATCTAGGACCACATGTAGACATCATAACCTAGATCATATGGTCTACTAGGAGCATAGAGATGGTAGTAGATGTACTATGGTGGTTATATGTGTGTGATCTAGAAGTAGGATGGATAAGCGAGACCACTGATGTTCTCTTATATTTATGAGTGATAGGTAAGGGATCAAAGTGAACTAAAGAATTAAATTCATCTAAAGGATACTTGTTAGTTTTAGGTAGTGAAGTTTTTATCTTATGTAATGTGTTCTCTATATGTTTAAATATTTGTCTCTTAATTGAATTCCACATAAGAGAAGAATAGCATGCTAAATAAATCATGAAACATGAAAATCATTTTAATTGATATAAAGCATCATGTATACATGTGTCTATGTATTTTCTAAGTTCATTCTAAATTAAAGGGAACAACATGAAAATGAAAGTATTAAACTTTGCAACAAAAAGTGATACACTTATTTTATCATTATTATCATGATCATATCAAATAAAATGATAAAATGTATGGATCTAAAATTTGAATGTTGAAAATGTAAACCCTAGGGTTATCTAGGGTAAGGGTTTGTACAATATTCAAAGTAATTTAGGCTCACCAAATGTTTTAACCTTTTAGGACTTAATAGGTGCATAAATCCTATGTTATTTTAAAAGCTAAGTATATTAAATCTTGGTAATAATATTCAATAAATGTAACCACTGATTTATTACAAAATTGATTAAATTTGACCTTTCTAAAAATAGTAAGAAATAGTGCAAGTAAGAACTTAGTTGGAAAATAACTGAGACAAATGATTTGGAAGCTAGAAATTAAGGTAGAAGTTGGTCTAATTGTTGCAAATAGGATCTTGGTGTCATAACCCTTCCTAGATAGTAACACCCTAATTAGACAGTAGTGTCATTATTATAAGTGTGGAGGTAGTGTCCCTATATTAGTAATAGTGTCTTCTATAAAGGACTATCCCAAGATTTTGGGTGTACCTATATCTAGATATCTGAGGTTTGTTCCTATGTGCATAATTTCTAAAACCCTATATATTACCTATTTTGATTGAATTTATGATAAAACCCTAATCCTCCATATTGCTAGGTCATCTAGTTGATACAAGCTGAAAAGTGTTTTTGTTAGTGGGGTAGGTTGGACATACTCAACACCTCATTGTGATAATAGTTACCTACATACCAATACTCCAAGGAGGGATCAATCTCAATGTAGTTTTCCCCACCTGAGTTTTATTATAAGTGCAAGAGAAGCTAGTATGACAGTGGACTTGAGTGCTTTGAATGTGCTTAAAACTAGAAATATAGGTAGTCTAAGCTTAGGACTGTTGTAGATGGTAGTATGTAGACATAGGGTATAATAGGGATTGATAACCTTAATTTTGTATAACCTATTCTGAGTTTGAAGGTATATTTTGCATCTAATTTCCATCTAGTGGTTACAGGAATAAAAGTCATGTATATATACCATTATGATGCTTGTATGGGTGTTAAAAGAGGTCTAGGCTAACCCTATGAGGGTTTAGATTTAAAATGATATTTATTTGTGAAAAAGAGAGTGAAAGGACATTAACACCATTATTGGGACACTAGATCCATGTGCCACTAGTGTCCTTATTATGGCGCTAGTGTCTAAGTGGTAGAACACTGGGCACGAAGGGCTAAGATCAAGAAGTGAGGGTCTATGACTACTTTAGGGATGACTAGGGATGTTTGTGGCCTACATGAAGGTTGGATAAGTGTGATAATAGGAACTAGGATATGTCTAAGACTAAGCTAGGGATAGGTAGTCTCAAGTATCACTCTTAGCACTCAAATACCACTTTTAGGTTATTACATTCCCCATTAACTTGAACATTCCCACATATCAATTCATGCAAGAATATATGAGATAAAATGATAGCATAAAATACATATTGTTGAATATCTTACAAATTCAAGATGCATGAGATGAAGCAATACATAACTTTAATAAGCATCAAGGTATAGTGAAAATATGGTTTTACAAGAGGTCAAAAATTAAGGTATTTAGAATCTCAAATCTTGTCATGTTATGGGATAAGGTGCATGAAAATAAATTGAAACAATCCAAGTTGGATCTTCTTTGGATTTATCCTTATCAAATCTCTAAAATTATGGGTTGCAACACTTTCCAACTGAAGAACATGCAAGGGAAGGATCTCTCTCTACCTATGAATGGGAAGTTATTTAAGAAATACTTCTTGGTTGTGTCATCCATGTCTATCATGGAATTACAATGAGTTCTATCTTTGGATTAGTGTAGGCATAGAGTAGAATTAAAGTAATTTATTTTATGTTTGTTTATTTTTCTATTACTTATTGTTTCTTCATGGTGTTTTTTCTTTCTTTGTCTAGTTTTTGAATTTTTTTTTCATGTTTTTTGTATTTCTTAGAGTTTTTTCAATAAGTGACGAGTGGGACATCTAAAGTAAAATAAAAAATCTTGTTGTCTCCTTTCACAATGTTTTGACTAGTTAATTTCATCTCTCCTCATTCTCTGGGTCATAATCCTTCAAGCACTTTCAAATTGTTGAATAAGCATTGAATAGTTATACAAGATTTGAAAGCTTTAAAATTCATGTTTCATCTTAGGCACAAAAATAACATGGTATATTTTTTCTTATTTTTAGGAAAAAATGGAGTAAATGTTTTAAGAATTAGCATATGAATTAAATAATTGTTTTCTTACTAAAGGGAGGTCAGCAATACACTTTGGCACTTTAAAGATAGAATAACCTCAAGGTCTATAAAATAGTATAAGAATAATCATTCATGATAATAAATTTTCTAAAAATACTTTAATATTAGGGCTATCTTGGTTCCCAACCCTATTGGAGTAAATAAAATCAAAATCAAAGTAGAATGTGAATATCTTAAGAAAATTAAAAGTTTTCTCTTAATAAAAGGTGGTCCATTTAATCTCCATCAAGGCTATAGACATCTTGTGTTAAATGGATCAAGGCATATATTGGAACCAAAAAAATCTTTGTCAGGGATATGGATGTCTAGATAGTATTAGATCAATACCCAATCTCCTCACCCCTAGCCAATGAATGAATAAAATAACGTCATTGCATAATTTCAAATCATGGAAGTTACTCACATGTTATATCAAAAGCCTCAAAGGTAAAGAAAGGCATATGAATCACTTTCTTCACACATGTTGACTCCTCAAATATAAGAAAACTTATCATGTTGTGTGCTAAAACAAACACAAGTGGTCTATTTTTCCTTGATAGTATGAAATATAATCTCATAGTCTACTTTGATTTCCCTAATAAAAAATAATTAATCCTAATTTTTAAACACTTTGATAGTGTTTTACCCATATAGTCATCATTTGTTGGGGCTAACACACCCTATTATTTTATAAATTGGGATTGCTTTCATGACCCTAAATTATTTTTGTAAATTAGCTCTTCCTTACACTTGAGTCTTGGCTTTATATATTTGATTCAAATTCTCTTTGCAATCTTTGAAATGGGGTCAAAATCAATGTCTAATAGGTGAATTCAAGTAGAGTGATTGTAGGAAAAGTGGTTCTTGTCAAGATATCCCAACATAATTGGTAGCAAAAGTACAGACCATTTTAACTACCTTATACATTATTTGGGGACTTAGGCTTATGAAATGAGATTTGAAAAATAATAAAACTGACTTTACCTTTTTGTCTGCATATTTTTACAATACATAAACTTTTATTTTACTTGGCTTAGTTGTTATTTATTTGACCACTAACTTTTCATTATTTGTTATGCAGACCATGTATCATTATTTCATGACTTCATGACTCTTTGTGGGTCTCTCACCCCTTCATACTATTATTACCAATTAAGAGACTATGATCTAATCATATTATGCCACATATCTTGATCTTGTATTATGTGGCATTTTTTTCACACTCTTGCATCCTCATAGTTTTCAAAGGCATGCACCAAGTTCAAAGCACCACGATATTATGATCCAATCACCACATGCCACATGTCACTATTTCATGACTTCATAACTTTTCATTTCATGCAAAACTTAATAGGCCTCACACGATGAGAATGTTATCCGATCATTGTATATCATGTGGCATCATACTATTGTTCATGCACCTTTCAATTGTTTTTACATTGCACTTAGACTAAAGACAACAAGCCCTCAATCTAACCAAAGGAGGATATGTGCCCCACTCAAGAACACTCATATCTTGAATTAGATCAAACAAGGCTTAAGTAATGGGTGAAATTAAGGCACATAGATGGATTACATCATCTAATAAACTCATGAAAAATGTCAGATTAAATCAAATTATAATGAGAAAAAAATATTATGAATTAATGCAAAGGTCACCTTAACATTAAATCCATAAGAACAACTATTCCATTTCATTTATTTGAAGTTTAAAAATAGATATAGATAAATAGGGTCACCAATTTGTCCAATTTCCTGAATTGGCATTGATTGTAAAATCTCATTGCAATACAATTACCTATCAATTATCTAGAGTTGAATGTTTGCACATAGTGGAAAAGGAATTAGTAGAATCGATGACTTAGAAACATGGAATCTTGTTCTCATATTGGGACCAACTAGGTATTCATGGATACTCAAATCCTCTAAGGAGCCCTAAAGAATAAATTCAAGAATTACAGTGCAATTCATGACACAATGGATAAGGGAGAACCATTCTCTAAGGAGGAAATCCCCAAGGAAGAACACTATGCCTATGTAGGTGATCTACTAGCCATGAAATAAGCTAGGCTTCATCAACTTTCAACCAACTCAGAGGTATTCCCCTGTATCAAATTATTTCATAATCTTTTTTTCAAACCCAACACTTGGATGGATTTGTGTTGTCACTTAAAAATCATAACAAAATAACCTTCATAGCTAGGATTTTCATTGAATTTTATTATCAAATGCCCCAATCAGACACTCTAAATAATCAAAAATTCATTTCCCAATGGCTCACCCAGAACAACCTTCAAGAAGTGTTGAAGGATTGTGAAGAAACCCTAAGAGATGGATTGATAGGGAATATGTGGGCAATATCCACAGTCATCACTTTAGGGCAAGTGGCCAAATTAGAATGGCTCAAATGAATTGACTTGATGGTGCCACCAACATATCCCATTTCAAAAAGTTATGCATGCCCCTCTTGTCTATGTTCATCAATGATCGACATATTCTAGCTTTGGGGGAGGTTCAGGTGTAAAAAGAGGTAAAAAATTTTCTATGATGTCATATTTATTTGATGCCACCTCTGTTATAGTTTATTTTGATAAAATCCCACAATGGACTCCTTCCCTATGGACATCAATCCATAAGCACTTTCAAAATCTATATCTACATAAATTCATGCATTATATGTCATAAAAAATTTATTGCTTATATCCCCCTATGTACCATGATATCAACGAAGATCCCATGCATGGGCTATCTAATGAAATGAGAAGATTCATAATGAGTATAGGATCCTATTGGTACTACCCATATTACATATTCATAATCATAGAGGGTGTTTTTATGTCACCCATCAAGGTGCCCATATATGTTCTAGACAAGTTGGTCAAGCAATAGATTGCATACCAACTCTACCATGGGATCAAATATATATGTAAATAAAATAAGAAATAACTTTGGCCTCTGTTGCCTTATAATATAGGCCACAACATCATCCAAGTTTGGACATGATTGAGTCTAATAGTGGATCATAGGACCTTGTTCAATTCAAATGGCCATGACCTACATCATTGGAATCTAATGGGGAGAGTCAAGGCCCATATAAAATCCTTGAAATGGAAAGTGTTTGCCATCTACAACCACAACACACACCCTCATGACTAATGCATTATACAATGATGATGTGAAGAGGAAGATGAACATTTTAAGCCTTGCACTCACCCCAGTACAGTCCAATTATCTAATGCATATAGAATAAATACCACAAGCCCCTGAAATTCAAGAGGAGTCACTAAGTAGAAAATTTTCATCGAGAATTAAAACTCCAAGGCCTACCTCCACTAACACTCATTCTAATAATCCTTCAGATTCAAGAGGTAACTGGTTGTTAAATTCTCCTTCCTCTCATATCTACTTTTTTTATGGAAATTACAAAGATATCTTCTTCCCAAGTAAAGGCAATGGTAGAGTAGGCCATATTAACTCCCTCCTTATCCATTTATGCCTCCACTAAAATATGAACTAGTTAACACCCCTCTAGCTATATCCCATTTGGAAGTGATTATAGTAGGTACCATTACACAAAATTTCATTACCATCACCATTTATACCATCACCCAATCTATTCATATCATGCAAAAAATGACATCTCAAGCAGTGTGACTTCCATGTCCCTAAGCATTTTTGCTTTAAATCCCTTGGAGAAACACACCCCTATTTCAAAATTGGATCCAATCCTAATTCCATCATACTCCAAAGTCACTATTATACCTAGGTTACCACACTTAGTAATGACTTCCATTTCAAAACTTATGGATCCCATCCCCCTCTCTATTAGTCAATCTACAATTTATAGTCTACAACCCAACGTTTATTTGTCAAATCCATCCTCCACACCTCACACTGTGACGACCCCTCCCCCAACCATAAATCTTGATCCTCCACTTTTCACCCCTCCTTTATCATATTGATTGAATCTCATAGTGTTTTTCATGATTGACCCTATTGCATCAATTCCCAAGAGTTCTCCCCACCCATCACCCATTTCATCGATCACATCAACCTCATCCTTTTCCACCTCAATGTCATAGGTTTTAGGATATTAGATGGAAGGCATACATTTGGCCAAATCCCAAAGGACAAGGATTGTCATAAATAATGAGCCAAAAGTGAAACTAAAATTTGAAAATCTCATTGGAAAACTCAAGAGAATAACTAAAATGAAGGTTACAAAAGATAAGACACCCACTTTTCATGAAGTTTAGGAATAACTATTCACCTTGACATGAAAGAGAAAAGGCATACTAGGGGAAACAAATGAGTTTACAAAGGATCATGAATATGTGGTCACTACCACTGGTGAAGTGGCAAATAAAATTGTCAAAGGCATGAAATAAAATATTTAAAGGATATAAACCTAGATAAGAGATTTAGTGCCATAGAATATCACTGCAAAAGTGAATGAGGCACTTGAGTCATTTTATGAGCTCCTATCAAAATGTTGCAAGGAAAAGGCAAAAGGTATTCCTTGGAAATGAAAGGTAAAGCTATATCTAAACCTTATTACCAATTGTGAGGCTAAATTGGCAAATTTAACAATTTTTTCAATAAATACATATTCCTACAATTAAACCTCATGACTATGTATGACATGGGTCATGTCAAAATTTGATGATACATATGAGGACATCACTATGAAAATGGGCAAAAAATGGGTTTTAAAATTTATACCATCGATAATCCAATGGACATGATCATACAATTGTTTCAAGGGGATAAGATAGTATTGTTATTTAATCCAAATGGATACCTTGATTATTTCACATATTTTTTGTCAAATTAGCTGATTTCATTGAAGTAAATAATAGGTCCCAAGAGGTGAATAGGGCTAGTCATGAATAAGTCATTGACTTGGTAAGCTATGCCAAGGAAAAGAAGGTAAGGTGAGTAACAACAATGAAAATAACCCTATGAACCCCTCTTGAAAATCATGAAATCTAGCTAAACAAAGTAAGGGTGTTATTTAGAGCCCCTATTATCGCTCTACCTAGAATAGATGAATATTTTTAGGCATGTTCCAAGGCATGAAATATCAACACACTAGTTTAAAATGGGGTAGCAGTGTCAAGGACGATATTCCTAATAGTCCCACCTCCCAAACAAGCACTCTTTCGTGTAGCATTCCTAAAGCTAAATCAACACAAGCTAGTAGTACTCCAAGCATTACCTCTCAGGACAACACTCTACAGACTCAACCTAAAACACAATGAGTTAGGAGGAAAGTTAGTTATCTATGTTCCTATTTGAATGTGGGTGGTTATATATCCTCAAGTATTTTTTTCATATTTAAAAAGCATTTGGAAGCCACTCATAATGCCATATAATGCAAAGTGGGGCTCATCCAATGATGGGGTGATTTGACATATATTCCCTAAGGAAATAATAGACTAGAGGCGGAGACATAAACATTTAAAAGGGATTCTCCTTTGAAAATTGTAAAAGGGTGTAAAAGGACCCATATTTGGTCAAGCTTTTATGTAGAAGGCATGGCCACTTTCTTTTTTATTATGCTATCTTTGTCTCTTTTGTAATAATTCTGGCTATAACAACTTTGCCATTATGGTTATGAGTGGAATATCTCTCTTGCATGAGGAGTCTCATCTAATGTTGTATATGGGCATATTTCAAACATTGTAAAGGGTTGTATTTTAAATAGAAATTTTGAAAGAACTTCATAAATTCTTAGGTATGTTCATGGACTCTTCTTTGTTTTATGTGAAAACCTTCCTCAATTCTCAGCATAGACATGGTGGATGTTATATGTTTTCTTGAATTATGGTATGAATTTTCATTTCTTTATGTGTGCTTAGTCAAGATGATTAAATCACTAGCCTGACACATTTTTGTATATTATTATGTTAATCTAAATGGTCATATGTGAATGTGTTTTATTAAAAAAAATTGTGGTTTTTTATCTCATGAAGTAATATTGTAGGGATCATGTTCACTCTAAATTCCTCCCTAGAATCCCTATCATATCTAACTTAGTTTGAGCCTAAACAGAACTACCTAGACAAAGGTAAGTTGTAGTCATATTCATAAATAGTACATGCAAATGACTGTATCCCCACAAAGTCTGAGAACCCACTTTTCAACCTTACCCTCCTATTTTATGTTTCTTTTATCTGACTCACACTTAGAATTAGAGGCCATTGTTAAAAAAATTCTTGGGGAATATTGGCAAGATCTTAAGATATAGTAGTGTTTGGATGCAGGATTGGTCTCTATGGGTGGTAACATTTGCATGTTCTTAAAGTTATTCCCATCATGTTATGTAAGAGAGCTATAAACTGTAACTCATGCAATGTGTTGTGTCTACAGCTCTAAAATAAGAGGGATGTATCCCATTATTTTCCCCTTTTTTAAGTGTGCACCAAAACCCCATCAATAGAGAGGGAGGATGAAGCATTCCTGCAAAAATATCTAGAGTTAGTCAGTATTGAATACAACATTGTTTTGAATGGAAGGGGCATGTTATGCCCTTAACCTATAGCATGTATAGGGATATGTGTGACCAACTTGTGACTAACATAACTTTTTACCTTGTCTTATCACAATTCTTTAAGTATTCATATTGTTAATAGGGTTGGCCTATGAAATATCCATAGCCCTAGTAAGGTGCATATAAGAGGTAATCGTTATTAATTTAGGATCATATTGCAAATTATGTTACTTTTACATGGCAGTGGAAGTTTCCCCTTTGAAGTAGTCTAGTCTTATATTTCTAATATCTTGTTTTACTATCAAAATTTAGTGTGGATTGATTTAATCTAGTCTTATTATTGTGAACTTCTATGGTTTATATGTCATTGTTATTTATATGTGCATCTATGTTTATGAATTTAATTTATCTATGTGATTTTATTACAAACAGATGCATCCAAAGAAGTAATTTTAATAGACAAAAAACTAGACAGTTGACATATAACACAATCCAAGGCAACAATACTTTTTTGTGTCAATATAAATGTATTAAAACTTGTCAAAATCCCATGTATAATGCTCATTAAAAGTGTGTTCAAGTGCATCACTATTATATCAATCAAATTCTTGAAGAAAATCAAATCAAACACTCATCAAGTTGCTTGGAGAACATAAAAGAACCAAATTCAAAGACCAACTTCATGTCTCTTCAAATATGACCATCAAGGGAGGAGGTCACATTATTTAATGGGTTTACATATGTATTTTGTAGTTAATATATCCAATTACATAATTAAAGGCAAATATATAGGTAGTTGTCCAAATTGAATTTTATGCACTTGTTAGATTTTTTTTTCAATTAAAAAAAACATTTTTTAAATGATTATTCTTCAGTCATTGAAATTAATAAAAGATGGAAATGGAATTATTTGAAGGACTATGAATTTTTGAAATAGCATTACCAAATTATTTGTCATGCATGAAATTATCATCTCAAAAACTCAAGTAAAACATGTAAAAAACTGTTTACTTAATTTAATAATACTTAATTGTTTAACTATTGTTACTAATCATCCAATAATAATTTCCATAGTTACTATATACACACATCTCTAAGAGAGAATAAGTTCAAAGGTAATTTCCAAAATTACCATACCACATGAGGATCTATTTTACAATTATCTTATTATTATTTTTATGGAAAAAAAACCATTATCACTAATAGGTAAAACTATGATGTCCTAATGCAAGGATCTCTTTTAATTTAAGTTTCATTGATTTCTTTAGTGCAAGAAGAAAAACTAACCTTCTCCTTTTTCAAACATATGCAAGTAAATACAATAGTAATCCAAGTTACAAGATAAAAATGATAAGGCTACTACCCTATGGCTATCAAGGGAAAGGTCCCTACTAAAGTATCAAACAAACACCACTCTTAGGGATCATGTAAAATAAAGAAAGCTTACATTATTATTTTCATCAAAAGGCAACATCCATCATCTCATCAAAACATAATATAAGGGTCAAAAATATTTAGAACATAGAATAAATATAATTGTTTTATTTTATTATTATATTAGTGATCTAGTAAGAGTCTAAGCCTAACATGAGGATAAACTTTGAGATAACCCTAACCTAGCCTATGACCTAGGACCTGATGCCCTCCATAACTTAGGCAACCTATGTGTCCACTCCTTATAATCAAGGTCAGATGTAGTTCTTCACTTAAACTTGTGAAGGGTTTCCTCCACAAAATGTTATCATCGAAAAGGGATAACAATCTAAGCCAATAATAAAATAAAAATATAACAACACAAATGAGTTTTTACAAGCTCTAGACATAAAACTCAAAATATAAACCATTAATCTCAACAAAACTTAGCATAAGACACCTCTACATCCTAAGTTCATTGTGCTAACACAAAAGCACCATCTCACAAGCATACATACCAGTTTTTACCAAATGATATAAGAATCTATAATCCTTAGTCTTAAATTCCAAATAATTCCAATAATTTTCAACTTTCAACTACTCGGAGTAAATCTAACTCTTAAGAGTGTTTTTTGTCATCATTCAAGACCTAATAGGATAAAGTCTTGTTTCCAAGTTTACTCAACTTGGCGAAACAACTCAAATCACCACATTGAAAAAAATTATAGCCACATATTTAATTCACCCTTATGTTCTATAAGGATAGCAATATGAAATTACACTTAATGCATAAGGAAAGAATTCCTAAGTTAGTGACTAGATCTCATGCTAAATAAATTGCCCAAAGAGTTAGTACTTATGTTTGCTCTCTCTTATCGAGTTACTTATATATCTACTATGACCACCATCATATGTAGAACAGGGTTGGTTGTAATTAACTTGTTACCAAAATGAATGTTAGTTATATTGTGATGGCAACCAACCTTCATCATTCAACCTTACAAATAATGCATACACAATTACCTTTATGGGTAACACTACAGCCACTATTGACTCACACGCAATTAGATGTTACCAAGGGTTAACACCAGGTACCCTTGTGTGTATAAAAATATATTTTAGACTACCCAAGTTTGGATCATGATTAACAAGAGTTCATCCTACTCTATTGTTAACCAATAGCCTCCTTAAAAATAAATAGAAGCAACCAAACCACTATCCAAAAGAGTTATGTTTAAGGTCCTTAATTTGAACTAAGGTTTTTAAAAATATATTTTCAAGGCTAAAATTTTTGCATAATAGTCACGGACTAGTTTAATTATGACCAAACACGATAATTCGCAAAATAAATGATTCCAAAACACTAGCCTTAGTGCATCTATTTCTGGCTAGGAAAAGGGTTAGAGAAACAATGTCTAATTAATTACTGGGAAGGATATTAGATTAATTAAATGGTTTCACATTAAATTTAATATTATTACAACATAAGGAAGCTATTTATACATTTTATCTGAGAAAGGGACACTAATTAGTCACGGCAAAAAAAATAATGGTTTCAAAACAATATTTTTTTACTCGAGTTTCATATTAATAAATTAGGTGCAGAAATGCCCCTTAAATTAATTCATAGAAGAGACAATAAATTTTTATAATTATTAACACGTATTTTCTAAGCTAAAAATAATACGATTTTAATATTCGATAATTTTTATGTATAATGAATTAGAAAAGTTACATGTCATTTTCAAATGGTTTCACAACCATTTAAAATTTAGTCCAAATTTCAAATTTGAAAATTTTGACCATTAAGTTTTTTTTTTTTTTTCAATTCCAAACATATTTTACTAGGTAAAAAAGAAGTGGTAACACTAAAAACTTATTTGTTGTTTGAAAGAAATTAAAATATTTTTTTTTATTGATTCAGTTTAAACATGAGATATTATTTTTCAAAATCAAAGGGTTAAATTGGAAATATTAATTTAGATCTAAGAGGTGTTATGGCAAGCTTTCAATTTTTATAAAAATACTACATGGGTCCCCACGTAAGTCTCATAGTTGTTTTTTAGGTTTTGTTTTTAGCTTTAATTTATATATGAATGGTTATAATTTTTTTGGCTTAACTAAGGTTTAACTCAAATATGGTTAAGTTAATCGAGACAATCTCGAGCAATTATTCATAAGGTAACCAATTCCTTTTTGAAAGGGCAATTAACTTTAAATTAAAATTTAATTTGCAAAACTTGAATATTATTTTAATGAAATCGAAAGCACAAAGTATCTTAAAATGGGGTAAGTATAGTTGTTTGAATATTTTATCAAAATTAAAAGACAAGTTATTAAAAAAATTGAGCAATAATCCTCTCTGACATATCCACTAAATTTTTGTTCTTATAGTACAAACCCAATGCAATAGTCAAATAATTTTCACTTTTCATTTGGTTTGCGTCAAAATGAATTAAATACCGATTCAAGTGCCACAATGTACAGAGAAGATATATATATTTTATACAATTACAACTGAGTGTTCCTTATTTTAAATTAATAAGATAAATTCAAGTGTGTGTGTGTGTTCATTCATTAAAAAAAAATTAAATATACATAAGATATTGAATTTCAGCCATAAAGTAAGTGATCAATGTTAAGGACATCGTCAAAGGGTTATCGTAACTCAAGTTTGGCCAAGTAGTCAATCTTAGCTCTTACCTCAATCCCTCTGAGGACAACTTGTCATCCTTGTGCTTGGTTGCGCCTGCATCTATTTTGTCGCATGCCCTCCTTACAAGAGTGCAGACGAATAGGCAAGTTTGAGCTCGTAGAGACTTAATCTGCCCAAAAATATATTTTTTTAATAATATATATTTTTTAAGTTTATTTATTTTATTTTACTTATTTATAATATGTGTAATGTGTATGTATAATTAATAGCATGTGTGTAAAGATAATAATCATATTTAAAAGGAAGGCTATTTATAAAATATTGTATAAATTAAAAAATAATATTATTGTTTTACCCTTCCCAACAACATTAGTTTTATAATAATATATATTTTTTAAACTTATTTATTTTGTTTTCTAAATATATTTTCCTTTTAAATATGATTTTTATCTTTTATAAACATTATTATTTATTTTAACGGCCGCGCTGAAACCCTTACCTCCGCGGCCGTGGTTTTTTGGAAGCCCTAGTCCCTGAGGCAATGGGTACCATGGTGTTGAGCGCGGCGCAGAGCGGCAACGGGTCATTGTTGTTGCGTGTTGGGGGAATCTTTTTTTCCTTGTTTTGACTGTCAATACCAGAGCGTGGCGTGGTGTTGGCCGGTGTTTTACTCGACCAGCGAACCTGGACGGGGTTTGACCGCGGGGAGGGCCTTGAACGGATCCCCGTGGCGGTAGGTGTTGTGTCAAAAGCAGATCAGGAGGGGCTTTGTTTCTGCTATAACCCCAGGGGCACGATTAAAGATGAGTTTTTTGGGGGTGGTTGCCAGATCCGATTTTTTGCCATTGCTTTTCGTCTGTGGGGTCGTAGTTCATGTTGAAGTGCTTCAAGACGTCATTTGATGAAATTTTGATTGCCAAGGCGGTGTTGCCTCTGTGTTTTGCAGAGGGGCAGAATGGGTTGACGATCGAATGGACGTTTGGGGCGAAGGCGAAGCCGGTTCTGGGGTTTGTTTCATTGTTTGTTTGGTTGGGGATGGGGTCTGAAGGCGGACGTTAAAGCGGCTCCCAAAAACCCTTCCTCGTGTTAATGCGGCTCTGAAATGTGTAAATCTTTTATTGCGTGGATTCTTTAAGGTTACAAGTCCTTGTAAAACCTGGGTTCCTGTTTCAGGTCGTAGTACCTGGTTTTATTGTTTAGATTTCAGGTCCTTGTAAAACCTGGGGAGCTTTGTCTGGTTTATATTGGTGGTTTCAGGTCCAAGTAAAACCTGATTTTTTTCTATTTTTCAGTGGGTTGTTATTGCTTTATTTTTTTGCTCTGTAAAGGGTTTCGGGGCCCCCTTCAAAACCTGTTTTTACCTTAATCTAAAACATTATTATTTATTTTATATTTTTTCGAAAGAACTTATTCATATTGTATGTAAATATATATAATAATTATATATTTATATTTATATTTATATATATATATATATATATACTCTTATTAACTAAAATCCAGTCATTGGATATATCTTATGATTTGTAATGTAAACCAAATATTGATTCTCTTAAATTTTATTTATTTAAATGTTTATAATTATATTTTATGTTTTTTAATTCTTTTTTAATTTATAATAGTGCAAACATATAAGACAACCATTTTAACATATGAAGAAGCAAAAAAACTATTCAAATCTAATGGTACAACGAAAAAAAGAGGGGAGGGGGATTGAGAGCAAGTTCTTTATTTTTATATTCTCCACTTTCTATTTATATGATAAAAACAATTATCTTCTATTTGAGAGCAAATTCTTTATTTTTAAACTCTCCATTTTCTATCTATATGATAAAAACAATTATCTTCTACTACTAAGCTAACTTTTCTTTTTATACTAATTATCAAAGAAAAAGCAAATTAATATATTTTCTCTTCTAGAATATTTATATGTTAAAGCAAAGCTCAAGTAAAGGAGCCTATCTCTTCAAACTCTCAAAATTTCCAAGCTTTCAAAATTTTAACAAAAAGATCTCCTCAAACTCCTAAGTTCCTCCCTCCAACAAGCTCTCAACAATGGATAGACAAACCCCAAACTAGATCATCGATAGGAGATTAAATAGAAATTTATTCTACAAGACTCTGCTAAATTTCATTAATGCAAATAGTACCCTCTTTACAACAACATTTACTTCTCATTACACAATCGTGTTTATCCTTACAATGACCATGTGAGTTTACTTGCACAAATAAAATCACTCTTATACATTTCTTACAAATCATTAACTTTTCTTACGAGGTCCATATATCTCTTACATTCTCATTAAATTCTCTTACATATACTATGTGGACTTACTTGTATAAGTAAACTCACTTTCTTATGTTATAAACTCACTTTCTTCTATATAATATATTCTTTATATGCCCATATGGATTTTTTACAATTAATTAATTTTCTTTACAAAATTACTTGCACACTTCAACTAGTTACACAATTCCAACAACCCTAGGTTATAATAATAGGTCCTATAAACTACCTAACAAGCATATAAGCTAGAGCTCATAGTCTTCCTCAAAGGCTTATGCACTCATTTATTTTTACTTTTTTAATTTTTATAAAAAATCTAATGTGAATTATATTAGTCTATTATCTTAAAAAAACTGGTTGGTTTAAACATTTTTAACAAAATGAAGGTGTTTAATTATTTGTATGAAGGAAGAGAATTCAAATTTTCTCATACATTAGGGGTCGCCATATGTGAGGAATGTTGAATTCAGCTAGGGAATAGTGACTCATTATGAAGGGTATTCATTCTTACTTCTACGTAAAGACTTCCTGTTGACCAAGAAAAATAGGATCTCAAGCATTAGTATCTTTGAAGACTTACTCATTGTCATATTGATTACCCAAGGGCAATTCTTTGTTATTGATCATTTTTTAAAAGATTTTGGAGGAGTGAGAAAACATATCCACAATGAAGCCCTTAATTTTAACCAAAGTCAAAACAATTACTTTAATTCAATGTAATAAAAAAATATTTATTTGCAAAACCAATGCTATATAAAAAATCATTTTAAAAGTGAGACACCCAAAATAATAAAGGGGCATGAACAATTGATTTTTTGTGCTTAATCGTATTCAAAGATAGAATACTTTGAAATGTTAGAATCTTTTATAAATCTAGTTATTAAACAAAATAAGTGGATGGGTATGTATTTAAGAGCATAGAAATAATTATTGCTTTCAATGTTTTTCCTTATTAAATTAAGTGTATATTAAAGCATTCCAACATCACACTTAACCTCTTCAAAAAAAATCATAAACAAAAATAAATTTAGTAGTCTTCCTAGTCACAACCATTACTCCTTAAACACTCTTCATTTTGTACAATAAGCTAAATCCCTTGTACTAACACACTCAAATCAACAAGTATTGCTAGGCATGAAAACACAGTGGCCATTAGCAATCAAAAATGAATCCGTCATAGCATGACGAAGGGGTTCAAACTCATCTCAAAAGTACAATTCAAAAATTGCCCATAAAAAAAAATTTTAAAAAATCAAAATTTAAATGTCATAGTTAAAGTATTTGTTTTTAATAAATGACAAAATAAGTGTTATTTTATTAAATAGTCATCAAATATTTGTAGTTGTTGGCAGTTGCCAGTTATCCATTGATCATATTGAAAAATCATCGATACTTATTACTGAATGTGCCAGACCTGACATGTTGAAGGGATTGAGATTTCAAAATATTTAATCTGATGTCACATTAGGAATATAATTTTGATTCTCAAACCTAGCAAGAGTTTTAAATGATGGGGGATAACTTACAATGAATCCATCCACATTACCAATCATCATTTGAACTTTCATTTTCTTGTTTCATTTCAGCATGGCATTTAAGATTTATTTTTTATTATATTCTTTATTGCACCATAAATAAACATGCACACTACACTATTTAGCATTAAGTCTTCAAACTGAAAAATCCTTTTAGAGAACATTTGGCATTTTGTTTTACAAATCTATTTTATTTTTCTTATGCAGAAGCATTAGATTCCTATCTCCATAATCATTTCAGAATAGATCAAAGTTGCTTCAATCTCGCCATAATATTTAGGTAATCCTAATAAAACCATTTAACCATTACTTCAACAATTTATTGCATGGCTATTTATTTTATGTTTTTTTTTTAATTGAAAGTCTACAAGTGCATAAATAAAAAGAAAAAAAACTTTAGTAGAATAGTAAATTTAAAGCTCTTTTTCCTCTTAGATGAATTTTCATTATATATTTTCAGTCACTTCTATTCTATAAGCATGCATTGTTCAGTCAAATGAACAATTTGGTAACATAGACTGTTTTTCTTATTTTATGATAATCACTACATTTTAGGTTAGTTTGTTATATTCTATTTTTGAAGTTGGTGGATTGTTACACAATTTTATTTTAGTAAGAAAAGCTACAAGGTTTTTTATATAATATAAATATGAGAAGGAAAAAATTTGTTTGGAATTTATTTTGTTTTAAAGTTGTATTACATGATTTTTAAGCTATATTTTGTTAGCCCTAGATTATTTTCAATTAGGTTTTATGAATAAGTCTTGGAATTTTTGAATCAATTAGAAATCCTCTTATGGTTAGGGTTATTGTCTCGCTGAAAATCTTTATTTACAAAGGGTTTTACCAGCATTGTCTAAGTTTATTATGAATTATGTAAGGAAATATTTTGAGGGTTTACAGATTTTTTTAGATGTAAAACGGCAAAACCTCTTTTAAGTTTTTCACAATGTCTTACATTTCCAGAGGTAATCTAGGTGAAAAAGTTAGCAAGCCTATATTCACAAGGTTATGCTTTTATAGGGTTCTACTAGAATTTATAATAGCATTCCACACCTTTGTTGTTATTTACCTCAACGATATTCAACTCACTTTTTAAGTATTTCAAAATGTCCTTAATAAATCTGGCCACTTGTTTATGTTATAATTTTATATTTATTTTAATGTTTTCATTATATATATATATATATATATATATATGTATATGAGAATGACACATAATTTTATATTTATTTTAATGTTTTCATTATATATGTATATGAGAATGACACATAATTTTATATTTATTTTAATGTTTTCATTATATATATATATAATGAAAGCATTAAAATAAATATAAAATTATAACATAAACAAGTGGCCATTGATCATCTTACAAAGGATAAAAGATAACTATTATTTTTTTATGCATTTCGTATCCCTCAAGAATCTAATCAATAATGTCAATCTCAAATGAAGACTTTGATGTTCATGTACATGAAGAACACTGGATCATATGAAGAAGAAATTCGAGAAGATGAACAAACATCAAAGAAACAAAAAAGAACATTCAAGTCCAAATTGGAAAAAATATTTGTATAGGTTTATGATATAAAAGACTACAATGGCATTGAAAGGATAGTGTTTTTGGTGAGTAAAATATAAGAGAAACTACATTCACTAAATATGGAAGTACCATCCTTCAACCCAACAATCTAAAAACCCATGCAGAATCAGAGCCTCGTAAATTTGTTTTACAACTTTTCAAGGGAGAAAACAAATGAAATAGTATTCCAATTATCAAATATGTAAAGCTAATTGTAGATGTTAATAAGGAGAGGATCGTATCAATGATTGAAAATATGTATTTTGTTGTCACACATGATTTACTTTTAAGACTTTATTAGTCAATTTGTGACTTGTACAAAGATAAAGACACTCCACACATGCCTCTAATGGATGAATACTCTGCATAAACAAACACTACATTTGCGGGGGAAAATTACAATTTATGAATGAAATATATTAGACCAAGTCAAAAGATAATATTTTTTGTAGTCCATTTAGCTCAATTTTAGTTGATAAAAGTACTAATCAAACTATAGAACAACATTTGATAGTTTATATCACATATTTGACAAATAAACGAATATGTCAATGTATAACAAAATTTATACGTCTCCTTCAAATAAAAGATGAAACAACTCAATCTAAATATAATGTTGTGATAACTCTTTTGGTCAAGATGGATTTATCCTTGATAAAGTTATTTGGATCTAGATCTGGTGGGACTTCTACTAGGAGGGGTATCTGTGAAGGTTTATTTATCAAGCTTCGTCAATATGTTTTTCAATTATTAGATATTCATTATATAACTCATCAAGAAGTATTATCAGCAAAAGGTGTTTCATCTTATTTCCTATAGCTACAATTTATTAATAAATTTGTGAACAAAGTTTATTTATGGTTTAAGAAATTTGCTAAAAAACATGGAGCATTAAGAAAGCTAATTGAATCATTTCAAATTGGTGGATTAGAGGTATTGCAAATTCATCAAATTAGGGAACTCTCTACAGGTAAGATCATAGAAAAGCTTATCAAAATCATACCTACTTTGTTGAAAGAATGGGAGTAAGAGGAGGAAAAAATGTATGATTTAGCAAGAATATTTTTTGTAAAATTTTGCATCCATTTACTTGTAGATGTGTTTATTGAGTTAAATAAGTTGAATAAAAATTTTCAAGAGGATCATGTTGACATTATTTTTGTTGACACCACTGTAGATATCACTATAAAATGCTTCGTAAAACATTTCAAAGAGACATATGTGGGACATGGACAATACATATATCATTTTTTTTGAATAGAACACAAGAATGAACTCTTGAGTTTGCAGATGGAACAAGTACAATACATATAAATGCATTGAAATTTAAGAGTTTTAACAAATATCTGGAACACTAGATGATTGCATTGTATTGGGAAAAATATTTATAGTGAAGATTAGTGATTCTCTAAATACAAAGTTCATAAATTTACTTATATTTAATGTTGCTAAGTTTTTCAATCCTCATAATTATTATGAACTGGATGATAAAGACCATCAAATAAAAAAATGGTTGACATGTTTACGTGAAAAAAATTGTTGAAAACTCACTTATTATGGATACTACTAAATATTTGGGTGAAATGAATGATTTTGTTTATACTATTTATAAATCGTATTAAAAATATATATATTTGGAGAGTGCAATCTATGTGAGGGTGACCCTGGATAGTTTGAAGGATTTTCATATTTAATGCGACTACAGCGAATTATTATTGTTATTCTAGCGAGCACATTAGCATACGAAAAATGTTTATAAAAAGTTCAATAAGATAAAGAATGAAGATAGATCTAGACTTTCTTTGAATACATTGGATATGTTAATGTTGTTTTCGCTTTATGTACCTCGTGCTCTAAATGAAGTAAATTGAAATGTTATTTATAATGCATGGATACATATAAAAGTTTGAAAGTCTCTTCCACTAGACCAATAAATTCATATGTTTCCTACACACATGATAGTCTTCTTAAAAGGAAATATACTCCCATGATACAATATAAAAGCAACACTGAAATCATACATCTTTAGAATCCTATATAAAACTAGTTCCGAAGTCTTACAACATTGGAGTCTTATATAAAAGTAGCACTAAAGTCTTATACAAAATTGGCATCGGAGATTTACAGCACTAGAATCTCATATAAATTTGGTATCAGAGTGCTCCAATTCCAGAGTATTCACGCAGAGTCAACTCCAAAGTATGCATATAGGGATCTCTGGGGAAGATTGCAAATTTATTTTCCGAACAACTTTGTAAAGCTACATATATATAATATTTCAAAAAATATATCATTTCCAGAAATAAGCAAGTTGTTTATAGTACTCTAAACTACTATGAAATCATGGACACAACTATTAACAACATTAATAGTAAAAAAAGAAATTTAAAAATTGTTAGATCTTCCCTAATTTCAGGTGGCTGAAGTAAAAGATAGTAAATCTCAATTTTAGCATTTTCCCAATCTTTTTCCCTTAAAAAGTGGAGATAGATGCTAATTTGTTAATTGATTGGATTGCAATAATAAAGATGTGATTTAATTATTTCCATAAATGTTGTTTTCAATAAATAGAATTGTTAATCATAAATCTTCTTTTCTTATTGCATATAGCATTGGATACTACTTTGAATTGATATTCTTATAATAAGTATTAGACATTACCCTGAATTGATATTATTATAATAAGTATTGGACATTACCCTGAATTGATATTATTAAAATAAGTGAAAAAATTCAATGATTCTCATTTTTTAATATATTTTTTAATGATAAAATTAAAAATAATATATTATTTAACATAATTTTAATAATATGTATAATTAATTTACTCGTCAATCAAAATATAACTATCTTTTACAACTTTTTATCATGAAAAAATTGGATAAATAAATACCCTTCAATTTAAAATTAAGACTAACACTTCAAATTTAATCACTGATTACCATTACCTTAATTAATCACCTTAACAATATGAAATGAGTATAAATTGAATAAATGGTGACGATAAGAAAGACATTACATCGTGTCAAACACAAAGCATGGATAACCTTGTGAGTCATCATTGCCTCCTTCCTCAATTATACCTACAAAAGTATATAAGTCAAAAATATTTCTATCATCAAGCAGACTGAAATTGGGCACCACAGGCTTTTCACTTCATTCAAATAATCAACCATGAAAGCTAAGTATTAAAACAATATCCAGCCATGAATTTGGCCCATCAGACAAGTTCCATCTGATCCCTGTGCTCAAACGGGCTATGTTACGTAAACACACTTGAAGGAACTCTTGTTTCAGTGAACTTTCTGGTTCCAACGACTACATTCAACAGCTTCGCCGACTACGAACAAGCATTAGCATTAAACAGGAAAGTTACCATAAACAACTTAAGGCATGAATGCCCGGAATCAAATGTCCAGAGTCTTCTTATGCAAACCTGGTTTCGTTGGAGAGATGGAAAACAAGTTATTATCACACCACATCAAACTAGCTTCACGCCACGAGCTAGGAAACAAAAATCCCACCACCCACAAAATGAGAGAAATTGTGACTCAAAATGATGATAAATTTTTATGGCTCTTCATAAGATCTCTCTCTTAGATTCCTGAACATGGTAAAAAGATCTCCAAGAGACCCAGTCATCTTTTTTCATTAGTTTCCATCTGCAGTGACCCATCCTTCAACAATTTTAGGCTAAGACTGTTGAACCTCCCTCGTGAATAGTGCCTAGATGCTTTCCTCCAGTCCGTGCCAGTTTTCATCATTGATGCAAAGTCCTCGTAACTAATGCGGACATCCTGCACATGCAAAAAAACATTATTAAACCCAAAATTGAGCTTTAAAACTTTCTCTGTCTTATAATAATCATTTAGCCAAATAGAATTCACTTCAAACTTTGGCAAAAATCCCATTTAAGGCAAACTGAACAGAGTTACCTTATCTGCATCCACCTCATGAAAAATGTCATTGACTACCTCTGCGTCATTTGAACCAAAGTCATTAGCTAAGGCTTCTCTAAACTCCTCAATTTCAATGTATCCACTGCCATCATTGTCAAAGTATAGAAATGCTTTATGCAAGCAGTCAATGTTTTCCATGCCCTGCAAATGAATTGAAGCTGCAACAAATTCTCCATAATCCAGGCTACCGTTGCCATCAGCATCTGCCTGCAAGGATGGCATTTTCTATTTTTGGTTCTCATCACTGACTTTGCATGTACAAACATTACCAAGAACAAGAAACCAACCCAACAGGTACAACATAGTACTCTGATTATACAAATCAACTTAACATTGCCATCGTTTTGCGAATTGGATCATTATAGAACTGGATCCACAACATATATGAAGATAACTACCCAACTAGCCAAGAAACATGATGTTTACAATCTTATTTGATAAGTGATAGAGCGGTAAATCACCAGTTTTAATGTTGGCAATTTTATGAAATAGAAGAAAATCAATAACTCTCGAGCAGGCTGCCTACCGTTCAACAGAATATATTAATTGCAGTACTTCGGAAAACAAAGGTCCACATCATCCATTAACAGGGTTAAAATTGTCATAAATTGGTAAGACTCACTAACTGTGTTAGCACGCCGATTCTAATAACAGAGAACTAAAACAATATCCTTAACTTCTAAGATATAAACTAAAGAAAATGCATGCCTTCATATGATATATCATGACTCAAAATTGCACCTGGTAGTGATTGTGTTGTTCAACGACTACGTTTCCCTGTACCCTATGAAGCCTTTGCTATTAATTACCCAGCATTTGATCCAATCCTAGTCACTTTGATTTTGTTGCCCCATTGGATCTCTCTATAAAACTAAATTCCATCTTATCACTCGAGGATAAAATTCCAGCACTGTGCCCAAAAGGTCAATCATTGCCTGCTTACTCTCAGCTCATCAAACTGCAACTACTGAGAAATATTCTAGCTAGTAATTGACACGATTAGCAGTCTTGATAATGTTTGCACGAAATGAACTAAGAGAATCTGCAAGGTTTTCTGAGAAAAAAAGAATACAGAGAAATTGAAACCAGGTCTTGCTAGGATTAGAATGGTTTAATGTTTAAATGAAAATTCATACCAAAATATAAGTCCCACTTGATTTCAGCTTCACACGGTAAGTACCTCTGTAAATGTATTATTTTAAATGGCACAAATTTTGATAAGGGCGGAGCTTATGGATTTTGCAGAATAATATTTCATTGGAAGCACGATAGAACACCAATGCAAGAGAAGATGACCTTGACCATTTGGTGATCTCAGCTTGCCAATAAAAGCCATTCAGTAAAGAGGAAACAGATCCAACAAGTGTTTATCCTCTAAGAAATAACAGACACCACATAACGTACTACAAAAGATGATAGTTTGATTGTTTTCCTTAGTGTCCCTGTTAATCGACTACTTATCTCTCCAATTTTTATTGCATGTAGATATATATCCATCTCCTTGGAGTAGGAAAAGGTGTCAATGTTATCACGTACATAATTATTGGACTTTCCGGTCATGACACTACTTCAAGGTGTCATCATGGTACATATCTCCATAATCTATGGTGGAAGTGATAACAGCAGATTTACAGCATGCTCACTGTTCATGCTCTACAGAATGCTGCACCTTTTACACAATCTTGATGAAGATGGCCACTACGCACAGTTTAAGTGATGTGTGCTGTGCTATTTTGCATCCTTAATGTTTACCATAATTGACTCAATTGTCACCCGTGGACGATGTGCCATGATTAACTTTATTTACCTGCTAACCACACATATCCTAGTTCCTATGCAATTTATCTTATGAGTGTCTCACTGTTTGTAATTCAGTGCAGAAATCATGTTTCCAATTGGCATTAGAAAGATCTGTAGTTGTGTCCTATTTGTATGCATGGCAGTTTAGCATAGTTACATTGAAACACACACTTCATAACAAACGAATACATTTCCAACCCGAAATTTTGGAATCAACTGCAATTACCTTCTCACTCATCATTAGCAAGACCTACAACCATTAGCTATCCTATTTGCATGTATGACATCTTCTTATAGGATGCAGAAACACACTTTACATTAAAATTAAAGAATTCAAAACACTATTTTTCAAGGTGAAGTGTTTGAGATTGGCTATAGTATTACTAAAACTATTGTTATTTGGGATTAAACACTCCAGTATTGCTATTGAATTTTAGAAACTAGAATGGAGCTGCGGTTATTGGCTTCTGTTAATAAAATGGCTGGAAAACTTTATCACCAATATTACTTCAAATTGTGATTTTAAATGAAATTTCTCTACAAACCCCATCATTTCATTTGTGCAAAGTTCATTCTGGGTTAACTGCATCAATTTTTATTGACTGAATGTTTCCGGTCATGCTTCTTTACCCATCATCAGAATAGATCTGAATGCATTTATCTCATTATTTGTTTTCTATGAAAAGGACCTGATAGATTTCATAGTTGATATTGCAAAAATATTTCCAAACTTCTAGTAGGGAAGATTCACTTGAGTCTAAGCAGGGATCAGATTTATAGTAAAATTCACATCACCATTGAAACAGTTTATGCACTTACCAAACTTGGCCAGATGAGTGATGTATTTTACCATGCAAAATTTAGACTTCACCATTCAGATAAAAGGTAAAGTTAAAGGTAGATTTATAGATCACCGCCAAGTGAAACTCCAATTTGGTGTATGAGACCCCCTTGCATAAGCTCACTGCCATATCCCCTTCTGGCAGATATTTCATAGATGCATTTGAGAACACTGATTTGGTTATCTGTAGTAAGTTTGGATTTTGATGTCGGAACATTACTAGTTTTGTTTATGGATCATTATGGCACGGCTATTATTACATTGGTGGACTATGCTTTTTGACTCTGAATTATAATATTACTCATCTTTTATGTAAAAAATGACGACTGAAGCAAAGTAATTAAACGCATGTGGATTGGATACTTTAGAGGCATCTATGTAATTACATTTATGATTTTTTTATTGTCTTTTATTACGTCCATCAGATGCTAACGATGTCTTGTTATGGGTGCTGATAGGAAGGCAGAGATGGCGGACCAGCTAAGTTGACAATTACACCATAGATGGCACAGTAATAGTCAACCATGATTGCCATCACTCTAGACCCTAGTGTTTGGACCCGACCTATGACATTGACCTACATGTTTCACCTAAGCAGATGCCAGGTACTGACATTTATATCTAATACTTGATGGCTATTGGTTGTAGTACTTATGAATGATAGGGTCTTATTGGCATTCTTAATGATTATGTAAGTAATCTTGGGTTCCTAGCAGCTTATACTATGTTTATAATCGAAGTTGTTTAAAAATAAAAACAATTATTAAAATGTTAATGTGCTTATGTTATATACGTGATATAACCCCCTAAGCACCCAAGATGCATGGGATATGTATAGTGGGTACTATGATTAGAAAGCCCTAATCATAATGTGACCTATGGTGCATGAGAGGTGATTGAAAAGTTGGTGCTTAGTAAACATTAATCATACCATGAAATGAGTTGTGAAATGAAAAGGGGATCATGGAGAAAGAGTTATGTAAACGGTATCCATGACAAACATTGGAACCAGGTTAAGGGGGCTTACCCACCATGCAAAACTTAAGCAATTGGAAATTAACCTCAATCTGGTTCCATCCTTTAACAATAACAATTTCATTAAAAACAACTAATGAAGATATTTACGAGCATTGCTAGCACTCAGCAGAACCTAAAGGAACCCTAGAGTCTATGTCATGGCAAGCACTAGAGGATGCTAATGTGATCCTTCTTGTATTTTTATCGAGTGATGGTTGACGGGTGGAGAGGGCCACCTATGGAGAGCTCATAGTCCCCATCCCTCTATAAACTCCAGCTGTTGTGGCTTGTAAACTTCTCCAGTTGCTATGGCTTGTCAAGTTGTTGTGGTTTGTCTAATTTACCAGATAGATGGGCAGTGATTTTTCTGCTTCTGCAATTGTTCTCCATGTGCTTCAGAAGAATATCTACCTTCTCACAGATGACAACATAAATTTTGTATTTCTTGTACTCGTGTAGTTTGGTTATGAATTGGTGTAAGCAGTGATATCTTATTTGCATTGAAAAGTTATCACTTGGTGCTTTGCCAAGAATATTGTTTCAGAGAATACTCCAAAATTTTAGTTGATGTTACCAGGCCAAACTTGGCTTGTATTGATGAAGACAATCCTGATGTCGCAAATGTACTCACTGTCTTCAAACTTATCATGGTCAGTGTTCCCTGTTTAGTGCATATATTCATTATGAAACTGCTTGTTTAAAATTAAAACTATATGAGACTTTTACTCCTGTGGAGAATGACTCCCAATGTAACACAAAAATGGACATGGTCACTTAAGTCATTAAGTCCCATTTAAGAGTTTCGAAGGGTTATTCTGTGATACCCTGTTTTCTTAATACGGAACCAGTAGTAGCAATATGAAGGATATTTTTCTTTGTTTGTTAAATTGTTTATATGGATGAGTTTTGTTGGTATGTGATGGAAGTCGTTGTGTGATTGAGTTTGTGATGAAGGCCTTCGGCCACTGTACTATGGAAATTTGTATAGTATGAAATCCTCCTTTTTGCTAATTATATTACAGTTGTGAAATGACTTGGGGTTCCGTGTACTGATTATTGGTTGATGGTCTTAGGTCAACCAATGGAAACTAAGGTACTGGAGTTAACTAGGAATCCAGTACACTAGTTACCATTGGTGTGATCATAAGATGGACATCATTCCCTTAATGTAATGTGGCAGTAGAATCTGTTTTTTAAAGCATGGTAATGATTATTTGGTTTGAAAATAGTATATTTGCTGGACTATGGTTTGCAAAGGACATGTAATGCATTAAACTGCCCTAGATTTAGTGGTCATCAATATGGTTATGCATTAATACATTTCCAGTTTGTACTATGGTTTTAAACTTTTACCACTTATGTAGCATTTGGAACCATGTTCAATTATGGAAACGCAGAGTATCCTGTTCTTAAGCTTTGTGACATGCATTGGTAAAATTATAGAATGACAACATGGAAACATTGGTGTTTCAAATATTGACAATAATCATTAGACGTTAAACTATCTCTTGATTAATAAGTAAGAAAATTACTGTATTTCAGGCATGGGCAGACAAGAGAAAGTCGTTTGAATTCAGTATAAAGGTTATTAGTTTATGGCATATTCTTTCTATGATATAGACTTCTAAGGAATCATGTTTCTTCTGTTACTGATAACTACATTTTGACTGTATATTTGTGCAAACGTTAATACCTCTGTGGGCAAAAGAATGAACTGTTTTGTAAGGCGTGCTGAAATTGAACATACAATAGGTAATTGTATAGATTGTGGAGGCTTCTCCTCTGTCTTATTCCTGCAATCAGATCCTTCATGAGAATGGAAATATGGAATAGAATGTTGTTTTCTTGTTAAAGGAAAAGGTGTAATGGGTTAAGTCATAACCCTATGTAACTGAAGAGTTTAGTAATCATACATGGGAGTAATAAGATAGATTGTTGCTTGGAAGAAGGGTTGTGGGTAAGTAATGAAGCATATAAAACAATCCTAACACTTGTGCTTGTTATCCTTGGTAAATCCTCTTTGGTTAAAAGTTGTTCATTGGGCAAAAGAAGATTAAATGAATCCTATTCCCATTCATGTTGAAGAATGAAGGTTGCAAAACAATGCAAAGTAGTACTTTAGAATGGTATATTCGTCTTAGTAAAAAGGTTTAGTTACGAGCTTCTAAACTTAAATAGGTTTGGCAAATTGGTTATCAAAAAGGAAGGAGAACTCTAGGAACATGCTATTGAACACATTTAAGCCTTGAACAGCCTCGCCATTTCTAAGGAGTATCAGGTCATTCTAAAAAGGGTATAGAAGAATTCCATGATCAATGTATTTCGCAGAAAGAATGTGGTTAAGCATATGAACAACCATTTTAGGAGCATGCTTTATCTCGAGCTTTGACTCTCAGCTCTAGAAACCTTGTAAGGGCATAATCATCTAGACTATTAATCACGAATCTTATGCAATGTGAACCTGAATCTTTCAATTAGGATCTAGGTTCCATTGGTAAACCTAATTCCTGTATAGGGATAAAGAAAACTGGAACATCTTTTAGTGTCATTGGGAAAAATATTAATGGAGCAAGATCATTTTTCGACCCTAGTACCTTAAGGTCCTTGTGCCCCTTTGTAAATACCTTATGACTCCTGACAAAATTTAATGATGCTTGAAATAAGTTTATAGGACTAAATTAGACGTGTTGTTGGAAATCATGAACAACTGAATCTTTTATTTCATTCAGTATAATGGACTTTATGTTGAAGATCAACGTATTCTAAAAGTTTTTGAGATCATGATTAGGGATGTTAAACTCACAACATGTTTTTTTTTTCTATTTCCCTTGCATATTGTATATACTGGGCATACATATCCTTACCCAATCGGGATTTGAACCTGCACTTCCTATATGGAGTACAAAGGCCACCACCATGAAAGATGCATCCATGTGATGTAGTACAGTAAGTGTTTGACTATAGAACAATTAGTAGGATGCAAAAGTTGCTCAATATTATGCTCTACAGCTGAAAATAGCCAGTCAAATCATTTTTTTTGTTTAATATCTCTTAACTGCATTTCCTAAGAATAGATTATAGAATTGTTGTTTTGGAATTGTGCTTCTAGGAATTCCAATACCTCAATGAACTGTGTAAGGGCCTCCAATTGTTTGCCTATGTAGTTTAAGAGAGTGGGGCAGCCGCAAGGAAAGCAATTGTAGGAGAATGTGAAATACAATGCTTACTAAGAGAAATCTTTGTGGAATAAATAAATTATACAACCATAGCATATTTAATAAAAAATTTAGCTTTATAAAATAATATAATGATGTACACAATATTTTTTTTAAAGGCATACTAGTCCTAATTAACCCTTCTAAATTTTGGTGAATAACACTGATTTGAAATATTTATTTTCAGGTTTTATCTATTTTTTGGGAAAGTATTTCGAATTGGCAAATTTAATTTTTTAGAAAAATATTTCTGTGATGACTACAACTCAGAAAAAATACTGACTGCAGAATGAACACATCCAAAATGCCAATGACTGAAAAGACAGCCCAGATTCCAAATCAAGCTTCTCACAGTTATCACATGTCTAGCTGAATATGCATAATTGCTTCTACCACATGGAGTCGAGTATGTCTAATTTCTGCTACCACATGCAACTCAGTATTTATAATCATTAATCTACGCTGCACATGTACTTTAGTATTTACAATCCTCGCGCCATAGCAATTAGAGGAATGGCTACCTAATATTTTGTCCAGTAACCAGACATTTTTCACTTCGTGCTCTAATCCATACATAAGTGACTTAAGTGAGTCAGATAAATCAGAGAATGTTATCTCTTGGTATTCATCCCTCTAGGTATTCGCTTTGTTTCTATTAACAGAAATTTTATGCTTATACATAAATACCTATGTAATTAAGTGGGCCTATGAAGACAAGCTTCAGTACTAACTTACCATTTTCTTAAGAAATAAAGGTACACATTAACTCTGTAAATGCCTATATTTTGTAATTAAGTGTACCTATGGAGACAAGCTTCAGTACTAACTACCATTTTCTGAAGAAAGAAAGTTACACATGCAAAATCTACATCATCAAATGAGGTCACATGATATAATAGAGTGAAGCTCATTATTAATGACCAAATTAGATTAACGAGTTCGACACCAGATTTGTAAATCGAATACTCACAGCATCCATTAATGTTTGCACTTCTGAGTCAGCCATCTGGTAACCAAGCTTATGAAGGCCTGCCTTCATCTTCTCATATGATATTGTACCACTACTATCAGTGTCCATCATCCCAAACATATCTTTAATGCCCTTTGCTTCTTCAACAGATAAGTGTTCAGCCATAACCTATTGACAAAGGCATACACATCAAATACATTTTGATGTTTCTTCAAACTTTATACAATAACAGTAATAACAGCATGAAATTGTAGCCATTCTTTTGAACTAACCCTTAAGGCTCTCTTTTTGAACTTGTTCATCATAGAAAATTGTCTAAGCCTTGTCTTCACAACATCACCAAGGGGAACATTCGAAGCCTTTTTGGCATTTTGTAACCAAGGATGCTCTGTGCATGATAACATAAAAGCAAAGTTGATATTCACATTTGAACTTTTTGGCTAGCCAAGATTGCAAATTGCAAGGCGCTTAATAGAATGCTATATTGGAGAATGGGAGAGACCAGAATATCAACATAGATACAAATTATATCTGCCAAGAAAAGACATTTTACAAGCATATGATTCAACTTATTGCTAAACAGAACTCTGCTTTAAATCATCAAGAACAGTTTAGGAAAACAACGATAACATGGACAGTTATGTATTATTTTCCATGAGATGAGGCAGAAATTACAATATTTAATTCGGAAAACAACAAAGAATCATTTAATCTATGAAAATAAGTGTGAATTTTGAAACAAAAGTTCCAAATTTTCTTGGAATACTAAGAAAAAGTGCAGGTAACCCTGCACCATATTTCATAATTTAAGAACACTTGAGCTTTTCCTTCCAATAATTCACGTTAAGAGGTAGCTTTTCCTACCTTCTCTCGCTTCTTAATCTCAGTTTTGAGTTGGTTGATAATCTTACACAGGATCAAGATATTTCCTCTATCCGTGACTCAATGTCCACCTCACCAGATTTTTATTAAACATGAATCCTATCTGGTTGAAGATGTGAAATACATATAACAAGTTTTTGACGCAAATCTGAGATCCATGACAGAAAAACAGCATCCAACAAAAGGCAAAAAGAAGAAGACATAGAAACAAGGGCATGGGAAGGTTAACCTGTGTGATGTAGCTAAGGACAGAAACAACAGAAATTCCAAGCTGTGCAAAAGAAATAACAAATGTGTAAAATAAAAATTAATATTCACAGATGAACATGGTAAGTGGAACTCAAAACTACATCAGATATCTTCAACGAGTGTTCAAACTACAGTGTGAAAGAATATCTTCAACAAGTATTTAAACCACATATTAAATGCAAAATTAGATATAATATTGCACCAAGCAGAACAGCTTCTAAACATCAATAAGAGCACTAAGCAAGATGCAGCTGTTGCAACAAAGGGACCTCCCTGTCTACATAAATCAGAACAAAACCTCCCAGACCTGTCAAAGGATGTTAGCATGTGAAAATGCTGCTCTGATAGACTCCACAAGGAAATGGCACTAAACGTTACCCTCACAAATTCAAAAGTCTCGTTGCAAGTGTGTAGCAAAAGAAAAAACTTACATCTACAAAACATGAAAAACAGACTGCACTTCCTAATAAACACCCTATACAATGCGTACATTCAAATGGAATCATAAGAAGATTTTGTGGATGTGGCTCCAAAATGTTTAACATTACAACGAGTGAGACGCTATCCTCCTTTCCACATGTGAAGGCAATAGATTCACACCCCAAAAATAAGCAGTAAAGCAAAGTCTAGCAAGATTCGCCAGAATGCCCAGGCGACATATGCAACTGAGCAGGCAATCATGTCTCATAATAAAGATAAAATCACATGTAGGAAAATTCAAGTATAAGAAGTCCCTCTCTAGAATTAGCTGTTAACCAGTCAAGATCTAGCAAATTAAAGTAGGGCCTTGTTCAATGCACGGACTTAACATAGGTGTTTAACGCAGAGAGAAAGCTCAGGGAAATAGGCTCTGGTCTCCTGCTTTGGCATTGCCATGTGATGGTGATGCACAATTAAATCATGGGTAGGAAAATTCAAATATAAAAGTGTTACAAGCAGGCCACTTACCATCAAACACCTCAATTATGTTGCAAGAAATGAGAAACGAAGAAACATGACGAAAACGAAAACATGACAAGAAATAGCATTGGGGGAGGTTGCACAGAAGAAACGAATTTTAGTATACATATATAAATTTTTAATTTCTAAAATCATTAAAATAATTACAAAATAGAATATTACAGATCATTGAATTCCAATTCTTTTTTTAGAGGAAAATGCATCAACCTTGGTCTCCCATAATTTTTATGTCTCATTTTTTATAGAAATTTTTTTTTTCTAAAGGTGATACATTTAAATAAAACCTGTTGTAAAGGGGAATGTGAAGAAAAATAATAAATACACTTGTAAAAAAACCACTAAAATAGTTCATCAAAGACAGTAAAGGAGTCTTTGATGAACTATTTTACTGGTGTCCACAAAGTAATAAATACAGTAAACACGATTCCCTAACAGCGTAGGCAATTAAGGGCAATTATATTTTTTATGGCTTGCTTAGATACGATCAACCATAGAAATAATTGTAATTTATAACAGTGAAGTGGTGTACTGTCAAAAATTAGATCCCCATGAATTACTGTTATCAAACTTTTTGTATTTTGTGGAATAAAGAGTACCATCAGATGGTATGACTGTGAACGTAAAAGCTGTAGATGGAGCGAGGTCAAAAATAGACGCAAAGCTCTTACTTTGTGTTGCAGACCAGCGTTGCCAACATGCACAACGATGTTGCCAAACTGGTGTGACGGCTAAATGGCCGTCAAAAACGTCGCACCCGTCACGTCGCCTTTTCGAAGCGTTTTTGAACAGCAGCCGTTGCGTTTCTTGCAACATAGCACCTCAATGAACTACAAAAAACTACGTTATCGGATACTGCGTATTAGCCTTGTGGATAAAATACGAAACACCTAGGGATATGAATTCACCAGGGAAACATCCCTAGGTCTGCGGATACGCCCAGATATGTCAATAGACATGTATCCGGGTGTATCCGCAGACCCAAGGACGTTTGGTCGTATCCACGGCGAATCACCAAAAAATATATATATATATTTTTTTCCCAATTTTGCTTCATGAAAAGTCAAACATGGACTTCAAAAAACAATTTAAAACAAAATAAAATGGATTCTCAACCCTGAACTATCTGTCACACTCATTTTATCAAAAGAAAACAACACAATTACTTTTCATTGCATTTTTACCTCTCATTGCACATTTGTTCTCTCATCTTCATTTTTTCAATTGCATAGGATTGATACTCCTTCCTTTGGCTAATCCTACACTACTACCTCTACCCATTTGGTACCAAGGAATTTAAGGAGCTTGCAAGGAAGAGGATTTGCTGATTTAAAATACGTTTTCAGTTTTGGGCTTTTTTTTTTAGTTTATAAATATTTATAACTAGTTTTATTATATTTTTTTGTAATTCTTTTAACCATTATGATTATTTCAACAAATGCCAAATGTTTTAAGTTTTAAATTTTTAATAGCAATTTTATTATTTTTTATCAGTGGCTATAGGTGTTGACCAATTTTGCCCAACAGGGAAAAAATTTGGTCCCCTTCTGCCTCTTGCTGTTCTAGGGCATTTCTTTTTGATTTTGTGTAGGTCCAATAAAATCTACGGACTCAGCAGGTTAGTCTTTTGGTGCAAGAAGGATCAGTTCAGAGAAGCGCTGGGGTAAACAAGGCTTTTGGGACATTTGTCTGAAGAAGATTCACCAAGAAGGTTGGCGGCACTGAACTATTGAACCATCGCTTCAATTTTAAGCTCTGGTTCAATCATCAAGTTCATCAGCGTACAGCGTTGAACCATTGAACCAGTTCAACGTTTTGGTTCAAAGGCTTAGTTTCAGCGCTTCGGCAAAATTCAAACGGTTCAGCAGCTTTTAGTTCAACAAAGAGTTCATCGCTTAGTTCAAACACCTCGATTCAACAATCGTTTGAACCATCGAGCCGTTGAACCAATTTTGGTTCAAGGCCACCGGTTCAACACTTGGTTCAAAGCGAGCGGTTCAATGTTCGGTTCAATCGGCTCGGCGCGCAGCGTTGAACCGTTGAACCATTTTCGGTTCAAGAGGTTGGTTCAACAAAGGGCCGAAACAAAAAACCTGGGGAAAGTCAAAAAAAGTCCGCGGGAAAAGGTCCAAAACAAAGGAAAGACCCACGGAAAAGGCAGAAAGGGAAAAGCCCGAAGGAATTTGCTGAGGACGATGACGTCTCGAAAGCCGTCAAATATAAAGAAGCGAATTAGCCGTTGGTTTTCAAAGCGATGACGGCCACGTGAATGCCAAATTTCATACAGTGAAATAGCCATTTGCTTTCAAACTAAAAGGACGCCAACTAGAGAAAAGGCCCAGCAATGCAGCGACCCACTCAAAGATAGCCCTGAGGGCCGAAGGAGCCAAAAGAGACAAGATAGGGAAAAGACAAAAGTGCCAAGTGTAGGAGCAAACAGATAGTCTAAGTGGCGAAGGGAGGTGTCGATTCAAGAAATTGCTCCAGCAGATGATACAGTGCCTGCGAATTGACCATTAGAAGATGCGAACGGCCAACCGTGCGACCCTTTTTCTTCATTTCATATTTATGAGCAGACAAACTGCGTAGGTGCCTTCAAGGAGCAGTCTCGGTTAATGAGAAAACAGTGCGGCCATGTCAAAAAAACCCCTGAAATCAAAGCCAGGGCCGACACAGCATTTATGTTTAAGCAGCCTGCTCTTCTCAATGCTCGTAAGGCACATGGGTCACTTGTAAAAGGGGCGCCAAAAGGCCTCCTTTCTTCTCCTATATATTGAGGACTTGTCATTTGAGAAATGATCTTCCACATTTGTAAGGCATAGCCCTGGCAAAATTTCACCTGAATCAATAAACGCATTTTTTACCTCTATTTTGATTAGATATCTCTGTGTATGTCTGAGTGTTAATTTGTGTTAGTCATTGTTTCTTGATGCTTTCACAGGTTCAACACCAACGTATCTGGTGTTTATAAGGTGCCATTTCTGCAGCTGGTAAGGAGAGTTCTATTTGGAAGTGCAGAAACAAAAGAAATTACCTTACAGTGTGCCTTTCACAGCGCCTTTGGTGAATCTCTGTTTTCTGTATTTTCATTAAAACCTCCCTGTCAAGCTCTTGCAGTCTAGTCCTCCTACCAGTTTGAAGCGTATGTATGTGTTTGTCTGATTTTTAGTGTGAGGGTGAGAAAGTCGGATTTATTTTGGTGCATCACCTCCTTAGAGTAGTTTGTTTTTCTATAATCTTTCTCCCTTTTCATCCCCCCCCCATTATATATCTATATATATGTGTGTGTGTGTGTGTGTGTGCGTGTGTGTGTGTTAGCACTTGCTGGAACGAATATGATGCATCAAAGGGAGCTAGCCCTTACCTAGAGACTCTCCCCTCCAGCTTCGCCGGTCCCACAGGCGAGAGGGGAGTTTCCATAGTTGCGTAGGCAGGAGCTCGGCCTCTTGCCAAGGGTGCAATCTTCTACGTCAACAGTTTTGGCACGCTCGGTGGGACTCTAGTTTTACAACTCAGTAAGGTTTCAAGATTGATGCTGGTCCTGTTACAACAAATCAAAGATTTCCAACATCTGGCGACTCCACTGGTAAGAGCTTCAGTTTTCAAATCAAAGACCAGTTTTTAACTTTCTATGCCTAAAGTCACCACACGGTCTGTTTCTAAGGGTGTCCCATTCGATTTTGTTGAGTTGCCTTTGAACTCAGCAAAAAGACTGAGATTTGAGAAAACCCATTCTTATTCAACAAACCACCCTCCCAAACCTGTTGTAAGGGACGCATACGCAACAGAGCTGCAGTTACATCCCATCCCAGCTATGGCATTGCCCTTTGTGGCTTTTCGTGGTCAGAGCCCTTTAAATCTCCTACTTTATGACCCAATCCCAGGAGCAGCCCTCAAAAATGTGCCTTTTTTCGATGGAGAGGGACCCATTACAGTCGTCGAGCACATTAGAAATGTAGCTAACCTCTGCAATATTCACAATGTCACAGAAGAAAATATCGCAATCAGATTGCTAGCATTGTCTCTTAAGGGCAAAGCTCTTGACTGGTACGAGACCTTGCCTGTAAATTCGATCCATTCCTGGAATGAATTGGGTACTCAGTTGATAGAACGTTTTGGCGAAAAGAGCGACGACCTCTCGCTTGTTGAGTAGCTGACGACCATAAAGAGAGCCCCACACAAATATATGCAGGATTTCAACACGCGGTTTCAGAAGACTTGGGATAGAATCCCCATTCTAGTAAAACCGACTCCCAGCTATGCTTTCCTGTATTATTTAAAGGCATTGAACAGTGATATTGCAGTGATGACACAATCCATGGGAGGGCATGTGCTGCCTACTGCCTAAGACATAGTCATAACAGCGAAAAATTGCTTAGTACAGGCTGAAAAAATAGCCCCTAGACCTCACATGCCACTTTTCCCATAAATGCCTTCTCCATTTCAGGGCATTGCTCCCAAATTAGCTCCTTTGCCTAGCATGGAGAAACCAGCGGCTGCTCCATCCAACGAGCTTCATGAAGTTAAGAGTCTGTTGCAGAGTATGTCAAACGAACTTGTAGCTCTTAAAAGGCAACAAGCTCAAAGCAATAGACCGAATCAGGGATATCAGCATTATGGTCAAGCCCCTAGACCCCCTTTCCAAAACTATAATCAAAGACAGGGTCAGTTTACTCAGACCAGACCATTTCAAAACTACAACCCAGGTCCCCTTCATCATCTAAGGTCATGATGCCCGTTCAGAACAATTTGGTACAGGAACAGCCAAGTTGTTCGACCATGGGATATGGTCAAGAACAGGGTGTTTATACAAATGAGATGATGGGTTATTTCCAGAATGCAGACAATTAGGCAACCGCTCATTCCCAAATCTTTGAGGCTCCAATGCAACCCAACACGAATAGCAATCAGGCCCAGCGTAATTCTACCCTCATGAATCATCTGGAAGGGGAATTTTATTCAGTGAATTATGTGGGCGTTGCAGACAATCAGGTTGACTGTGTTGCAGCCAACACAAGATTCAAGAGGAGAGCATTGGGAGAAGCCCAGGCTACTACCCAATCGACAGTTGCACCTTCTCCATCACATTTAAATCAAAAGGCCCCAAACTTCAGACCGCCATTTGTACCTTCAGCCCCTCAGCCTCCACCTCAAGTCGGAATTAGCCCCAAAGAAAGCTTAAAGGAAGGCAGTCCCTAGGTCAATATAGTGGACCAGATGAAGAAGCTGCATATGAACATCTCTTTATGGGATTCATTGTCTCTACCAGGACAGAAGGACATGCTACAAAGGGAATTGGATGAGCTGGACCGACAAGCTGTCCCAGAAAGGACCGATAATGTCTTGATGATGAATGGACAACCGTCCACCTCAGGTCAGGTAAAGAAGGAAGAGAAAATTCCCTCTTTCTATGTGTCCTTGGTCATAGGAGATTTCTTGGTGCACAACTGCATCATTGACAGTGGGACTAGTACCTCAGTAATGCCTAAGTGCATAGCTGACAAGATGGGACTGAAATATGAAGAGATGAATAAGGGAGTCCTGCAGCTGGATGGGACACCTGCAAAAACAGTAGGAATAATGAAGGGTTTAAGCTTGACATTACATGCTTGCCCAACCTTCTCAATTCCCCATGATATAGTAGTAGCAGATGTTCCTCCTTATTTCGCAATTTGCTTATCCAGGGACTTCACATCAAAGATAGGTGGCTATCTAGCAGCGAATTGGTCCTATCTGGTTTTTAGAACCAAGAATGGGACCAAAGTAAAGATCGAATCCGAACCACTCTACAAGGACCATCTAGAACCATATTCGCCCAAGGTAGCGAACGTCAGTTACACCATTATAGACCCAGAAGAGTCCCAGATAGACCAATCTCCGTCCTCTGCTCTCGAAGGTGTTGCAAACCTACTCTTGGATGAGTGGGGAAATGATAACTTCGAGCATGATCCTTACAAGTTCATAGAGGAGGCAAGTCTTGGAGTTTACTGCATGCACGAAGAGGGTACCTTCATACCAAATATAATGAAAGCAAGCCAAGAGGACCTAGGTCTATGGCAGTTGTACTTTGATGGTTCCAAAAGTAGGTTGGGAGCTGGTGGTGGAACGATGTTAGTCTCCCCTTCAAAGGAGAAATACTTTTCAGCTTTCCGTTTTCAATTTTCTTGCACAAGCAATGTTGCAAAATACGAGTCCCTTATCCATGGTCTGGAATGGGCAAGAAAAAGAGGGATCAAGGAGTTGCAAGTTTTGGGAGACAGTGAGCTGATTGTAGAAAGGCCAGAATCTGACCAAAAATTCCTTGCTGAAGTCCTACAAGCATAGGGTCTGGGACTTGGTGGAAGATTTCCTCGCTTTCAATATCGCCTCCATTCCCAGGGAACAAAACAAACAAGCGGATAGACTAGCAACAATTGGTGCTCAGTTCGATGTTTCCAGGGAGATAAGCCGAGACTGTGGTTCACGCTACTTGAAGGTGGTAGTCCGGTCCTCTGTCCCCGACAACAGTACAAACTGGCAGGTTTTCGAAAATGACCAGTAAATAGCTTTCTTCCTGCAGGAAGAAGCTAAGTTCGCAACACAGAACCAGGGGAAGCTGCAGCAGCAATATGGCAACCAGATTGTTCAATTGAAGAACAATAAGCTCCCTAAAGGTTTGGTCACTCTTGAGAGCATCTTCAATGGAGATGACCAATTAAGAAGCGACAAGGCATGTATCACAACTAACGAGGAGAATTACGAAAGGGTTGAGATCTTCAAGGACAAGCTGCTTGCGCTTGGAAAAGTCTGCACAGTTCAAGAAAGGCGGACTTTCATTTTGTTGTGTCAGGAGTTTGCTGATGTTTTCGCGTGGAATTACAGTGATTTGAAGGGTTTCGACCCAGGACTCGCCCAGTACACCATTGAATTAGAAGGCGCCAGCCCAGTCACATAGAAGCAAAGACCTGTCAACCCGACAATTGAGCCTCTCATGTAGAGGGAACTGGCCAAATTGATTGAGTCCGAGATTATATTTCCAATCAAACATTCCTCCTGGCTGGCCAATATTGTCTTTGTTCGAAAGAAGAATGGGGAGATCAGGGTATGTGTCGATTTCAGAGACCTTAATAAAGTCTCTTTAAAAGACCATTACCCCCTCCCAAGCATGGAGCGGATCCTGCAGAAGGTAACAGGTAGCGAGCATTTCTCCCTCCTAGATGGATATTCAGGATATAATCAGATTCTGGTGCAAGGCTGTGACCAGCACAAAACAGCGTTCACTACTAAATGGGGAACGTTTGCCTACAAGATGTCATTCGGGCTGTCTAATGCTGGTGCTACCTTTCAGCGAGCCATGGACATGGCTTTTCGAGGCTTGATAAACAACAATGTACTAGTATACCTCGATGATGTAACGGTGTTCTCCAAGGAAGCAAGCCAACACATGAAACACCTCAAGCAAATTTTTGAGAGGTGTAGGGAGTTCGGCATCTCCCTTAACCCGAAGAAATGCGTGTTTGGTGTTCACGAGGGGAAACTCCTTGGCCACATTGTGTCCAAAGAGGGCTTATCTATTGACTCCGAGAGCGTTCATTCTATCCTGGAGATGTCCCTACCTAAGCACAAGAAAGGCTTACAGAGCTTCTTTGGCAGGACGAATTTCATTCGGAGATTCATTACGAATTTCGCAGAGATGGTCAAGCCACTAACCTATATGCTAAGGAAGGGTGAGGAGTTCAAGTGGACAACACAAAGGAAAGACAGCTTTGAAGCCATCAAGCAGGCCATAACCCGGGCTCCTACTTTGATCAGCCCCGACTTCAACAAAGACTTCAACCTCTACACTTTTAGCAATGAAGAGGTGATCTCCGCCATGCTTACCCAAGCAAATGGTGATGACCTCGAGCAACCACTTGCTTTTTTTAGCCAAGGGTTAGAGGATTTCGAAGTCAGATACATGTATGTAGAGAAGCAAGTCTTGGCAGTAGTGCGGAGCCTGAAGAAATTCAGGCATATGTTGTCTAACAGCAGGATTCACCTCATGGTTTCACATCCTGGCGTCAAGGATTTCTTGACCAATCAAGACCTAAATGAGAAGAGAGCGGGGTGGATCACCAAGGTGATGAAGTATGACGTAGACATCAAGATCACCAAGCTGGTGAGGGGAAGAGGCCTGTGCGAACACCTTGCTGCGGACTTCAAGCAGAAAGGGGAAGGCAACTTACTAATTCACGATGCAGCCACAGCAGAAGAGCCAGCTGTCATAAAGGATTGGACATCGGACCTGAGGCGTTTTCTTCTCACTGGCGAGTGCCCGCAGGGTCTTGATGGGACCAAAAGAAGGTTTTTCAGGCTCTAGTCTCTCCCTTATGTTCTGATTGACGGAGTATTGTTTAGGAAGGATCTCTCGAGGGTCCTTTTAAGATGCATTGACCCAAACCAAGCTGACAAGGTGCTATCTGAGTTCCACAATGGGCCAGCAGGCGGTCATTTCGCTCTTAGAGCTACTGCAGCAAGGATAATGAGAGCTGGGTATTTCTGGCCTACTCTTTTCAGGGACACCCATGCCTGGGTAAGAAAGTGCCAAAAGTGTGTCCTTTTCGATGGGAAACAACGATTGGTTGCCATGCCTCTACAGCCTATTCAAGTAGAACAGCAATTCATGCAGTGGGGCCTGGACTTCATAGGGATGATTAATCCTCCCTCCATTGCTGGACACAAGTGGGTCTTGACCGCCACGGGTTATTTTACAAGGTGGGTGGAGGCTGTTGCTCTGAAGGAGGCAAATGAAAGTGCGGTCTTGGAGTTTTATGACGACCTGGTTACAAGATTTGGGGTCCCGGCCACCATAATCTCAGATAACGCCTTGGCTTTTCTGGGAACCAAAACAAGTGAATGGGCGCTGAGATATGGTATATATCTCAGCACTTCATCCAATTATTACCCACAGGGGAATGGGCTAGCTAAGTCCACCAACAAAAATTTGATCAGGATCATCAAGAGAACCATGAAAGAAAATCAGAGGACTTGGCATGCCAAGCTGAAAACAGCTCTGTGGGCCGATCGAATCACTCCAAAGAGAGCAATCGGAAATTCTCCATATACGCTCGTATATGGAAGGGAAGCTAGGCTTCCCATCTCACTTGAATTGCCAACGTTGGACCTCGCTCGCCAACTGCAATTAGAAGGAAGTAGCATGGAGGTCAGGTTGTGCGAGCTGATGGAGCTCTAAGAGACAAGGGACCGGGCTATGGCTTCTATGACCAGTCGCCAACAGCAAACAAAGAGACACTTCGACAAGAAATCTTCATCAAAAGATTTCTTTGAAGGAGACATTGTCTTGAAATGGGATGAAGACCGAGCTAAGCCTGGAAAGCATGCAAAATTCGACGCCCTATGGAGTGGCCCATACATAATCACTCAGTGCAAGCAGCATAATGCATTCCAACTCTCCAGGTTGGATGGTGAAAAATTGCATATCCCAGTTAATGGGATATATCTTAAGCATTGCCACTGACCCCCCCTTTTATCATGTATATATTTCCCTTGTTTTTCCTGTTTTTCCTAAGTGCTTTATGCACATGTTAGTAGTTTTCTTAGCCTTGTGTGTGTTTTCGTTTCCTTGGAGGTAAATCTGCGTGACTGGTTCTAGATTTATCAGAGCTATTGCTAGTTTTTTAAGTTACCATCTGACTCCGTGCCCAATGGACTACAAGGCAACTGGTCTTTAAGCATAGCAGGCATGCTTCCCCTGGGAGTTGCCAATTTGTTGACCAATTTTGCCCAACAGGCAAAATTTTCAGTCCCCTTCTACCTCTTGTTGTTCTAAGCCATTTCTTTTTTATTTTGTGTAAGTCCAATAAAATCTACGGACTCAGCAGGTTAGTCTTTTGGCGCAAGGAGGATCAGTTCAGAGAAGTGCTGGGGTAAACAAGGCTTTTGGGACATTTGTCTGAAGAAGATTCACCAAGAAGGTTGGCGGCACTGAACTATTGAACCATCGCTTCAATTTAAAGCTCTGGTTCAATCGTCAAGTTCATCGGCGTACAGGGTTGAACCGCTGAACCAGTTCAACTTTTTGGTTCAAAGGCTTTGGTTCAAAGGCCTAGTTTCAACGCTTCGGCAAAATTCAAACGGTTCAGCAGCTTTTAGTTCAACAAAGAGTTTATCGCTCAGTTCAAACACATCGATTCAACAATCGTTTGAACCATCGAGCCGTTGAACCAATTTTGGTTCAATGGCTTGGTTCAAGGCCACCGGTTCAACACTTGGTTCAAAACGAGTGGTTCAATGTTCGGTTCAATCGGCTCGACGCGCAGCATTGAACCGTTGAACCATTTTCGGTTCAATACGTTGGTTCAACAAAGGGCCGAAACAAAAACCTGGGGAAAGTCAAAGCACCAATTCCCATGGACTTTTTGTCCACGGGAAAAGGTCCGAAACAAAGGAAAGACTCGTGGAAAAGGCAGAAAGGGAAAAGCCCGAAGGAATTTGTTGAGGACGATGACGTCTCGAAAGCCGTAAAATATAAGGAAGCGAATTAGCCGTTGGTTTTCAAAGCGATGACGCCGCGTGAACGCCAAATTTCATACAGTGAAATAGTCGTTTGCTTTCAAACTAAAAGGACGCCAACCAGGGAAAAGGCCCAGCAATGCAGCAACCCGCCCAGAGATAGCCCCGAGGGCCGAAGGAGCCAGAAGAGACAAGATAGAGAAAAGACAAAAGTGCCAAGTGTAGGAGCAGACAGATAGTCTAAGTGGCGAAGGGAGGCGTCGATTCAAGAAATTACTCCAGCAGATGATACAGTGCCTCCAAATTGACCATTAGAAGACGCAAACGGCCAACCGTGCGACCCTTTTTCTTCATTTCATATTTATGAGCAGACAAACTGCTTAGGTGCCTTCAAGAAGCAGTCTCGGTTAATGAGGAAACAGCGCAGCCATGTCAAAAAAATCCCTGAAGTCAAAGCCAGGGCCGACACAACATTTATGTTTAAGCAGCCTGCTCTTCCCAATGCTCGTAAGGCACATGGGTCACTTGTAAAAGGGGCGCCAAAAGGCCTCCTTTCTTCTCCTATATATTGAGGACTTGTCATTTGAGAAATGATCTTCCACATTTGTAAGGCGTAGCCCTGGCAAAATTTCACCTGAATCAATAAACACATTTTTAACCTCTATTTTGGTTAGATATCTCTGTGTATGTCTGAGTGTTAGTTTGTGTTAGTCATTGTTTCTTGATGCTTTCACAGGTTCAACACCAACGTATTTGGTGTCTATAAGGTGCCATTTCTGCAGCTGGTAAGGAGAGTTCTATTTGAAAGTGCAGAAACAAAAGAAATTACCTTACAGTGTGCCTTTCAGAGCACCTTTGGTGAATCTTTGTTTTCTGTATTTTCATTAAATACCTACCTGTCAAGCTCTTGCAGTCTGGTCCTACTAGTTTGAAGCGTATGTATGTGTTTGTCTGATTTTTAGTGTGAGGGTGAGAAGGTCGGATTTATTTTGGTGCATCACCTCCTTAGAGTAGTTTGTTTTTCTGCAATCTTTCTCCCTTTTCATCCCCCCCATTATATATATATATATATATATATGTGTGTTAACACTTGCTGGAACGAATATGATGCATCAAAAGGAGCTAGCCCTTACCTAGAGACTCTCCCCTCCAGCTTCACCGGTCCCACAGGCGAGAGGGGAGTTTCCATAGTTGCGTGAAAAAGGCAAGAGCTCGGCCTCCTGCCAAGGGTGCAATCTTCTGCGTCAACAATAGGGATTTGCTAGAATGTCTTAGGCTGCAAGTGCTAGTTCAGTGGTCCAAGGGATCGCCTCCAGAGTCGATCCATGAACACCCTTTTGGAAATATGTAACAATATTAAAACAAATACCTGGTGGAGGGCGTTTCCTTTGGCTTTGCTCAGAGTGTAACTGTAAATACAAGAGCTTGTATAGTCGGGTGAAGCCCATTTGTGTGTGATTACTGGCATTGGAATCAAAGCTTGTGGGGGCCAAGCATAAATGGAAAGCCAGGAAAAGGCTTGCCACAAGTAAAGATCCTTGCATATGTCAAAGAGTAAGAAGACGTAGATGCCATTGTTGGGCAAAGATTGAAGCATCCTTTGAAAAAGAAAGGATCACCACCTGTTGATCCATCACATGCTAATGTGGTGACCCCATCACACCCATTTCTTGCTACACCCGCCGTAGCCACAGAGGAAGAGGATTCACCTCTTGGTCGCAAGAGAACAAAAGATGCAAGTTCATTGGACAAGGCATTCCATAATGAATCCAGGGACATAGCGGAGCAAAGCATTGCATGTTGTCTTTACACATGTGGGCTGCCATTTACTGTTGTTAGATCACCATAATGGCAAGATATGGTGAGATCTATAAATGCTGCCCCGAAAGGGTTCATCGGTCCAAGTTATGAAAAGGTGCGTACCACCTTGTTGACAAAAACGAAAATAAGTTGAAGATGCATTGAATCCCATCAAGGACTCATGGATCGAAACAAGGGCATCCATCATTTTCAATGGATGGAAAGATACGACAAATAGGCCATTGATTAATGTGGTCATTGTGAGCCCTAAAAGCGTAATGTTTTTTAGGCCATTGATTGAGGGGTAAGTGAAGGATGCATCATTCATTGCCGACATCTTGATAGAGTCCATTGGGACGGCAGGGCCTCAAATTATTGTCCAAGTTGTAACGGACAATGCTAAAAATTGCAAAGTTGTGGGGATGTTAGTTGAAACAAGGTATAGGCACATATTTTGGACACCTTCTGTCGTTCATTCCCTCAAGCTTATGTTGCAAAAATTAGGGACAAAAATCAACTGGATCAAACAAGCCTATGTGAAGTCGAGCGAGATCTAAATGTTCATAAGCAACCATCACATGTCCCAAGGCATCTTCAGGGCCTTCTTGAATTGCAATTTTTTAATGTAATTTTTTATTTAATCATTCATGAATCACGTATATTTTTAATTTAATTTTGTAAAGTTTATAATTTGTAATATTTTTATTTTTGAACTTTTTTTTTAATTTTATTTGTTTTAATTTCATATTAGGTTGCTGAGACTCGGTTTGCCTCACACACACTCATCTTGAGATGACTTGTCAAGGTGTGTGAGGCATTGAGTAGCATGGTTATCAACAACCTTTTGAGTGTATGGAGGCAAGCACACAGTGAGAGGGCCACAAAGGTGAAAGGGTGGATTCTTGATGATGTGGTGGGAACGTCTGGAATATTTGTTTAATTTTACCAAGCCCATTGTCAGCATGTTGAGATATGTGCATATGGATCATCCATGTTTGGGTGAGCTTTATGATGAAATCAACTCAATGATTGAGAACATTAGATCCATCATAAATGCCAAAAAGCAAGATCCTATGGAGAAGTTCTTCAAGAAAGTGCAGTCGCATCTCATTGAAAGGTGAACCGTGAAACTCTTGGCCAATTATGAGCTTGAAGTGGCATTCAAGAAATATGAATTTTTGGAGAAAATGGGCTATGCACAATATAGGAAGACACAAAATAAGTTGGCATTGTGGCTACTAGAGCTACATGATTTGATCAACACTAACCCTCGAGTACCTCAGAGTTTCATCAATAAGCATTCGGCCCATATGTATGTTGCATATACAAGAGATGAAACTTGGGTTGTTGGCAAACAATACTAAATGGTGGATCCAAATGCACTGCCTTTTATGGTTGTTGAAGACTCGATGTTGACAGAGTTGGCATGGCAACAAGGCAATGTCGAAGTGGAGAACGTAGCCCCTATTTCAAAGGACCCTAGAACAAAAGGAGTTAAGAAAGCAAAACAAAAATCCAATAAAATTAAAAAATAGACTCTGACTAATGGTGTACCAAAAGCAAGGAGCAAGGCCAAGACAACCAAAGCAAGAACAAGTGCTCCCAAGGGCAAAAACATTTGCAGATAGGCAACTCTAATAAAGGAGATACGACAATAACATGTGAGATACCAGTCCTTACGACACATGAAACATTTGGATGCGCCAAAATCAATGAACCAGTGACTGGTAACACAATCATTCAAGTATGATACTAAGAGGGCATACTCTTCCTCAGAACCTCGTTCTTACTCAATTACTGCCATATTAGCCACTTGACTACTTTGTTGAGAAAGTTCATACTATCACTTCTAGCAACCCTTTTTGAGATACCCAACCTTGTGACAATAAATTCCTTCACTTGACACTTAGAAGATGAATCAACGAGAATACAATTCCACTTCCCTTTTGACTGAGCAGCTAATGCACTCTCTGTTTGTCCAACACCGGACTCATTTTGTGTTTGTTTGTGTTTCTTTTGCATCAAATAAGAACTAACATAATCGAATTTCATGTTCTGGGTTTTGGTCATCAAGTGTAAAGCCTCCATGAAAGATTCATATGGGGGTGTCAGCTTGTTCAAAACAAGGGCCACCATGTCGTCACCATCAACCTTTTTTTAATGGCTTCTAGCTAGTCTTGGAGATCTTTCATCCGAAGTTGTTTTGAAAGAGACTCATCCTCCGACATCTTTGTGGAAAATAACAGATTTTTCAGCTACAAAACTCGGCTTTCCTCCAAAGTTTGGTATTTATTCTTCAAACTAGGTCCACAATGCACTTCCCTCAGTGGCATTCCAGACCTCAGGGATCATGTCATCTAACACAAATAACTTCAATAAAAGAAAGGACTCATTATGTTTGTCATAATCCACAAGATTTGTAACAGGTCTCACTTCAATGCTGACACCAATTTAATCACAATCACGATATTTCGTGATTGTTAAAAACTTATGGCTCCAAACATTATAATTATTGCCAATTAACTTTTGAGCTTCCGACAAAACCGGATTTTGAATGTTGGCCATTTTATACACAATGGTTGACTTTGAATTGTAAAAGTACAGTATAGGTCAAACCTGGAAATCAATGCAACATACAAAGTATAGTTCTAACCTTTAACTCAAAAACCAAGGAAATAAATAGTTCTGAAAATATAGTTTCTAATCTAGAAATCAATGTCGCAGCCTCGCAGGGATATATAGTTTATAGTCTGAAATTGTTTATAATCTGAACATCAAAATTGCTGACAGAAAGCACAAAAAGGTTACAATATTTCAGAACTGTACACTTTTTGTGCCCTAATGTCTACAATAAAATTGCATTCTTCCCGTCATCTGGTCTACATACTTCTATATGATATAGTTTTTGTAGAGGCTTTCTTCCTCCCCCCATGCCCTAGCACATGTTGCGTCGAGTTTGCTATGCATAAAACTGACCTTAAACTTTCTTCACGTGTTCTAGTTGAAAATTGTTTTGTTCTTTCACATCATGCCCTATGGTTTGTTCACATCATTTTGTTGTCTTTCCTTCATGTCCTCTGTTATTCGCTATTTGCCCCAACACCTTTGCGTATTCTTCTACGGTTCTATTATGTTATGTTTCCACATTCCGCCTAGTTCGCAATTTGCCCTAGCAATGGTTGTCTTGCCTTCACATGACTGGAAATAATCACGGTTTGTTTTTGCCACAATGTCTTCCATCCATAGTCTTTCCCATGACATCTTCTTTGCCTTAGTATTTGGTCTAGTTCGACGCCTGCACTATTGCATCATTCCTCTGTTGTTGAACCTTTCCACAACCTCTTCGACGTCTACACCACTGCGTCGTTCTTCTTTCTGCTACCGGTCTTCTCTGCAAATCACAATTTTGATCAAAACATTTGTCTTCTACCCCTTATTTACAGTTCTTACCCTAGCAATCTACCTAGGGCTTCCTTGAACTTCAACCTCTTATTCTTTTATGTTTGTACCCAACTAGGGCTTCCTTGAATAGTGGCTCTAATACCAATGTTAGCAAATGAATGCTGAAAGAATGAAGAGAAATGGAAGGCATACGACACACACACTTGTGTGTCTATCTTTTCATTAAGCTAAAAGTTATTACATTCAGTTAGGAAGGCTTGATAACCGTCCATTAGTCAAACATTAACTAATAGCTAATTAACAACTTTTACAGTTCAATTAGGAGGACAAGCACTGCAAAATACCTCACAAATCCAGATAAACCCACTATTTCTATCCACACCTTGAAGTATGCAAGGGGAAGGATACCATATAATGATGTTGATGTCCTTACATAGACACAAGGAGAGAAGGAATCTCAAGAAGTATCGATAGCTATGAAGCAAATGCAATAAGATATGGGAGGACTGAATACAATGGCAATTGTAGTGATGGAAGTGCTTGGTCAAGAGAATGTGTTTGGACTCCACTCATCTATTTCCCCTAAAACATATCCACCAGAGGTGAATAATGATGCTTACACATGTTGTAGGAGTATAGTAGCATAAATGAGGTACTCGCGATGAAATTTAGAGATTAAGAAGTTAGCTGCAACCTAGAGAACCCTAACCCCATTCATGATCCGTCTATCTAACCCATTGGGGGCCAAACTGGTGAATGGGGAAGTGAGCAAAGACACATATACATTCAAATGAATCCATCCATTTTGTCTTTTGTAAGTCATTTTCAACGAGTTGTGAAGCCAAAGGAACCACCACAAGAGTCTATTCCAAAAGCCCCACCTCGATGGAGGACACAGATGGCCTCTCTAAGGATGACTCTAATGTTAACGTTGCATCTACTCATAAGCAACACAAGATAGATGAGGAGACTATTTTTCAAAAAAAAGATATGCACATATAAGTGCAAAACAACCTGAGAATTTAGAGCCTCGTGACAACGAGGAGTATATAAAGGGTAAGGTCCAAAAGGAGGATGAGCAGAAGGTGTATGTAGGGCGAATACAGTCGGCAATATAAATATTCTCTAATATAGGAAAAAGGAAAAGACCATACTAGATCCAACAAACATACAATTTTGCCATGTTGCAAAGCATGTCGGAGGCTATAAGCTAGAGTTGTTTGTAAGTGGAGGATCAAGGATATAATTAGGGAGTCTATGCAAGAAAATGATAAACAAAGAAAATCTAGATCCAAGATGTAAAAGAAATAAACTAAAGAAAGAGAAATGCCATTAAGCAGTAGCCAAGAGGCATCTAAATTAAGCGTTGTAACTAGGAGGTATCTAATTAGGGATATTTTGGCATGCAAAGATAACATAAGCTAATGGAGAAGAAGACTAAAACATACTACTCTAGTACATGCATATAAACCAAATAAAATAAAGAGTTTAGAGATAGAGATACTTACCTTGGGTTGACTTGTCAGCGCATTAGTCTCCCCCTTGTCTCAAGTAGCACGTTATGAGAGATGTTGTAGGTGGGGGATCAAAAGGTTAGGATAAAGACCAGAGTATTTTTAGATGGGAACTCCAAAGACCTTATGCAAACATAGACCTCCACAAGCATAATCTCCTATACTCTAATTCCTCTTCTTATACTAAAGGCAGGTTTTCGTATGCAAGCATAGCAGAATGGTGTGTGTTTCTTATAGAAATGATATTTAGAAGCCCTATATACAGATCCAACTCCTAAAAGTCACATATCTAAAAGTCATCGAACTCAACCATGTCTAGTTAGTATACATAAAAATAAGCAAAAAATAGTACTACGTCAGCCATGCCGAGTTAGTACGAAAAGCATAATCAGAGATAAAACGAACTTGGCAGGGCCGAGTTCATACAGCAGATGACAGCAAAAATAAGAATAACTCAATAGGTCTGAGTTGGTAGGAAAATATAGGGAACATTGCAGAACTAACTCAGCCATGCCAAGTTAATAGGAAGAAGGCATAAAATGATCAGTTTAGGGCCAAAGAAACCTGAATCAACATATATATAAAATAAACATTCATTTAACTTTAGTTTCTTATACTTAAATGTTTATCATATATATAAATATATATATGATAAACATTTTAGTATATGAAACTAAAGTTAAACGCTCATATTTAAAAGTAAACTTATACTTTAAGTTATATTTTATACATATACTTTCAAGATGTTTGAGAGTGGCTTTCGACTAATGCAAATTCAAGGTTTTGGAGGATCCTATCAGATTTCAAACTTGGATTTCAAGGCTTCGAGATTTCAAACTTAGCCATATTTTAAGGTTTCAAGAAGACATCCTAGGAGGTATGGAGTATGAAGGATTATATGATCAACCAGGAATCTCTCACAAAGTACCATGAGCCAGCCCACCCCAATCTCGGTGCACTCCTTAGGATGTGCAATTAGGGAGATTGATGTGCCAATGAGTGTTGAAAGTGAAGTTGTTGATAAATAAAAAATATGTGTATATAAAAGGGACTTGAAGATAAAGGACAAGATGCATAGAAATAATCATTGCATATTGTGTCTTTAGCCAATGTGATTTCGGCTATAGGAGGTCAAATACAAATACAAATAGATGTATCTTTGAAATCCCTTACCCTACCAGACACACTGTAGATCAACCCACAAGCCTTCTCTATTGCATAGAAGTTGGCTGATGTTGATATTTGGTCTACAATAATTCAGCAAGAGTATTTTGATTTTGTAGTCACTATGAGGAAGCTGCAAGATAATTTGAGAGATCATACATATAAGATTCTACAGGAGGTTGGAGATATGCAGGGATTGTCAGGCGTCGACAATTTAACCAACCTAATAGCCCAGCTGACCAAGAGTTATCTCTGCTTGAAGCAGTATGGAGTGTCTGAAAACTCGGTAAGACAACCAAGGCAGGAATTGCAGCAAGCACTAACCATTGTGGAGCACCATATGATGAAGATAAAGGGCAATGAACAAAAAGTTGAACAGTTGAGTAGGCCATTGTATAATTAGGTTGTATCCCAGTTGGAGGGGCAAGATTCGATCAATAAGTTGCAAGAGAGTATCAAGGATGCCAGTGACCAAATTTGAAATGCATAGGAGAATTGCCCACCGGTTAACTTGGGGCATATGTTTTGGGAGGAGCTTCAACTCCAAAATCTCACTAAGCAATTGGTGGAGGGTGGAAGAAACACGGCGCTAGGGCTCATGATAAAAAGACATTAGGAACAGCTGAATTTATTGAGTTCTTTCCATCATCTAATAGGATTATTTATCTTGGATCTTTTATAAAGAGCTATAGATTATTTCTTTGTTCTCAAATTTTAGTATTTGTTCTGAATGTAACATGATTAATTGGATTTCAAATTCCTTATATGAATTTGCTGCTTATTGTCTTCTTAAGAAGCATGGATCTATCCTCAATTGCAATTAATATAAAGTTGATGATGGTTATCTTTGTTTCTCATGAGATTTCAAGTTACCGTTCAATATGTGTAAGTTGAATTCTGAAGTTGGTTAGGGATCAGACCATCTCTAGACTACAAAAATGAGTAGTCTGACTTTGGAAGCGAGGCCAAAGTAGAGCTAACAAATGTTAATAGTTAAAGGATGCCCATAAAGATTCCGGCTTCCAAAGTAGAGCTAACAAATGTTAATAGTTAAAGGATGCCCATAAAGATTCCAGCATTGCTAAATTTTTGCTTGAATGGCTTCCAACCTTGATAATACAATTGTTTTTTACTAGCTTGACTGCAGCAATAACGGCAGAATATAGGAACTACACAATATCATTGAATAAAGAATATGTGGAATAAAGCATGTGTAAATAGATAAATGGATGGACGATCCTTCAGTAATTGATATATGTAGTGTGCATGTTGTTTCACTATTCATGTGAACAACATTAGGCTTGGTTTTTGTGTATGTTTCTTATTCTCTGTTTCTTTTTTCTTTTTGAAGAACCCCAACAACCATGAAAAGAAAAGTCGCTTATTTTCCTCACTCGATATTTATTCCTTTCAAAAGGAATCTTCCCAAGATTAATGAAAGAAAATAGAATAGTCTGTTTTGGCATGAAAAACAAAGCAACCTTCCCTAAATTCTGTTGAATATTTGATCAATTCGGTTACTCAGCCAAAAGAGAAGACATAATATTTACCGTGTATCTTTGATGAATTTTGGTAAATGCACACAAATGAACAAACACCGAATAGTCAATCTAAGGATTGCTTCTTTGCTCAAGCCCATTCATTTTTAATAGTCCAAATATCTATAAACTGAACGTTTGGCCCCATATCAAGCAAGACGGGAGACTCATCTTCCATATCAATGAATGAAGTTGGCACACGTTGGCACACAAAACTGTAGTCCGTGGGAAGCTTCATTCTCTGACAAAATATGCACCCATTACCTAGAACCTCATCCTGCACAATTTTTACAGGGATGCATTGCATGTCAATTGCCAACAATCAAAATCTTGCCCACTCATTTTATACAACCCATAGTTTAATCTGGAATTTCTTCCCCCAAGCTACACATCACTAGTCCAGTGGCACAAATATTGTTACTTCCTTTACACTTCAATGTATATTAATCAGTATGCACAGATAAGTGTATGGTTTTAAGTTTTAACAATGCAAATGTGTGTGCCTGTGTTCTTCACCAGCAATGTACTCACGCAAGTTATCCTGCGGCTAGGGATAATTCAACTTAAGAAATCATGTTCCTTCCCCTTGCCTCTTTCATTGTCAAAGGAACTCCTATAATTATGAAAAAAAAAGGGTAGACATTGCTGTCCCTGAAATTGCATGTCAGTTAACAAAGAAAAAACACTCCACAACATATTTGAATGGGATGATCCCAAGTGGTAAAAGCAAATGGACTTTCAAAGCAGAGCCTCAGGTTCAAAGCCCAGGAGACATGATAAAGTGTTGAGATTGAGTAAAATACTGCATCCAACACGCTTGGTGCGGCATGCCCCAAGGAAGAGGTCAGATGCAAGACCCAGGTGACTTTGACAGAAGAGATGCCCCTCGTTCATGGCATCTAAGCCGAAGGTTGCCCCCCAACATAGGGAAATTTACCTAATAAAAATAAAAATAACTACATTCCATCACACAAAGTTCAAACTATCATTTATTTTGAGTTGTTCAGGCCCTTCAGATGACTCAAAGTTACATTACTTTGACTCAGCAAGGCAGAGACTCAAAATTTTCTGATAAGCAAAACTCGGGCATAAACTTGGCAGAAATGCGGTAAACCCACAAATATGTAATATATTCAGAATTGGACAAAAGACATATTAGGAAAAAATATAGAGAGACCATGCACATGTAAACCATAAAATTGTACAGGAAAATTAACATTAACCATCACAGGATGCATGACAACAATGCAAACATTATCAATCACCATAGTTTGTAATTCATCATCAAAGATGAAAATCTTTGTTTTAGGCTAAAAATGGTTTCCCAAATGATGAGACCTTCAGATTGTGGCAAAAATCTGATTACTAGATACATGGAATCAGGCTCAAGGCAGAAATAACTGAAATAGCAGAAAACTTTGTGCAAGAATGTTAGGGTGAGACTCAGCATTAGCTTGTGAGTTTGTGACTTGATTTGGCAGGGCACCAACTCAGCATTAACTCACAAGTTTTGTGAGGTAGAAGAGTTATGGACTATGAGACAATTATCTATGACCAACAATAACAGAACCCAACATGCTCGGTAGCTTGATGAGGATGACAGCTCCTAAAATACTTCTTTATGTTGAAAAAGGAATGGAAAGAATCATCAGTTTTCAAAAAACTGGTTTATGCAAGAAGAGTTCCTCTATGTAATTTATCTGTGCTCAACATATCTTGTGATAATTTTATCTTGGTAATTAGTTCAGACGCAAAATAGGCGGGTGCCACTTCCTTGCTTACTTAGAGTCACGCTGTACCTTGGGTCAGAAATTAAATTCTTTAGCTACACCATTCAAAAGCCCTAAAAAAAAAAAGTAAACATGTGATCCAAAACAAAGACCTGGTATAGTTTGTAAACTATACTTAAAAAACAATAACTTGCTGAGCCATTCGAACAAAATCTTTGAAAATGCGTAGTTTCTAAAGCCTTGAAAAATTATCCATTTGTATCAAAAAGCAACGACCTGGTAAATTTTTTCAAAAACATAAATGATGAAACTTACCAAGCACTTGCTGAGCTGTTAAGCGAAGGTTGGGATCAGGTTCCAGCATCTGCCATACTAAACTCTTTGCATTTTCAGAAACTTGAGGCCATGGATCTCTTTTGAAGTCTGGATCACCACGAATGATGGCATTGGCCACACCTGTCTCTGATTCTGCAAATAATCAATTAAGAACCCTCAACTTCAATTCCCCAATACTTAGAAGACTTTAAAAGGCGAAAATGAATGAAGGATGGCCTGAGCCACACGCTAAGACAGACCAGTCTAGTTGAGAATTTATTTTGAACATCAAAATGAAATAAAATGGATGGGAAAGAATATGGTAAATTCCCCATAAGATTCGGGTAATGCAAAGTGTCACAAGCTGTATCTAACAATTTCCACGGACACCTACCATCGTAAAATGGTGGCGCCCCACACAATAAAATGTACAGAATGACACCTGCACTCCACACATCTACCTCGGGTCCATAATTACGCTTTAGCACCTCTGGTGCCATGTAGAATGGACTACCAACTAGTTCAGAAAATCTATCCCCTGCAATAGAGAAAAAGCAAAACATCACGATAAAACTGTAGAGCAATAATGATTCAAAATTAAAATTTCCTAGCAATGCAAGAAAACTTCCACCGTGTAAACTATATCTGGAGGCTCATGAAAAAAACTGGAACTTCGCTACTCTCTTTATGACAGAGAGCACTCATTAAACATTATAAAGCGATCTCTGCAAACTTGAAGGTGGTGTTGCACTGCTATGGAAGTCCCTGTAAAACATTGTTGGATGAACACCAATAGTGTATTCAGGGATCTTGTGCACTAAATTACCGGGCTTGAAAAAAACAGACAGTCCAAAATCAATAGCCTTGAGAGGCGCATTCTCTTTTTTGCTAGCAAACAGGAAATTCTCTGGTTTAAGGTCCCTGTGGATCACACCATGTTGGTGGCAGAGCTGCAGCAAAAGAACCCGAGTACTATAATAAGAAGTAATAAAATCACAATCTTTGAAAATGCATTCTGTGACAAGATGCAAATGCAAGCAAAGTTGAAAGTGAGATCACCAGTGTTTGAAAAGCAAAGGGCACATATCCCCAATAATATTACTCTCATCTATGCAAATAAAAAAGTGTTGTTCTGACATAAAACCATAGTTTGTGTTGATCTTGTATAGCTATCATAGTTTGTGTTGATTTGTATAGCTATCAAATAGTTGAACATGAACAGGATGAAAGTTTCCAATTTGACAAAGGAAAAAAACATGCAAGCAGAAACATGAAAAGAGAAAACAGCAATTGCCCCTTATAGTTTCGCATTCACCTGGACAACTTCGACAATTGTTCGTGTAAGTAAAGCAGCGGCACGCTCGGTGTAATGACCTCGTGCAACAATCCGGTCGAAAAGCTCCCCGCCCTCACAGAGCTCCATGACCAAATGAACAGCTTGGTCATCTTCGCAAGTTGTCTTTAGACTAACAATGTTGGAATGCTTGGGCAAATGCTCCATGATCGCTACTTCTCTTCGGACGTCTTCCACATCGACCGCAGTCTTCAGCTTGTTTTTAGAGATTGATTTGCAGGCCAACAATTCTCGAGTCTCTTTATCAGTACACGAGTAAGTGATTCCAAACTCCCCTTGACCAAGCACTTTGCCCAATTCGTACCTCTCCCCAAAGCTGCTCTGCTCAAAGCACTCTTTCAACACATAAATGTCGGACTTGGTCGTCTTATTTTTCTTCTTGCCGCCACCACCTGTGCAGCAGTTTCCCATTGCTTGCCGATTCCTCTCAAACCATCGGACGGCCCGCCCACCCAAAAATGTGAGCGGGACTCCGATATGCGTATTCAATATGAGCGCACAATCTCTCTCAAAGTCAAAGGGTGCATCAAGTCGATCACATACACAAGAAGACGAACAAGAGACAAAAAATACAAAAAGCTTTGAATGCATTTAGGCCACTTCTCCATTCATATGTATTATTAAAATAATGTAATTATATTATAAATTAAAAATTTATTTATAGATCACGAAAATGTTAATATTGATTCTATAGTCATATAAAATACGAAATTTGTTAATTTGAGTGTGGTTAATGACACCTAATTTATAGATTCATCTTGCTTGTTCTCATGACCCTCATATGCTTGTTTTCACTGATTCTCAGTCATTTGTAGCCCCACGGACTAGACCCTTGCAGACCCAGATTGCTCTTTCCATGCTTAATCTATCCCCCCAAGTCCCGTCAACCATGGACAACAGCACCCAAACTTGGACTATAGCACTGAAACCTAGGGTGTCATGTTTCTGGCATTGTTGTCCAAGTGCATTTTGGCTTCCAATGGTCATATTCTTCTTAATCCTTATCCTAATTCATGTCGGCCTAACGTGAATTCATTCAACCCACGATCCTTAAATCCCCTATAAAAGGCCATTCAAAGTCCATTTAGAAGGGTTGACACTCATTTACAAGAGGAAAGCAAGAATACAAGCAAGACCACTTAAGCACTTTTCTCTATTCTCTGCATACAACCATCTAATAGTATTTCAAGCTTATTCAAACATCTACGTCAATCCTTAGTCATTCTAAGTACATCTAGTTTTGTATTTACTTGCATTTTCATCACCCTATTGCACCAAGCACTTCAATGGGAAAACTACATATAGCTTGATCCCTCCTCAGAGTATTGGTATGTAGACAACGTGCCCACACATGAGGTGTGAAGTGCATCCAGCGTATCCTTTACACACTAACCCCTCCTCTCCTTTCTCCAAATTTTACATTCAAGTTCAAGCATAAAGAGGACCTAGGGTATTGAAGACTAAATTAAGTACACAGTGAGCTCTGTAGACTTTCAGGGTTTGATATTTCACAAGCAGGGTCACATAGAGTTGATGCACAAAACCCATAAAGCTTAGATCACTAGGATGACAACACCAAGATGGGACTACAACTTTAAAACTTAGGGTGTCCCATTTTTTATGCTTCTATCCAATCAAGAAATGAACTCCATATTCCTATTTGCGATGGTCTCCCAAACCTGCACACTGATTTTCAAGCCCTGTCTCAGTCGGAATAACACAGAATCAGATAAGATTAATTTTCTCTCTCTCGCTACTATTTTTAGAAAAGCCTTAATTACAGTCAAATTTCATAAATTAGTAGTTTATTTATTGCATATTATTTACTGATTTTATCTACTCATACGCATTTATTATTTAGAAATTAAACATCTAATTTTTCAAAAATAACAAATCATTTGGTGAACCTGACTTACTTTGAATTTCTCATAAAAACTCTAGAAACCATAGAATAAATTTCTAGCTAATTTTTTTCATTAATTTCTGAATTTTTTCTTGAATATTAAAATCGAAAATTCCTCTCAAATTTTAAAGTTTTGTAATAAAATTATTTCAAATCCTAGTGCACAACTAGCTTCCAATAATTTTTCAATGATTTTTCAATCATTTTCTAAATTTTTAGTTCCATATTAAAATTAGAAATTCAACTTTAATTTTAAAAATTTGTAATATTTTGCAAAAATATTTTTTTGAAAAAATCCCTAATTGCATGTACTAGCTCCTACTTTGCGTCTCAAGGTATCACCTTACATCCATACTTAAATTACAAAAATGTTGCTTGTTTATTTACAAATTTTTCTTACATTTCTTGCAAATAATGAAACCATAATATGCCCTATCATGTGCATAAATGATGAAGTATACTATATGTTAGTACAAAGTTTCATTCTTTGCATTTCATGCCTATTTTTCATTATATGGGATGATGTTAACCAATTTATTATTAAAAATGTTAATATATCTCTTACATCACCTCCCTTGGATCCCCTACCCCATATCGAGTCATGTTGCATGGTCCATTTCACTCTTCCCTAGGTCACTACCTATCACCAAAGAGTCCAGTTGACACCTTTTGTCCCTCCATCCCTCGACCCATCAATTATCTTTGCTCTCCTCCCATAGCTACCACTACTCTTATATGGATAGTAGATAATGTGGTTAGAGCTATTACTCGACATACCGCTATGCCTCCTCCACCTACCCAAGAGCCCCGTCACCCTGCTATTCCTACTCGTCCTCGGCCCAACCCTCTCGAACAAGCAGATTTGCACAAGGCATATGACATTGTTAATCAGTTGAGAAACACTTCAACTAAGATTTCCATGTTAGAACTGCTTCAAAAAACTAATGTACTCAAAGACATTCTTTATCGAGCACTCACTCATACTTCTATGCCTATTGATTCAAAACCTTCTTATTTTGCATCAATGGTCAACACTTTAAAAACTAAAGAAGATGCAATTTTTTTTATAGTGAGGACATGCCTTCTCAAACAGTTATTAATCAAAATTTGCCACTATTTATACAAGTTCAAGTCAAAACCAACGTAGTCAAGAAAGTTTTTATTGATAGTGGTTCTTGACTGATTATCTATAATATCACATTCTTACATGCCATGGGTGTAGATTTGGCATCCATGCAAAAATCATATAAGAACATTCAAGGGTTTGATGATATACCTTGACAGACATTGGGCACTATTATTTTAGATATCATGGTGGGACCAAAAACCCTCTCTACACAATTTCAGGTCATGACAGGCCCTCTCCACTATAATCTTTTATTTGGATGACCCTGGATACATACTATGGGGGCCATTCCTTCTACTCTCCATTGATGTATTAAATTCTACATGAGGGATATCTATACACATGTCCAACAAACAACCAGCCATTTAGATATTGTCAAACTACAGAGTCATCTTTGACTATTTCGCTAGATGGAACACCATATCTCATAGTGTAGCTACCACCTCATAGCATTTCTCTTGATCAAATACATACATATGAGGTTGGAGGGACTAGCACTTATCACACTACTCCACTTACAGTCGCACTTTTAGCTCCAGATATTCCACTAATCATAGCAACTTTAGCCATCCCAGCTACTCCATCAATCACAGTTTCAACACCTGCTACACATCCACCATCACTGACAATAGTACCAATAGTTTTAGTTGATTCCACAGTGACTCCACCAGTTATAGATACCTTTGCAATAATACCATCTTCTGCTACTATAGATGATTAGATTCCTATATCATAGTTACCCCTTGTGGTAAATTTTGAGTTACCATATGTACATGATGTTGATTCAAATTCATAGGCTTCTTCAGACGATGATACGACACCCACACTCACAGATGATTATTTATGTAGATTGAGCTTTACACTAGTTGGCCTATAAGAGTACCACAATGACTCTAGAGCTCTCATACCACATCTTATAGCACTTTTAGCATCTTGCACTACACTCTCAGGATATACTCCACACTCATGGCCATAGTTAGATCACTTGGCACGTACAGTTCACATGATTACCTCTATGGATATAGAGCTAGTTATTTAGATTCAGGCAAACAACACATAACATTAGCCATAGTTTATGTTACAGATATTACTTGATCATGGATTGATCACATTACCTATAATATGACATAGATCTATCAGCAGATTGTCACATCATGATGGTTGCCCATTTTGTACTTTTCATAGGGTTATAGGGCATGATGCAAACTTATGTACAGCTTTACAGTAGAGATTAGATAAACTACAAGATTGAGACATTATTCATATTATAGCACCACCAATAGTACTAGCTCCACCACTTCTACTGAAGTCATCTAATAATAGGATTAAACATCCCAGAGTAGAGTCAACATCTCCACCACTAGAGCAACCTTCAGTTCACCTTTGACATGATGACACCATAAACACAAAATATATAGCATATGATGATACTTATGATGATGATCTCAAGGCATTTGATAATGGTTGTGACCCTTTCCTCCATCTCCATCCCCAATAGGCTCCATCCTTAGATCCCTTCCCCCCTCCAGCCTAGTCTTTTATATTATCATGTAAATATTGCTTTATTTACATGCTTGTACATAATATCTTTTTAGCATTGCTTGTACATTATTTCTTCAACATTGCTTGTACATAGCTTATTTCAAAATAAAAAAACAATATAAAATATCAAAAATACCAAAAACATTCAAATATATCCAAAACACAAAAATATTTTGATTGTATGCATCATCCATGCTTTATATTATTACTACTATGTTAGACTTACCTTTGTTATTCTATGTTATTGTTTGTCAATTTATCTACATTACGATGCTTTACTTGATCTTATTTGAATGTGTGTAGTGACATCTAGATCCTTGATTGCTTCACTCTACCCATCAAGGGGGCATCCTACTTCTACACTCAAAACACACATCGATATACATACCCACTAGGGGCATCTTCTACATGATTACACCATCCAGGTTATGTCATTCCTACACCACACACTCTTGTTATCATGTTGATACACATTACTTACTAAGCTTACACATATTACCATATTGACACTCACTAGTATCTTGCACTTATGTATTTCCTAGCATATACCTAGTCTTGTACTAACATATCTTGCATATTTTCACTTCTTGCTTTGATTAGTTAGATGCGATTGCACTTCCACTATATACATGATTTCCTTTATTTATTATTGTAGCTTGATGTGTTTGCATTTTCTCAGTTCTTGTTCCATGTCTTCTATGTATTTTAGTACATTTGCCAATGTCCTTTGTTTGTACTCTCCCATGTGCCTGTGGCCCTTGTGCCAACTTTGTTTGTTTTAATTATATGTGTATGTGGCATTTGAACATGCCTTGTATGCTTGCTTTCCAGTTTGAGTGACATGTACCCATATCCCTTGATTGTTTGGCCTCTTGGACACTCTCATATGCTTCTTGTTTCTTGTTTTGTATGCTTGTTGCCTAACTATTTTCCTTGTTTGTAATGCCATGATCCATATCATGCATTTATTTTTCTTTCTTGGATGTCATGATGGACATCGTGCTCCATCCCTCCTTGCTAACAACTAACTAACACTTTCGATTCAATTCAATAAATTACACATGATTTTATATTATTATATCTATCTAGGCATACCCTTATTGATATAACATTCTCTCAATTCAAACCATGTTACATCTTGAGATATATTGTTGATTATCATTGCTATATCGTGTATATTTCCAACTTAACACACTTTTAGGGCTTCTTCTTCTAAGGGTAGTCATTGTAGAATACCTATTCCTACCCTTAGAAGAGGGGGCAACAAACAAATGTTTTTTCATAGAGATCAGAGCTCTTAACGGTCAAAAAAGTAGTTTTTAGAACACTTAGAATATAATCCAAACATCAGACCAAGCAGAACAGATCAGGTAGATAATAGAGAATCTAGAATAGTTACTAGATTTGGTTTTAGATAATAGCACCAAAGTTGGACTACAGCACTGGATATTAGGGTGTCCTATTTTTGACACTCCTATTCAGGCAGTAGAAAAATTATTTTTTCTATTAATAGATAGAAAAGTGAGTTTAGTCACATGTTTTTTAGCTCAATATAATCCAAATTTAGCATGTTTCAATATAGTTTTTGCTCAAAGAATCTAGATATAGAGGGCATCATGCATGGCATGATGGCTCTCACTTCTAGTTTTAGATTAGGCAATTGATATAACTTTCAAATCAGAATCCATGTTTTAGACACCAGTGATTAGGGACAATGTACATGGCACATTAATCCTCCCCTTTTTTTGAGTTTAGTTTATTTTCTAAGCATTTCTTAGCAGTTGCATGCCTTACTTCATCTGCAGGTGGTTGACATCCTTTTTGAAGTTTGGCTTTCATACAAGCTTAACTTTTTGAGTACCTAAATTCTTGATTTGGCTTCCACATAAGCCTATTGTACTAGTTTTAGGGTGGCTTTCATACAAGCCTAATCTCCATCTTTCGAAATGGCCAAGAATGGCCTAGTTTTTAGCATACATTCAACTATCCATGCCAATATTATCATATCATAATACATTCATGGGCTTCAAGAGCCATCTCATATGGCATCTATTCCATACTAGTATTACTTCATAGCTTCAATTCACGAGGCAACAATGGAGCCAAAGGACTAGCTAGCCTTTGTATTCTTGAGCCACCTATTCAGAGGGATTGGACACACAATCCAAACATCAATTGACACATGCATGATTTGTTAGCTTCACTCGGTAGGCAAAAATGGAGCCAAAGGGATTATCTTTGCATTCTTGAGCCACTTTTAAATAATTAATCACTCAGCTCTGTTCACGATATTACTTTTGGTACAACACACACCCAACACAATCTAACATCATAACAGGTTTTGTATTGGTTCATGTGTCCAGTGAGGTGTATTTGTTCCTTTCTCTTCCTCTCTCTCTTACCCAACTTTTGTATGTTCTTATTTTAGATATAGCATATCTAGTAAGGACTAATCTACTCTATATTTTTCATTTTAGATTCACACTTCACACCGTGCTCTTTATACGCACATCCAGCATCACACAACTTCATGAGCTTCACCTTTACAAGTAAGTTCAGGGACGCTTTCTATTTTTTTATCCCAGTATTTCACTTTACTACATAACTAGAATAAAGTTTGGGGGGGGGGGGAATGCAGTCATATGAAATGCAAATTTTGATAACTTGAGTGTGGTTAATGACACCCAATCCATAGGTCCATCTTGCTTGTTCTCATGACCCTCATAGGCTTGTTTTTAATGATTCCCAATCATCCGTAGCCTCCTAGACTGAACCCTTATAGACCTATATTTCTCTTTCCATGCTTAATCTATCCCCCTAGGTCCCGTCTATGGATAATAATTCCCAAACTTGGACTACAGTGCTGAAACCTAAGGTGTCATATTTTTGGCATTGTTATCCAAGTACATTTTGGCTTCTAATAGTCATATTCTTTTGAATCCTTATCTTAATTCATGTCAGCCTAACATGAATTCATTCAACCCATGATAATTAAATCCCTTATAAAAAACCATTCAAAGTCCATTTAGAAGGGTTGACACTCATTTACAAGAGAGAAACAAGAATACAAGCAATACCACTTAAGCACTTTTCCCTATTCTCTGCATACAGCCATCCAATATTATTTCAGTCTTATTCAAACCTTTACACTAGTCCTTAGTTATTCTAAGTACACTCAATTTCATATTTACTTACATTTTCATCACACTATTTCACCAAGCACTTCAATGGGATAACTACATAGAGCTTGATCCCTCCTCAGAGTATTGGTATGTAGGCAACATGCCCACACACGGGGTGTGAAGTGCGTCTAACGTATCTTTTACACCCTAACTGTTCCTCTCCTTTCTCCAAATTTTACATTCAAGTTCAAGCATAAAGACGACCTAGGGTATTTAAGACTAAATTAGGTAAATAGTGAGCTCTTCAGACTTTCAGGCTTTGATATTTCATAGACAGGGTCACACAGACCTGATGCACAAAACCTAAAAAGCTTAGATCACCAGGATAATAGCATCAAGATAGGACTAAAGCATTAGAACCTAGGGTGTCCCACTTTTAGCACTCCTATTCAATCAAAAAATGAACTCTAGATTCCTATTTGTGAGTGTCCCAAGCCTACACATAGATTTTTAGGCCCTGTCTTAGTCAGAATAGTACAAAATCAGATAGGTTTAATTTTCTCTCTCACTACTATTTTTTAAAAAGCTCTAATTACAATCAAATTTCACAAATTAGTAGCTTATTTATTTCATATTATTTACTAATTTTATCTAGTCAAACCTATTTATTATTTAGGAATTAAACATCTAATTTCCTAAAAATAACAAATCAGATTTGTATGAAATAGAGCTATCTTATTATATGACATATTATTAGTTTTATTAAGAGAGATTTCCCTAAATTAAATTTGATTGTTGTATGATTGTATTTATGTTTTTCTATTATAAAATATAATTAGTTTTTTCAATAGATTTTATTATATGTATAGTGAAATTTTGGATATATTGTGCAACGTTATAATTTGATGGTTGTATAATTGTATTCATATTTTTCTATTGTAAAATATAATTATTTTTTTCAATAAACTTTATCATATATAGAGTGAAATTTTAGATAGATTGTGAAACATTATATGTGTGTGTGTGTGTGTGTGTGTGTGTGTGTGTGTGTGTGTGTGTGTACACATACATATATAAATTTGTGTACACACACACACACACATATATGTAGATATGTAATGTTTCACGGTCTATCCAATATTTCATCATGCATGTGATAAAGTCTAATGAAAATAATAATTATATTTTATGATAGAAAAATTACAAACACAATCATACAATGTTCAAATTACAATGTTTCACGGTCTATATATGTATATGTGTGTGTGTATATAGACACATACATGTGTATATATACACTCACATAATATATATGCATGTGTATATATGTATGTGCATGTATATATGTGTGTATATATATAGATATTTTGTAATTATGTAGCACCTTAGTCTTATACACTTGGTAAACTCAAAACTTGGCTATTTCTCTTAGTCCTACATATGTCTTGTGTAATCACATAAAAGTAGTTTATGAGCATTTAAAGTGCTACTTGAGATTACATATCTCTGACTTAGTCTTAAATATATTCTAGATCCTATTATCACACTTATCTAGCCTTCATGTGGGCCACAAACATCCCTAATTGGTCTTAAATCAGTCCCAAACCCTCATTTCCTAATCTTGGCCCTTCATGCTTAGTGTTTTACTAGCTAGACACTAGTGCCATAATGACACTAGCACCACATGGCACTAGTGTCTCAAAAATGGTGCTAATATCCTTTACCTTTATTTTTCCTAAATGAATATATTTTCAAAACTAGATCCTCCTAGGGTTGGCCTAGACCTCTTTTATCACCCACACAAGCATCAAAATAGTATATATATATATATATATATATATATATATATATATATATATATATATATATATATATATATATATATATATATATGACTTATAGTCCTCTAACCACTAGATGAAAATCAAATGCAAAATACACATTCAAACTTAGAACAAGTTGTGAACAATTAAAGTTATCAATTCCTATTCTGCCCTACTTCTACATACTACCATTTATAGCAGTCTTAAGCTCATATTACCCAGATTTTTATCTCAAGCACATTTGAGGCATCAAGGCCACTATCATACTAGTTTTACTTGCACTTGTGCCAACATTTAGGTGGGAAGAACTACATTGGTCTTGATCTCTCCTTAAAGTATTGGTATGTAGACAACTCTCTTCACAGTGAGGTGTTGAGGATGTCTTACTTATCCTACTAATAAACACACCTTTCAACTCATATCAACCAGATTCCCTAGCTACATGGAGTATTAGGGTTTATTAACTAAATCAATCATTATAGACAAAATATAGGGTTTCAAAACTCATGCAGATAGGAACATATCTTAGAGATTCAGACATAGGTACACCCAAAAGCTCAAGACAATCATGTACAAAGGACATTACCACCAATATCAGGACACTATCAACACATATCCAATAATGGTGTTACTATCTAATTATGGCACTACTATTCAGAAGGGGTTCTAATACTAGAATCTAGTTTATGACACCTAGACCAACTTCCACCTCAGTTTCTAGCACCCAAATCACCAGTCTTAGTTGTTTTCCAACTAAGTTATTATTTGCACTATTTTTTGCTATTTAAAAAAAAGTCAAAGCTAGTCAATTCTATAACAAATCAGTGACTATATTTATTGCATATTATTTTCTTGATTTATTTTACTTAGTGCTTTAACAAATATAGGATTTAAATATAATTAATTCTTAAAAGGTTAAAATATTTTGTGAACCCAACTTACTTCAAATATTGCATAAACCCTAACCCTAGATAACCTTGGGGTTTATGTTTCTAGCCTTCTAAGACCCACACTCAAATTTCAAATCCAAATATCTTCTGATTTTTCTTTGATATAATCATGATAATTATGATAAAATAAGTTTATCACTTTTTTTTACATAGTTTAATACTTTCATTTACATGTTTGTTTCCTTTAATTCAGAATGAACTCAGAAAAAAGATAAACACATGTATATATGATGTTTTATATCAATTGAAATGCATATCATATTTATTTTTATCTCTGGCGTGTTATTGTTATCTTATGTGGAATTAAATTAAGAAATAAATCCTTACATACATAGAGGATTTATTACATAAGCTAATAACCAAGTTTTAAGTTTCAATGTCATATCTTATGCACAGGAAAAAGTATCTTTCTCCTCCTCATCTCCATGAGGGTGATAGTTACTTTCTCTCTAAGCAGGTCCATGATATCACTCCATGAGATGAAGCAACCTATACCATTGTCATTAATCTCCATACTCATCCTATTCACACCTCTTTCCTATAGGGTGTGTGCCTACATGTTTAATCAAAAGTAATAAGGGTTTGTACTTGTGAGACTCTAAGGGATCAAATTATTAGTATAAATAAGCTAATATCATATTTACAGAATCAAGATCGATTATTAAGTGCACCTGTCACATTATTGAAAAATCACATTACATTTACACAGTCTTCAAAATATGCTATCGTAAACCATGTATATGCATCTACACCTAACAAAGTTGTGCCTAATGCCCTTTAATATCCAAATCATAAATCACAACAAAGAACATTTATAAATAGTGATTTAAAAATCATTAAATGATTAAATAAACATTCAAGTGAGGTACTAAGGGAAATTATTAAATATAAGTTGATCAAACTACCCCCTCTACACTCAGTAAGGAGATCTAGATATTATTGTGCATATCATAGAATGCATGGGCACCACACCGATTCATGTTTAGTATTGAAAAGGAAAATACAATAGATAATGGATATATATGACTTACATAGTGATACATCATCCAAATAACATATAATGGCACATCTACAAATTAAAAAAGGGTCAAATTTTAGAAATAGTATAAAATTGGCTACCAAAGCATAACTTAAAACAATAAAAAGTTCACACAACACAATCACAACAAGAAATAGTACAACAAGCATAGGTAAAGCAAGTTAAAAATGCAAATCTACCTCCCTAAAATGAGCCTCAACTTTTAAAGTAGTATGGATTTGGTCAAAAATATCTATAACAATTTGATTATCATGGTCAAGGTTTGGGCAAACAAGCCCAAAGCATCACTACTCCTATTCTAGCATTTGATAATGTTGGTCAAAAAAGTTTGGGATTTATTGAAAATCCTAAGACAAATCATTCACAGATATAGTTTATTAAGGCAAAATATCTAGATACATAGGACATGTTGCAAAAATATCAATAACCCCAATTGCAAAGTCAAAATCATGCTAAGCCAACAAGCATTTTCAAAAAAGGCTTTCAAGAAAAAGAGCCTCCACAACACCATATGTCTACAATAAGCACATTTTTAAAGAGCAAAATCACAATCAATATTCCAAAGCACAATTTAAAAAGGTCAACTTCACAGTACAAGACAATTATCTCTAGTATTCTTATTTATTATGATTCTGATGATGAACAATACTCAGATTCATACTGCAACACCATTTAATTATAACATAACAATTACATTACATGAAAGATTACCATTCCTATTTTTGACAAAGGCCACATTGATAGTGAGTCTCCCATGAGACTCATCGGTTAGAATTTTTCCTCCCTACTTGTACATACTTTCCTTCTCTCTTGTTCCTTGTACATAGTTTATTTTCATGTTGCTTGTACATAGTTTATTATAGAAAATACAAAAATAATACCATATGTCAAAAACACAAAAACATTCAAATAATTACTCAGAAAACACAAAATTATAAATTACATGCATTTTTATGTTTATACATCTTATATTTTCTAGACACTACATATTCTATCTATCTTAATATAGTCAATTTTATCATACATGCATGCTTCACTTTTTCTTATTGAGTGCTTGTAGATTGCTACAGGACTTGGGTCCACTACACCGATCTAGACTTGTTATTATTTACCAACTAGGGGCATATACACTGATACATGGGGTTGACATATTCGCCCACTAGGGGGCACCCTATACATAATTTTGATTTCTAGGTCCTATATTTTTATACTCTACATCCCAACTTTAGCATTGTTATATCTTGATATTGATCATGCTACTCTTACTCAAAAAAATTGCCAACTATTATTACTTTAGACTCAACATATGTACATCTTAGCTTTTATATAGACTTGTATTACATATTCATGCATACTTTCATTTCTAGCTTCCTTAGTTTAGGCTTGATTATATCTCTATGCTTCTTCTATTTGAGGGCATTTGAATATGCTATTATTGAAACAATTAATGATTAAGTGGTGTTATTTATGTACCCTTAATACATTAAATTACATTCATTAAATAATAATATATTTTATTATTTACCATGAGTTTATCCTCGTATAAATAAATAAAAATATATATTAAATAATCGTTGAAGAGGTTGGACCCATTAATGTGGTGATTAAAAAAAGTTACATTATAATGGTCAAATCACCTTGCCTATATAATAAAAAAATTATATTGTAAGATCTAATGAAAAAAGGAGAGTTGAGACAAATGAGGAAATGTGGAGAACACATTTCCAAGTTATGTGAAGATTGTTTGAGAAGTGAGAGAAAGAAAGGTCCTATTGGGTACTTGTTAGTTTCTCATAATATAAATAATCTTTGTGAGTTTTTTAGCTTTTAGAGGTTTTCCCACGTATATGTTGTGTTGGTATCATGTATGCCTTTGCTCTTGATCTCATATCTAGACCTATTAATCATATGCATTATTTTGCATAATTTATCATGGCATCAGGGCTTGTGATGTGTTGATCAAGTGTTAAGGTTGAGATCAAGCTTGTTGAATTGTCTTCAAGCTCATTTTTTCTCAAAAATCCACTTGTAGATTTTATGGCACATTCATAAGACTGTTGTGGAGCCTCTCTTCATCAAGTTCATGATCTGTGCACCACAAGCATTCATTGGTATATCTAACCAACTAGAGCCATTTTAAAGATATTTTCAACCTTGTGGAAGACTTACATAGCCCATGGTATGGTCTTTTACAAGAAGATTTGGTAAGGAAAAATCAATTTCAAGATTTTTATTGTTATTTGGCATTTAAATCTGTCAAAAAATATTTCTCGTAGCTTTTTTAGAGCCTCTAAGGCATTTTTTGAAGATTTTCAATTTTTATCTCTCCTCCCATGCATTTTTTTTAGCATGAGAAAATAAAAAATTTATGAAATATTAATTTTTGGGCAGCAAATCTTTGTTTTGATCTCTCTATTTACTTCATTTGGTCATTTCTAAATAGTTTTGATATTTATTTTTCTTGATTTGGTCTTTTGTAGATCATTTCAAATTTTCTCTCTCCTCCTAAACATGAATTTTTGGCATGTGTGAGCTAAAACTCAGTGAAATATCAATTTTTGGGTAGTAAAACTTAGTTCTGGATTTTCTATTTGCTTAGTTTGGCCATTTGGAGTCAATTTTGAGCTTTATATGGTCTGATTTGGCCTCTTGAAGCCTGTAAAAGTTCCCCTGCTTTCCTCCATGCACCATACTTCTACTTGTATGGCCCTGTGCAACAACAATAGTCAAAAAAATAATTTTTTTGTACAAAAAAAATATTTTTGAGGGTGCTAAGTGTTTAGTTTGGCTAGTAGAAGGAGGTTTTGAGTTTTGTATGACCTCTTTAAACTTTTAGAAGCTCCCTTGCTATCTCCAATGTGCCACCATACCTATAGAATGGCATCCATGTGCAAAAATAACAAAATAAAAATAAAATTTTGAACATCAAAATTGGTTTTTGAAGGTTCTATAGTCATCAAGGGCCCTGTGGAGGATTGTTTGGAAGATCTTAAACCCTGTGGTGGGCTCTTGAAAATTTTAGTAGCACCTCTGCTCTCATGCTTGCATCATACTTATGCTACTGCTTCCTCCGTGTGCGTAAATGACTAGTAATTATTCTTTTCAATGTATTTATTAATTAGGGTATTTAATAAATACTTTTATTACATGCATGTGGGGGTCCCTCTTTTTTAAGTTTTTTTAAGAGAATATTTTGAAAAAATTAATTATTACAATCAAATTTTTTTACATGCATTTAATATTTTGATTTAAGAAACAACAAAATTAATTAAATACATTTTAAATCATTTAGCTTGCATGTGAAGTCTTGTATTGGACAAAGGGAAGTTGACTAGTATTTTTAAAAAAACACTTATATATTCAAGGTCTTTAAATTAAATCTCAATCTCAATATACTTTTTTATTAAAAATTAATTTATTTATTTTTAAATAATTAGTTAAAAAGTCTGGTTATTAGTCATGTAAAATCTCACATGTGAAGCTTGCAACACTTTTGACACTCTTGACTTGTCGTATTCTTTGTCGAAGATGGTCATGTGACTAGTCGATCTTTAGGTTTTTATACCTTTCAGACATATTAGGATGATATTTTATTTGATTTGAAGCTTCTTAATATGAATTTTCGTATATAAGTTGTCTTTGCGACACTTGCAACTTTTGCCCTTATTGCAGTTATTTATGTTTTTTAAATTGTTTTGCAATCAAGTAATTGGCTAGTGTTGTTTAATCACTAGAATATTTATTTTTATTACAAAATCAACTATAAAACATGTTAAAAAATTTGCTTTCTAAACTTTTTTTTTTGGTTTGATATAAAATGCAAACTTGTAGTTTTGACTTTAAAAGGAAGAAGAAATATTCATGACTCAAATTATAATATGAATTATACCTAATAAGATATGTAATGTTTGGTTAACTTAGTATCAGATTATTAGTGAGTTTATTATATGTGCATCACATAATTTGCTTGTTAAATTTAACATGCTCGATTGCAAGCTTACATATACTCCTATTGAAGGTTGTGTTAAATATTTATCCAAAAATTATGTTCGATAAAGTTAACCCCTCTTTACAAAAATCTTGTTGGTAGTTTGATTTATCTAACCATTACTAGGATAGATATTTCATATGATGTGGGTGGTACTTTCAGAATCATGCAGGATCCATACTTAGATAATTAGAAATTAGTAAAACGGATACTTCAGTATATAAAAGGAACTATAAACTTCGGTCTATATTATTATTCCTTTGATAATGCTAATTTATTTTTATTTTATGATGCTAACCATACAATGCTATTATGAGTCTACTTTTGTATATGTGTTTATGTTTGGTGTAGGTGCTATCACTAGGAGCACTTCATGTGAAAGTTGTTAAATAAACTTTGTGGCTATAAATGATGATACAAGAACATCATGTGGAAGTTCATTATTGTACCAACCTTCTTGGTTATTTTCAAAGTTATATAGCTTTGGTGAAAAATCCAATACAACACCAATGAACTAAAGCCTATTTAAATTCATTCAATGTTGGGCCTATCAAAGTTGTCATTGAAGGAGAGTGTGCATGATAATGTCACTTATTAATAGCCATATGGATCGTGCATTTTATTCCTTCTCTCTATACTTCTTCTCATTTTAAGACATTGTAATATATCACTTTATGTGATTTTGGTAAACTTCATATAGAAGTCTACATTATACCCAATACATAGTAACATAGAGGTACTTATGTTATAAAAGCCTCCACTATGCTTAGTTCAGTATTTATAAGAAATTATGGGATGTATTCTCATTGTGAGATGTAATCTCATGATCATGCCAACCTAAACTCACTCTAAGTGGTTTAAGGTAATATAGTGTAATTCATTTAAAGGTGCCTATAGGGAAACAATACAAAACCTTTAGGTGTCTATGGGTGCATAGTGTAATTTCTTTAAAGGTGATTATGCGACTATGGTTACATAGTGTAACACCTTTGGATATCTATAGTTGCATAGTGTAATTCCTTTAAAGGTGACTAGGTGATTCTGGTTACATAGTGTAATACCTTTGGGTGACTATGTTTACATAGCATAATTCTTTTAAAGGTGACTATGGCATGATGAAGGATGTTTCATTCAATTATTACGTCTTAAAAATCATCATGTGGATGGTTCATGGAGTGTAAATTTGTTATGTTGTTACTTCCTAAACCCATCATGTGGATGGTTCATGGAGTATAACTTCATTGTTATAAAGGTGATTAGATCATGTATCCCCACTTAACAACAAGGGGGAGTATTGAAATAATTAATGGTTAGGTGGTGTTATTTATGTACCCTTAATACATTAAATTGCATTGACTAAATAATAATATAGTTTATTATTTATCGTGAGTTTATCCTTGTGTAAATAAATAATAAAATATAATAAATGACCTTTGGAGGGGTTGGACCCATTAATGTGGTGATTGAAAAAGGTAATATTATAATAGTTAGATTACCTTACCTAAAAGAGTTTATATTGTAAGATGTAATGAAAAAAGGAGAGTTGAGACAAATGAGGAAATGTGGAGAACACATTTCCAAGTTATGTGAATATTGATTGAGAAGTGAGAGAAAGAAAGACTATATTGGGTACTTTTTAGTTTCTCATAATATGAATAATCTTTGTGGATTTTTTACCTCTTGAATGTTTTCCCACGTATATCTTATGTTGTTGTCATGTATGCTTCTAGTCTTGATATCATATCTAGATCTATTTGCTCGTATGCATTATTTTGCTTAATTTATTATGTTCTTTGGATCTATGCCATTTTTATTCATAATATGTATGCTTTGGACATGTGCCCATGTCCTTATGTGTTCCTCCCTAACTATGTATGCGGACATTTGAACATGTCCTTTTATGTGGCTCTAAGCCAACTTGCTTGTTGCTTGTGTATGTGGATATTTGAACATGTCCTTGTATGTATTATTTCCTTATATTTAGGGAAATCTGCTCATGTCCCTTGTATTGTGGCCCTTTGGCCTACTTTGTGTGACTCATGTGTTTTACATGTATGATTTATTTTATGCATCATGGTTATGACACTTGTCTCTTGTTTGTTACACACAATAGTTTTTGATGTCATGAGGGACCTCATGCATTTCCTCGTTCTACTTGGGTGTCGTGATGGACATCATGCCCCATCCCCCTAGGTAGCTACCCAATTTTACTCAAATTTGTTGTTACATACATTGTTATATCTATTTTGACACCCTTGTGAATGCTAGACATGACTTAAATCTTACACTACATACTTATGCTCATATTATCTTACATTTTAATGTTATGAATGTACATTATATTGGATTATTATGTAGTTATCATATGTGCTCTGGCTAACACACATTTTTTAGAGCTTTTTCTTTTAAGGATAATTCTTGCACAGGTTCAACAACTCCCTTCAAAAGAGGGGGCATTCACAGGGGTTTGTCATAGAGATCAAGATCCTATATTGTACTCACAATACATTTTTAGCACATAGGCTTAGATTATAGAAATCAAACTCAGGTAAACATAGTGGAAAAATAGTGACATAAAGAGCAGTATAGTTGCATAGAAATTAGACCAGAAGGACACTAGCACCCAAATTAGGACACTAGCACCGCATTTCCAAAAATAACACTATTGTCCAAGACATGGCACTAATGTCCAGTAGATTTGGTTTTAGAAAAACCTAGATTGACTAGAAAATTAAATTAGGTACAATACATGTTTGTATAGTTTTAGTTAATTATTTATCAAATTTGCTCAATTTTATTCAGATTCATATTAGTTCAACTCAAATTCATATTAATTTGCTTAGATTGGGGGCATCATAAATGGCATGACTATTCCCATTTCAGTCAGATACTCAAATACATGTTATAATAACTCAGTCAAAAATCCATATGCTTAGATATTAGATTTAGGGGCATGTGCATGACAAATTATTTTTGTATGCTCACTTACACATCGGTTGATCAGATGGAATGACAAATTCTATGTCATTCTCTACATTGTATACATCCAACATCATATTCTAGGTTACACACTAGTTTCATGCCTTATTTCATCTATAGTGGTTGGAACTATTGAGTGGCCTGAAGCTACCAAATGTACCTGAGTGGTCATAGAGCCACCTAATGTACCCTAGTGGTTGTAGAGTCGACATACCCAATTAGATATTTATAATTAATTCATGTAGTTCAGTTTTAGATGAATTTACTACACATGGGTGGGTAATGATGGAGTTATAGCCTACTTGAGTTCTTGAGTCACCTACATGAGAGGGTTGGATATGTCATTAGTCTAATCCAAAATATTCACAAGTCATGATCCATCGAGCAAGGGTGGGCAATGATGGAGTCAAAATTAGATTGAGTTCTTAAGCCACCCACACATTATGATTGAGAAAACCATCAGCTTAGTCCAATTTTTTCATCGATTGATCATTATATGCATGCACACATAAGTTATCACTAGTTTTATGCATTACTTTGTGTATTCATTGATGTGTATTTATTCCTTTACTCCCTTCTATCTCTTTACCCAATTTTTCTCAATTTTACTTATTTACTCAATTTAGTATTTTGATTTTGATATCTCTTAAGTGAGGATTGATTTATGCACATTTCACTTGCAAGACACACATTTGAGCATGCCTCACATACTCAGACCCAGCTTCATGGGCTTCACCTCCTATGTAATTCTAGGTACACTTCTTTTTATTTTATCCTAGTCATTTCAATTTGTTGCATTTTTAGAATGGGGGGGAGATGTAATCACTTGAAAGTAGTATTTGAGTGATAAAAGTGCTACTTAAGACTACCTATCCCTAGACCTATTCTAGAGCCTATTATCACACTGATATAGCCTTCGTGCAGTCCATAAGCATCCTTAGTCATCCTTAAAGCAATCCCAAACCCTCATTTCCTAATCCTAGCCCTTCATACCTAGTGTTCTTCCAATTGGACACTAACACCATAATAAGGACATAAGTACCACATGTCACCAAATGTCCTTTACCTTTTTTCCACAAACAAATATACTTTCAAAATTAGAACCTCTAAAGGTGAACCTAGACCTCTTTTATCACCTACACAAGCATCAAAATAATATATATACATGAATTTTATCCCTCTAACCACTAAATGAAAATTAGATGCAAAACACACATTCAAACTCAAAACAAGTTGTGCACAATTAAGGTTATCAATTCCTATTATGCCCTACTTCTACATACTACCATTTAAAATAGTTTTAAGCTCATATTATCCAAATTTCTAGTCTCAAGCATATTCAAGGCACTCAATGCCAATATCATACTAGCTTCACTTGCACTAGCATTTAGGTGGGGAGAACTACATTAGGCTTGATCCCTCCTCAAAGTATTGGTATGTGGGCAACTCTATTCACAATGAGGTGTTGAGGATGTCCAGCCTACCCTACTAACAAACATACTTTTTAGCTCATATCAATTAGATGCCCTAGCTATATGGAGGATTAGGGTTTATTTACTAAATTAACCATTACAAGAAAAATACAAGGTTATAAAACTCTTACACGTAGGAACAAACCTCAAAGATCTAGACATAGGTGCACCTAAAAGCTTAAGGTAGCCCTGTATAGAGGACATTACCACCAATATCAGGACATTACCACCTCATTTCTAATAATGGTGTTATTGTCCAATTATGGTGCTATTGTCTAGAAGAGGTTATGACATTAGGATCTAGTTTATGACACCCAAACTAGCTTCCACTTCAGTTTTTAACACCCAAATCTTCCATCTCAATTGTTTTCTAGTTAAGTTATTACTTGCACTATTTATTGTTATTTTTATTAAAGTCAAAGTTAGTCAATTCTATAAAAAATTAGTGGCTATATTTATTGCATATTATTTTTTGATTTAGTCTACTCAACTCTTTAACATAAGATCTAAATGGAGTTGAGTCTTAAAAGGTTAAAATACCTTGCTTCCTCAAGCCTTCTATCTACTCTATCTTGTGCCTCTTGGCCTATCTCTTAGTCCAACTAGTCTTATATTGATGACACAGACATCCTATCTTACTCAAAATGTTTAAAATGTACTTATCTTACACCTTTACAAGTTTTAAGACTGTACATGTTTTGTTACTCCCTGAACACTAACATCTAGGATAGATATTAGTGTCAATGTTATTGTTATGTCCCGACATAAGTGTCTAGTGCCCTAAAGTCATCCAATTTGCAATTGAAACATATTCCAATTGTTAATATAAGTGTTTTAATGCAAGTTATCTCCCTATATGATTGGTATACATATAATTTTAACCCTCATTCATTCCTCACCTAGAAATTAAACCAAAGAGACTAAGGCACTTATCAAAAGCACTCTATCAACCATTCAATTGATCAAAACTTCCCTATTTCTATACCAGTCATAAATACAACACATCTACAAGTTTGATTTTACCAGTCATAAATATAATAGTCATAAGGTCTTATTTTCCAAGTTACAAGCTAGGTCAATATTTCACTTGATTTACACACATTTTATGATTCACACACAAGCCAACACATAGGGGAGAACTACATCAATTTGAGGCCCTCTTCAGAGTTTTAGATATGTAAGTAGCATACTTTGATAGTGGGGTTTTTGGAGTCAACTTGACATTGTGTGCCCATGAACCCATTTTACCCAAGGTCACATTGAAGATAGAAAGATAGGGTTTTATCATTTCATAAGGAATGATAGAATATGACCTAGATTTAAATGCACTAGAGTGAAGGTAAAGCAAAACCCAAAAGCAACCAGGTGGTCACATCCTATTTTATTAGATATTCTATATAGAAAACTAACATCAAACCCATACAATAATGTTGACATAACTATTTTAAGCTAACATTACTATTTAAAGTGCCAGAAGCACCAGATCTAGAATATGACAATTGTTCTAGAACTATCTTCCCACTTGCTTTCAGCCTATCCTAGATCCAGATCTATATTAGCATCAAAACCAACTAAGTACCTTATTTTATGTCATTTTATATATCTATCATAGTTATACTTTCCAGTAATAACTTATCTCAGTTTAATAAATTTAATATATGGTATATTTGAATTTAACATTTAATTGGCCTATATATATATGATATTCACCCTTGTGCCCTATCATTTCTATATTTTTAACACTATCTACCCAAGAGGATCCACATGAAAATTAGGGTTAACATTTGGTAAACCTAACATTTGAGCATCATTATTGTATATGGATTCTATTGTAGATGCTTATTTCCTACCTTGTCATAATCTTTGTGTTCTTTTTCTCTTTCATCACGGATGACATTTATTGCTTTGATGATTATGACTATGAAACCCTTTAACAATATTTCAAATCAATAATCAACATCAATTACTCTTGCATTCCTCAAGTGTTAAGGCATATAATATAAAATCATTGAATGGTGGTAGCTATTATCCATCTAATCAGGCCCATGCTCCCATCGCTTCAAGACATGATGTGATCCATACTAAGGAGGATCCAAATCTTTTTCCCTTGCCTTCTATACCAATATTGGTTTTATGTGGAGAAAGGGTACCTTCATTTGATCATGAAATTTCTATCAACTCCATAAAGAAATCATGGAAGATTATAAATCATCTATAAAGGGGATGTTCTTTCGAGTTCATTGATCAAAACCCCTCCTATTCCTACATTTCCAAATAATATTCCCCTTATCAAGTGTGATGATTCTTCCTATCCTTCATTTGATAGTGAAAGTTTTCAAAAGGTTAACTAAGAAATTATGACATCTTTACCAAGTCATATTAAGCCATCAAAAAAAGGGAAAAATTTTATACTTAAAGAACATTACAAATATAAGGTGCCAAAACTTTCCAATATGACAATGGTGGATGCATCACATTCTTTACATATTTCAAGCTCCTCAAGCAAAATATTACATAATATTGGCCTTCGATATTTACTCAAATATGGGTATGAAGGACAAGGATTGGGAAAACATGAACAAAGTATTACCCATCCTATATCTCTTAAGCATAATCAAAATTGGCAAGGCTTGGGGTATTCAAGAAAAATCATGGATCACCAACAACCTATCAACAAATTAAACATAGGTGCACATGGATGCACACAAAAATTAGGAACCATCACAAGGGGAATCAATGTTACAAAACTTCCAAGAGAATCAAACAATCAAGCTCCCTTTGGTGATCCATCCTCATGGAATGAAAATGGTGGATATAAAATCAGATCAAGGAAGAGGTATAATAACCAAAATTGAGGAGCGTATATATGCTCATCCTTTCATACCTCCTCTTCATTGAACACATTGGATCAATCATATGAGAACCAAGTTCTGTTACATCATATTTATCATGGGGAGCATTATTAAAAGGCTTCACAACAAATTTTATAGATCATAACACAATAGGATAATACTAATACTATTTTGTCTATGTTGCTTGAATATAACATGATTTCATTACCTTTTACTCTACACAGGTCAGGTAGTCACCTTTTTCCTCAAGAAGGATTGCCATATTGTAACTACCATCAGATCACAAGACACAATGCAAGTCAATGTGGGGCTTTAAAGGTCAAAATTTAAGAATACAAGTGTGATGAAAAAATATATTTTTTTCCTCAGAACAAAATCACGTCCAATATTTCACATCTTTATGAAGAAGACCAACCTTCAAGCCCACCTACATGTGGACATATTATAGTTTCTACAAATATCTATGGGTTATGTTGTACATATATTTTAATTGGCACATAATGGGACTCACTTTGTAGCAGGATGTTTTTTGAACAAATAGAACATCATATGGATGAGCTAAATAAAAATCCATTAAATCCAGACTCCCTTAGATACATACTTATACCTATAGCATACAAATCAAAGATTATATATTCTATGATATGGGTAACAAATCTGAAATTGAATTTCACTGTGCATATAGATTGGTCTTAGTTGGCCGATATGGAAGCAAAGCTTGATATGAAAATCATGTGTCTTACATTTAAATTTTAAGATAACGAAATACACATGTCATTTGATGGGTACAATGATAAATATGTGATAACATCACATAGAATATGTTTACCAAAATGCATCACAACATGTGCTATGATAAGTCATAAGACACGTTGTCATATGAATAGCAAAATTGAACTAATGGATAGTCCTTTGCATAACAATCAGGAAAATGGCTAGTTATTTACATTTAAATTGGGTCTTTTCATTTTCCAAAATTCTAAAAAAGCCAAGAAATTTAAAACATTCAAAAATCCAAAAACATTTTCAACACGTATATGTTATATTAGCTCCTTGGCATTTATGTGTTAGTTCCATGTTGAGGGTTAGCATATCAGTTTCTCCTACATATACATCTACAAGTATACACATGTGCATGATTCTATGCACTTATGGGTATTGGGATTTCCCTTTACTCATGTCACCAAGATGTGGGGGGTATCCATGTTCTATAATCTTGATACTTCCAAGTTATATCATTTTATGGTCACATGACATTATCATGATTAGGATATTGTGTACTTACACATGCCTTATCAATGCTTATATATTGCACACGGTACTTTATATGTTATATACTTGACATAATTTTCTAACACATTGGATCCATGGGCCACTATGACAAGCTTATGCTAGTTTTTTATGCTTTACTTTATGCACTTCCTTGAGTGTCTTGCCTTACTTGTTTCATCATTTAAATATGCTCCTTTGATTGTGCCCCCCCCCCATGTCTATGTATGCCTTATTTCACATTTACATCATGTCATTATTTGTGGTATGTACAATTGAATATGTCATCCTTACTTTCATGGACATTTGATTAAGTCATGTCCCCTTTAATTGTGTGACTTTTGAACATGCCCCTTGTTTGTGGTCTTCTTTGACCATTGCTTGTTGACTTACTTTTGAGTGCTTTTGTGTGTGTTCTTATTTTATTTTTGAGTTTATATTAGTACTATCTAGAAGTTTACATGATATTTATCATGCATCTTAAGTGTACATGTGATCACATTGGTTATATGCCCTTCAATTACATATTTATCTATGGACATTTTTTTACATGGTACATGATTCAATCACACAATATATAACTATATGGTTATCTTCTTCCGTTGAGGTGAGGTAACTAATAGGTACTATTTTTACCTCACATCAAAGGGGGGAATATCAGTGGGGGCATGACATATGGACATGGTTTCCACATATTCATAGTTTTTAGATTCAATGAGGGCATGCTTTGGAAGCATATTCTCCACACTCATTCAATATTTGGTACTTATATCAGTTTATAGATTCATTGGGGGCATGTCATATGGATATGTCTTCCACACATTCAAATTTTTTAGATTTAGTGGAGGCATGATTTGGAATCATGCTATCCACACTCATTTAGTATATGGTACTTATATTAGTTCATAGATTCAATGGGGGCATGATTTGGAAGCATGTTCTCCACACCTATTTAGTATTCAATATCTTCAGTTTATAGTAGGGGCATGCTTTAGAAACATATCCTCCATATTAGTACTTATATCAGTTTCATATTTATCTATATATAGTGGGGGAATACTTTGGAATCATTTATTCCATACTTACATAGTTATCCAAATTGGCCAAAACACATAGTTATATGATTCAAATTCACAGTTGCAGCAAAATTCTATATATTGGTAAAATTGTTATACATAGTTTCAACATTAGACACATATAAGGTGCATATGTTATGTAACATGTGTCTAATATTGAAAAATATAAATTAATTTTGGATTCCAAAACCATTACACATATTGATACCTCATAGACTTTTATGGAATTTATCAAACCAATCTACTACAGTAGTTTGTTCACCTTTTAGTATGGTTGAGGTGATCAAATCACTCAATATTTCCAAGTTTTTAGGTTAGATTGATTGTATCAACCAACCTCACCAGGTTATAAGTATCATTGGGTTGCATGACTGAGTTAATCTCAACTACCAGGTGGCAACTCACTTTTTCTCCAAATTTGGGGGCATGTGCCTTCCAATCTGTGTGTGTGTGTGTGGGGGGGGAGGGGGGATATATGCACTTTAAATATTTACCTATATTTATCCTAATCTTAGTTTTAGAGCCTTACAATGATACATATTTCACAAAACAACTTGTCAATAGGCAAGGTGGTTACGTCTAAACACGTGTATTCCTAAATATTATTCTTTTATTTTCAATCTATTTCAAGTAATTTTAATCCATATTATATGCACTAGATTTACACTGTAACATGATCTTGGTTACAAGTTAGTCACTAGCAGAACACTCAAATTCAACTCAAACAAAGACAAGGTGTCCATACACAATCAAGTATTTATTCCTTTCCTTTAAACTAAAATGTTCATTATTAGATTAAAGGGGAGGAAAATGTAGATGATATTTTATGATTATGTAGCACCTTAGTCTTGTACACTTAGAAAACTTAGACCTTGGTTATTTCTCTTAATATTAATAATGCCTTGCTTTCGCAAGCTTCACATATAATCTATATTGTGCCCCTTGGCTTATATCTTAGTCCAACTAGTCTTATACTGATGACATAAACATCCTATCTTATTATTAATGATTAAAATATACTTATCTTACACCTCTATAAGTTTTGAGCATGTAACTATTTTGCTACTCTTTAGATAGTAACATCTAGGACAAACAATAGCATTAACATTAATGTCATATTATAGTACAAGTGTTTAGTACCCTAAAGTCATCCAATTTACAAATGAAATGTATTTCAATGGTTATTCTGAGTGCTTTAATGTGATATCTCTCCCAATAGGATTGGTATAAATATAATATCAACCCTCATTCATTCCTCACCTACCAATCAAACCAAAGAGACCAAGACACTTATCAAAAGCACTCTATCAATCATTCAATTGATCAAAACTTCCCTATTTCCATACCAATCATGGGTACAACACATATATAGGTCTAAATTACTAAAGGAGTAGTCATAAGGTCTTATTTGCCAAATTACAAGCTAGGTCATTATTTTACTTACTTTACACACATTACATGATTTACACAGAAACCAACATGTAAGGGAGAATTACACCACTCTAAGGCCCTTTTCAGAGTATTGGCTATGTAAGAAGTTCCCTCTAATAATGAGGTCTTTGGGATGAGATCAACACCATGTTCCCCCTAACCCATTTTCTCCCAAAGTCACATTGAAGATTAAAATCTAGGGTTTTGCCATTTGTTACGCCCCTAACCTATCGCATGCATGAGGATAGGAATAGCCAACTTGTGGCTTAATTATCCCTCTTTGATGCTATATCACATTTCTCTATGCATTCTTTTGGTTAGTAGGTTGGCCTATGGAGTAACCATGGCCTAGATAGACTATATATAGGAGGTAGTGGGTAATTGTTTATCATCATATTATGAATTCTACTTTTATTGAAGTTTGTGGAGGTTGCCCCCTCAAAGTGGCTTGTCTATTATCATATATTCTGATATATTTTAGTCATATCTAGATCTATTTATGCTATTTTACTTTACTGTTGAAGTAATTTCATTAAAAGTGGTATCAGAGCTACTATTTGGGCAATCTTATGGTTGAAACCCTAATTTTTTAAATTTGGATATATCTACAAAAAGGTTGAGAATTTATATGCAATTTTTTTTACTATAGGTGAGAAATAATTAAATTAAGCTTACATTAAAATTTTAGCTCATTTTGATTTGTTTTACAAAAGTTATCACCATTTTATGGTTTTTCATAAAATTTCTCTATAGTGCACAATTCAAAGAATTTTTTTGAGTTATTTAAATTTTTGGAAAGCTTAGAAAAACTTAGGTTATTTTATTTGTATGTTTTGATTTTAGGCTGACATAATTCCAAAATCACTTGGTCAAAGTTGGGTCAAAAGTGCCAATCAGGGTCGACATCGTAAAGCCCTTTTATGGTAGGTCCACAAACTTAGGGCTGAGGTAAGAGTGCTGAAACTCCAAGTAAAACTCCTAACAAGGAAGAGATGGAGTTAGAAGTGGGGTATACTAGATCCTTTGTACCAGGGTTCTTTGACATAGATCACAAAGTGAGCCAACTTGACTATAATGTGCAAGGCATTAAACATGAGGTACAAGGCATACAATCTAATATGAAATCCATACAAGATAGTTTGGTAGATATTATGATGAATTTGAAAAATAATCAGTCAAATCATCTAGTTAACACTATTGCACAACCCCAATAGGGTGGTTTTCCCAACTAGTCTACTTCAAATCTAACTACATTGCCATAGAGGAACCTGTTACCAAAGGTGGACATGCACAAATTTGATGGAAAAGATCCACTCAATTGGATCAACCAAATGGATTATTTTTTTGATATGCATTAGATCCCAGGTGGATAAAAGCTTACCATGACATCCTTGTATCTTGAACCTGATCAATTCATTTGGTATCGATGGTTGTGTGCTCAAAAGAAAAATATGACTCTCAGTGTCACCTGGTCAATTTTTACAGAGGAGCTATAATTACACTATGGCAATAGTGTGACAAAGAATTACTTCAACCAACTGGAAAAATTGTGATAGACTAGCTTCATCAAGGATTATATTCATTATTTTTAGAACCTATCCTTACGTGTGGAGACAATTTCTTAGGAGAACTTGAATGACCTATTTTTGGGTGGACTCAAGGACCACATTCAACATGAGGTACACATGTTTAATCCACTTAAGATTTCTAATTCTATTATCATGGCACACAGAGTTGAGGAAATATTCATAGCCAACAAGAAGCAACCATTCACTCACTTCAAAGATCATAGCATATCGATACCAACATTTCCTCCACCTACCAGATTGACTCCGCAGCAAATTGAAGAGAGGAGTGCAAAAGGATTATGTTTTACTTGTGATATTAAGTGGAGCAAAGGACATAGATGTGCTGAGAAGAAGTTATTCTACATTAAGGGATCTAATGAAGATGAAGAAGATGATGATGCCACCAATGATGATGAGGAATACATAGAGGAAGTACCTAAAAATTCCCAACCTATAATCTCTTGTCATGTACTTTTAGGTATTAGCACTCCATAAACTCTTAAGGTGGTGGGTTTCCTCAAAAAACATAAGGTGATAGTGTTGATTGATTTAGGGAGCACACATAACTTCATCAACGATAAGTTGGCCACTCGATTGAACTATTTCATCTACCCAACACTAAAATATTAGGTCATAATAGCAGATGGTGGCACAATTAATTATTCAAGCAAATGCCATAGTATTAAACTTGCTATGGGTGAGTATAATCTCAATTCTCCTATGTTTTCTATTCCCATGGGTAACATAGACATTGTTTTGGGAGTCCAATGGCTCACAACCTTGGGTATCATTAAGATGAACTTCTAAGAACTATTCATGCACTTTCATTCTGAAGGTAGGAAAATTAAACTATGTGGATTATAGGTAAAATATCCACAATTGATTAGTTCACATCAGATGACCAAGATGCTATAAAAGGGGGTAGAGGGAATTATTGCATGATTATGTTCCATAGAAGTTCAACCCACACAAGCATCTACACATCCTGATCTACAGATGATTCTTGATGACCACCCATCTATTTTTGGGGCCATGCCAAAAGGATTACGACTAAAAAGAGAACATGATCATGCCATTTAACTACTTCTAGGGAGTCAACCACCAAATATCAGACCATATAGATATCCATATGCACAAAAAAGTGAAATTGAAAAGATGGTCCATGAGATGTTGGAGGCAGGGATCATCAAGCATAGCCAAAGTGCATATTCATCACCAGTGGTCATGGTGCAAAAGAAGGATGACATATGGAGGATGTGCCCAGATTATAGGGAACTTAACAAGTATACCATCAAAGATAAGTTTCCTATTCCAATAATTGATGATTTACTTGATGAATTGCATGGTGCTAATTATTCACAAAATTGGATCTTCGCTTGGGGTGCCATTAAATTAGAATCAAGGATGAAGATGTTCATAAAACTACTTTTAGAATGCATGAGGGCCATTATGAGTTTTTGGTTATGCCCTTTGGTCTTACAAATGCACCATCTACTTTTCAGAGCTTGATGAACACTATTTTTAGGCCATTTTTAAGGAAGTTTGTGTTGGTTTTCTTTGATGACATATTGATTTATAGTCAGACATGGGAAGCACATTTATAACATGTGAAATAGGTGTTGATAGTTTTGGAGAAGCATCAGCTTTATGTGAAGCCATCCAAATGTGATTTTGGAGTACAGGAGGTAGAGTACCTAGGTCACATTTTTTCCCATGAAGGTGTCAAAGTTGATCCTCAGAAAATCAAATCTATGATGGAATGGCCCATGCCAAAAACTGTCAAAAACCTCTGAGGGTTCCTAAGACTAGCAAGTTACTACTGAAGATTTGTGAAAGGTTATGGTAGTATAGAAACTCCACTTACTGCATTGATAAAGAAGGATGACTTCCATTGGAATGATGCCACCAGCAAAGCATTTGAGAAACTAAAAGTAGCTATGTGCACCACTCTAGTTTTGGCTACTCCAGACTTCTCAAAGACATTCACTATTGAATGTGATGCTTCTAGATCTAGGTTGGGAGTGGTACTAATGCAGAAAGGAAGACCCATTACATTTGAGAGTCATCAATTCAAAGGTAAGAATCTAAAATAACTGATCTATGAGAAAGATATGATGGCTATTCTTCATGCAGTTAAACAATGGAGGCCCTATCTGATGGGTAGACACTTTAAGGTGAAAATAGATCATGATAGTCTCAAATAATTTTTGGAGCAAAGATTATCATCTAAGGAACAACAAAAGTGGGTAACCAAAATGTTGGGTTATGATTTTGAAATCATCTATAAGAAGGGTAAAGATAATGTAGTAGCAGATGCACTATCCAAATGAGATACATCCACAGAAGCATTACTTTGTGCAATGTCCATATTGCAAGCAGATTGGGTGGATGAAGCCAGGTTAGAATGGGAGCAAGACAAGGATATATAGGTTCTAATTTAGAATCTCCAATAAGGTACTTTAGCCTCTAAAAAATTTAAATGGAAAGGTAATGTCTTATAGTATAAGGGTAGGTTATACTTGTGCAAAAATTTAGAGCTTAAGCATAAGATTCTTGCAGAGTTACATGCATCTCCAATTGGGGGACACTCAGGGTTCTTGAAAACTTATCATAGAATTAAGAAAGAATTATTTTGGGAAGGAATCAAGGGAGATGTACAAAATTTTGTGGTAGAAAGCTTGATATGCCAACAGAATAAAGGTGAGATAGTTAAGACCCCAGGTCTATTACAACCATTAGTAATTGCTAGTCAAAGGTGGGGGGAGGTTTCCATGGATTTCATCACAGGGTTGCCTTGTTCTAAAGGTAAGAATTTTATCTTGGTCAATGTGGACATGATTGCAAAATATGCCCATTTTTGTGCTCTCTTACACCCATTTTTAGCAAGTATAGTAGCATCTATTTTTTTAGAAGTAGTTCTAAAATTACATGGAACCCCAAAAATAATTATAAGTGATCGTGATCCTATTTTCACTAGTAATTTATGGATTGAACTATTTTCTTGTTTGGGTACTTAGCTAGTTCATAACTCATCTTACCACCCCCAATTTGATAGAAAAATAGAAGTGGTTAATAAATGTTTAGAGGGGTATCTCCATTGTTTTGTATTAGATAAATAGAAACATTGGGTTAAATGGCTACCGCTTGCAGAATGGTGGTATAACACATCTTTCCATACCTCTTCTAAAATGTCTCCACTTTTAGACTATATAGTTACCATCCACCTTCAATCACTTCTTCATTAAAGGTGCAAACCAAGGTTTGAGATGTGGAGGAGCACATTCAGCATCAACAAGAGTTTTGGCTAGTTTGAGAGAAAATTTGGCCTTGGCACAAAATAAGATGAAACAACAAGTAGATCAACACCGCAGTGAGTGAAATTTTGAGGTGGTTGATTGGGTATTTGTACGTTTTTAGCCTTACAAGCTTGAGTTACCTCATTCATCTCACATACACCCAATATTTCATGTTTCCTGTTTGAAGGTCATTAGATAGAAAGTTTCAGGGTAGACAGAGCTCCCAGAACTAAATGAAGAAGGACGAGTCATTTTGGAACCAGAGAAGATCCTCCAAACATGTACTAAGAGGTTGAGAACTAGAGAGATTAGGGAATATATGATCAAGTGGAAGAACCTGAGTAGTGAAGATGCAACTTGGGAAGGTGAGGATTTTCTGCAACAACATCTAGAGTTATTCAACATTGAGGACAATGTTGGTTTGAAGGGGAAGGGCATGCTACACCCCTAACCTATCGCATGTATGAAGATAGGAATAACTGAATTGTGGCTTAATTATCCCTCTTTGATGTTATATCACATTTCTCTATGCATTCTTTTGGTTAGTAGGTTAGCTTATGGAGTAACCATGGCCTAAATAGACTATATATAAGAGGTAGTGGGTAATTATTTATTATTATATTGTGAATTATACTCTTATTGAAGCTTGTGGAGGTTGCCCCCTCTTAGTGGCTTATCTATTATCATAGAGTTTGATATATTTCAATCATATTTGGATCTATTTCTACTATTCTACTTTATTGTTGAAGTAATTTCATTACACCATTTCACAAGGAGTAATAGTCCATGACCCAGTTTTGAATGCATTAGAGTGAGGGAAAAGTAAAACCCAGAAGCATTCAAGTATTCAAATCCTATTTTAAAAAATATTATATAAATGAAATTAGCATTTAACCTAAAAAATAATGTCAACACAACCATCCTAGACTGACATTACTGTCCACAGAGATAGAGGTTCCAGATCTAAAATATGATAATTATTTCAGAACTATCTTCCTACCTATTTTCAACCTGTCCTATATCTAGATCTCTATTAGCATCAAAGCCAACTATCTTGTTTTATGTCATTTTTAATATCTAACATAGTTTTACTTATTATTAATAACATATCTTAGTATAATAGGTTTAGTGTATGGTATATCTGAGTTTAGCATTTAATTAATCTACTATAGGATTTTATATTCACCCTTGTGCCCTATCATTTCTATATTCTTAACCCTATATACCAATATGATCCACATCCAAATTAGGTTCAAAACAATATGTATGTGTATGTGTGTCTATATATGTATATATGTGTGTGTATGTATATACACATATATATACATATATGTATGTGTTGTATGTATTCTATGTGCATAGACACACACACACATACATATATACATATATACATATATGAATGTATATGTGTGTGTATATACATACATACATATGTGTGTGTGTATTATATGTACACATACATATAATACACATATACATACATAGAATACACACACACATATTACTGTGTGTGTGTATGTATGTATTATATGTATATACATATACATATGCATACATATATGTATATATACATGTATTTTATATATAAACATACACATATACATATATGCATGTGTATATATATTTAGAATAAATACACACACATATGTATATATGTGTGTGTATATTGTATATATGTTTGTGTGTATTCTATATATACACTCACTTATATAAATATATGTATATGTGTGTGTGTGTGTGTGTGTGTGTGTGTGTGTGTGTGTGTGTGTGTGTGTGTGTGTATATAAAATACACACACACATATTCATACAAATATATACACATTTATACACATACATATATATATATATACACATACACACATACATACACATACAAACATACATGTATGTATATGTGTGTGTGTATATATGTGTTTTAGCCTTTTAGTATTTTGTGAATTGAGTCTTAAGTTTGTTAAAGAGTTGAGTAGACTAAATCAAGGAAATAATATGAAATAAATACAACCACTGATTTTTTACAAAATTGACTAATTTTGACTTTTTAAAAATAAATAATAAATAGTGTAAGTAAGAACTTAGTTAGAAAACAACTAAGATGGGTGATTTGGGTGCTATAAAATGAGGTGGAAGATTGTCTAAGTGTTACAAACTAGATACCAATGTCAAAACTCCTCCTTGATAGTAGTGCCACATTTGTATAGTAGCACCACTATTAGAAATGTGATGGTAGTATCATGATATTGGTAGTAGTGTCCCTTATACAGGACTATCATGTACTTTTAGGTACACCTATGTCTAGATATTTGAGGTCTATTATTGCATGCATGAGTCTTAAAAACTTGTATTTTACATGTAATGATTGATTTAGTAAGCAAAGCCTAATCCTCGATATAGCTAGGGCATCTGATTGGCATGAGTTGAAAAGTGTGTTTGTCAGTAGGGTAGGCTAGACATCCTCAACACCCCACCGTGAAGAGAGATGGCTACATACCAATACTCTAAGGATGGATCAAGCCTAATTTAGTTCTTCCCACCTAAGTGTTGGTATAAGTGTAAGTGAATCTAGTATGATAGTGGCTTTGAATGGCTTAAATGTGTTTGAGACTAGGAATTTAGGTAATATGAGTGAAGGCCTACTGTAGATGGTAGTATACAAAAGTATGGAAGAATAAGAATTGATAACCTTAATTGTGCATGACTTGTTGTTTGAATGTGTATTTTGCATGTGATTTCCATCTAGTGGTTAGAGGGCTAAAAGTCATGTATTTATACTATCTTATTGTTTATGCATGTGATAAAAGAGGTCTAAATTGACCCTAGGAAGTTATAGTTTTGAAAAGATATTTATTTGGAAAACAATGAGGTAAAAGACATTAGCACCATTTTTGGGATACTAGTACCATGTGTGGCACTAGTGTCCTTATAATGGTGCTAGTGTCCAGCTAGTAGAACACTAGGAATAGAGGGCCATAATCAGGAAATGAGCATTTAGGGATATTTAGGGATGCCTATAGACCATACAAAGGGTATATAAGTGTGATAATAGTATCTAAGATAGGTCTAAGGCTAAGTTAGAGATAGGTAATCTCAAGTATCACTCTTATCACTTAAAGACCACCACCTCGCTCTTTATTCTAAAAATGCAAAAAAGTGGAATGAATGGGATAAAGGCAAAAGAAGTATACTTGGACTTACCTAAGAGGTGAAGCCCATGAAGCTAGGTATGAGTATGTGAAGCTAGGTTTAAGTATGTGAAACATACTCCAATGTATGTCCTAAAAATGAAACATGCATAAATCAGTCCTTATGTAAGAGATATCAAAAGCATAAGACTAAATTGAATAAAGAAGAAAAACTAGGTAAAGAGATAGGAGAGAGGAAAAGAATGGATACACTTCACTAGGTATGCAAACCAATGCATAAACTTGGTGATAAGTAATGTGTTTGCATGTATATAGTGATCAATCAATGAATAGATTGGACTAAGATGATGGCTTGCTCAATCCTCATGTATGGATGGCTCAAGAACTCGATCCAATTTTGAATCCATCATTTCCCACCCTTGCTTGGTGGATCATGCCCTTTAAATAGCTTGGATTAGACTGATGGTGTGTCCAACCCTCTCATGTAGGTGGATTAAGAATTCAAGTAGGCTATGATTCCATCATTGCCCACCCATGTGTAGTAGATGCATCTAAAACTAAATTATATGAAGTAACTGTAAATGTCTAACTAGGTATGTTGACTCTACAACCACTAGAGTATATAAGGACGCTCCATGCCACTTAGGAATGCCAACCACTATAGATGGAGTAAGGCATGAAACATGTGTGCAAACTAAAATATGATGCCAAGTGTATGCATTATAGATAATGACATGGAATTTGTCATTCCATCTGATCAATCAGTGTGTGAGTATATGAAAATAATGTGCCATGCACATGCCCTCAAATCTAATATATGAGCATATGGATTTTAGATTGAGTTGTAATAAATTATATTTGGGTATCTAAACTAAATATGGGAATGATCATGCCACACATGATGCCTCTAATCTAATCAAACTAATATGAATATGAGTTGAACTAATATGAATCTAAGCAAAATTGAGTATAATTGATAAATATGTAACTAAACCTATGCGAAAATGTATTGTACGTACTATACTTTTCTAGCCAATCTGGGTTTTTTTGAAACTAAGACTACTAGACAGTAGTGCCATGTCTTGGATAGTAGTGTCATTATTAGAAACATGGTGCTAGTGTCCCAATTTAGGTACTAGTGTCTTTCTAGTCTAATGTTTGTGCAACTATATTGCTTTTTGGGTCACTATTTTACATTATGTTTACTTGAGTCTAATTTTATATCAAATGAGCTCATGTGATGAAAATGTACTATGAGTGCAATATAAGAGCCTAATATCTATGATAAACCCCTGTGAATGTCTCCTCTTTTGAGGGTAGTTGTTGAACATGTGCAAGAACTGTCCTTAAAATAAAAATATCTATAGAATGTGTGTTATCTGGAACATATATGAAACTACATAAAAATACAATATAATGTGCATGCATAACATTGGAATGTAAGATAATCTGAGCATATGTAATTTAAGATGTATATCATTTTTAGCATTCACAAGGGTGTCAAGATAGATATAACAATTTATGTAACATTAAATCTAAGTAAAATTGGGTACCTACCTAGGGGATGGGGCATGATGTCCATCATGACACCCAAGTAGGAAGGGGAGATGCATGAGGTCCCTCATGGAATCAAAATTTAGTATGTGTAATAAGTAAATACAAGTGTCATGACCATGACACATATAATAAAGTATACATATAAAACACATGAGATACACAAAGTAGGCCAAGGGGTCCCAATATAAGGGACATGGGCACATGTCACTAAATTTGAGAAAAACAATACATACAATGACATATTCAAATGTTCACATATGCAAGTAATAAGAAATTTGGCTAAGAGCCACATAGAAGGACACATTCAAAAGTCTGTAAATACAATCAAGAAGGCACACATAAAGACATGGGCACATGTCCAAAGCATACATACTATGAATATAAGTGGTGTAGAGCCAAAGAACAATGTCATATTCAAATACCCTCAAATATAAGAAGCATAGAGATATAATCATGTCTTAACTAGGTAAGTTAGAAATGAAAGTGTGCATGAATATGTAATATAAATTTGTGTAAGAGATAGGATGTACATATGTTGAGTCTAATGTAGTAATAGCTAGCAAAAAATTTGAGTAAGTGTAGAATGATCAATATCAAGATATAATAATGCTAAAGCTATGATATAGAGTATAAAAAGAAAGAACCTAGGAATCAAAACTATGTATAAGGTGCCCCCAAGTGGGCAAATGTGTCAAGTGAAGACCCATGTATCTGTGTAGATGCCCCTAATGGATAGATAATAACAAGTCTGGATTGGTGTAGTGGACTTGAGTCCTATAGCAATCTGTAAGAATTTGATAAGAACAAGTGAAGCATGTATGTACGATAAAATTGACTATACTAATATAGCATGTGTAGTGTCTAGCAAATATAAGAAATGCAAACATAATGATGTAAAAAATATATATTTTTGTGTTTTCTAAGTAATTATTTGAATGTTTTTTTGTTTTTGAAGTATTGTATTATTTTTATATTTTATAGATATAAGCTATGTTAAATCAACATGAAAATTAACTATGTACAAGGAGCAAGAGAGAAGGAAAGTATGTACAAGATGGGAGGAACAATACTAACCAGTGAATCTTGTGGGAGACTCACTATCACTATGGCCTATGCCAAATAAAGGAACTATGATCATGTGTATTGTGTGAAAGGGTAACTGTGGTCCTATAATCTATTGCATTGTGTGATCTATATCTAGCCCTATTTGTGGAGTGGTGCTATGAATCTATGACATTGACTATGGTATCCTATGAATTTTAGGGGTCTTAAGGACCCATATGGTAGAAGAAGTTGTAGGTGGCATTTGTGCCCTGTGCTAAAAACCTTAAGAACTTAATAATAATAATCTCAGTAGAAAGTGAGTAGAGGGAGGCTCTCTAGAGTGTGTAACATATCTTTGATGTAGGGGTCTTTCTAATAATGGTATCTATGGGAGAGTATGTGTACATAGAAAAACTATAAGAATAGACCTTGCTTGCACTAGTGGTTCCAATGAAATCTATGGTGTACTTATAGGAACTATGCTTGGAGTTGTTATTGATAACTATGATGTAACTGATAACTATGTTGTAATTGGTAATTGTGTTATAATTTTATGTGGGATAGGTAGAGGATACTCATATGTAAGACCCAAAATTGTGACCACTTGATTTGCATGTATATATTTTAGGCATCTATGCACTATAGATGGAATGGATCGTAGCTACTATATCCATGCCCTACCCGATAACATGTCAAATATGCCTACACTAGGTACTACTAAGAATCTAGTGGCCACATGTGGTGGTCCAACTCGTAGTGGAAGTACAATCTCCCTCATGGATCTCTAAACATGACCATTGAAACCATTGATAACTATGTCTTTAGGGAATATATCTTGCTTTGAATAACCTAAATATTGTATAAGTGTGGTAGTGCACATATTAATGCTTGACCTATTGTTAACCATAACACTTTAGATAGGATGATGATCTATGTAGGCTCATCCAAAGAGTAAATATAAATATGTATCATCATCAATAATCTCTTACTCTGAGAAAGTGGTGAGTGGTCTAGCTGGAATTGTAGTATGGTACACACCAATGATACTGTGTAATAGGTGTGCTTCCTCTATAAGAGTGTGATATGAAGCTGGTGGTGGACGTACCTGATATGTGTAGTGAACACTTGAAGTCCTCCCTACCTCATTCGCTCTGTGCTTTGGAAATGGTTATGAGAATATTTTTAATGCCTTATCTTTTATTTTCTATACTTTTGGTAACTCTGTGGGTATGCCCACATTAATAATGTTAGCCTCAATCAAATCTTGTATCTTATATTTTAGACTGAAGCATCTATTTATTATATGGTCTGGTGCCTTGTGATACTTGCATAATGTATTAGAATCATAGTTATTTGGAAGAGGTCATGTTGTATCAACCTCTTTGATAGGAGGGAGTGATATGACATTGCATTCCAAGATCTACTATAAAAAATGTGTTGGTGATTTTGGAAGGTTGGTGAACAATCTACATGGAGGAGCTGACAAAACTAGATGAGAAGATGGATCTAAAGTTGTGTTTATTATGGCCTTTGGATCACTCTTGTTTTTAGTGGCCCTTACATTGTATTGAGGCTTACTTAAACTCTTATCAAATAATTTTGATCCAATTATATATTTCAATTTTCCCATTAAGAAAAGCTTGACTTCTCTTTCTTTTACTGTGTGGCACAAATTTGTGAATGTCAAAAACTTCTTAAACAAGATAACTTCATGTAATGTTTGTACAAGACTCTATTTTAAAATTCCTAAAGTTTTCTCTCTGCCATGGGGCTAGCCTTTTTATCCAATAAAGTCTTGTGCCATAAGATGTATTCTATAATAGGCTCATTTGATTTTTCTTTCAATTATGTAACTTGAGCATATGAGATCTTACCATTGATGTTTATGGATAAGTGTTCTAAAAACATGTCTATTAAAGGATTGAATATGGTGATAGATTAATTCAGTAAATCATAAAACCACTATAAGGCATAATCCTTTAAACTGCATGGAAACAAATTTGTGAGAAGCTAATCATTAGACACGTAGTCTAAACATGTTATGTTAAAATCTCAAAGATGATGCTCTGGGTCACCTTTACCATCATATATTGTAAGCTTAGGTGCCACGAATCTGGATGGTAAGGGATTTGGCACTATATGATGTGCTGAAGGTATTTGTAAGATAACATCAAAATCTAAGGCATGTGATGGCCTAAAGGCTCCTTGCTCAAGATGTAACACCTTATCCTATAGAGTATAAACCTCATGCATAAAGGATTGTATAACAATAGTGGATGAACTAACCATAAGAGGTGTAGTTGTTACTAAAGGTTGTTGAGTTACAATATTTGGTTATGATAATTGAGTTGGCCCCAATGTAGGTGTAATAATGTTATTAACTTTGGGAGTTGAAGATTGACTATTTTTTGATTTTTTAAGTTCTTCATTTAATAATATTGATGAGGTCATCTTGCATATTTGAATGTTTGGAAACAAAATCTTGCAATTATTTCTTATCAATTTCATCAAATCAGTTATTTAAATATGCTAATGTAGTTTGGGAATTAGGAAAATAGAATATTGTATATTTTGAACCTTAAAAAGAATTTTAATCTAAGAAATATTGCAAAAAATAAATATTGAAACAAATCTAAGATTTTAGAACTAATATCTGAACATAGACACAAAAAGGATATAAACTCTAAGAGCATCTAAGGTTAGGGTTTAGCAATGTTCGAAGTAAGTCAGGTTCACAAAATGTTTTTAACCTTTTAGGACTTAGTGAATGTTAATCATATGCTTGTTAAATAGCTGAGTAAACTATATTATGGAAATAATATGCAATAAATATAGCCAATGATTTTTTTATAGAATTGATTAGCTTTGACTTTTCTAAAAATAGCAATAAATAGTGCAAGTAAGAACATACCTAGAAAATAACTGACATAGATGATCTAGGTGATGAAAACTAAGGTGGAAGCTAGTATGCATGTCATAAAATGGATCTTAGTGTCAAAATATCTCTTGGATAGTATCACCACATTTGGATAGTAGCACCATTATTGGAAATGTGGTGGTAGTGTCCTAATATTGGTAGTAGTGTTGTCTATGCAGGATTGTCTTGAGATTGTGGGTGCACTTGTGTCTAGATATCTATGGTCTATTTTTGCATGCATGAGTCTTGAAACTCTATATTTTTATTGTAATGATTGATTTAAGGAGTAAACCCTAATCCTTGATATAGCTAAGGCATCTAGTTGGCATGGGCTAAAAGGTGTGTTTGTTAGTAGGGTCGGCTGGACATCCTAAACACCCCATTATGAAGAGAGTTGCCTACATACTAATACTCCAAGGAGGGATCAAGCCTGATGTAGTTCTCCCCACTTAAGTGATGGTGAAAGTGTAAGTGAAGCTAGTATGATAATGGACTTGAGTGCCTTGATTGTGATTAACCTAAACTTTGGGTAACCTAAACTTAGGGTTGTTGTAGATGGTAGTATGCAAAAGTAGGGATTGATAACCTAAATTATGCACAACTTGTTTTAAGTTTGAATGTGTATTTTGCATCTAATTTCCATTTAGTGGTTAGAAGGATAAAATTCATGTATTTACGCTATTCTATTACTTGTGCGAGTGATAAAATAGGTCTTCACCAACCCTAAGAAGTTCTAGTTTTGAAAATATATCTATTTGGGAAACAAAGAGGTAAAAGACACTAGCACCATTTTTGGGACACTAGTGCCATGTATCGCTAGTGTCCTTATTATGGTACTAGTGTCTAGCTAGTAGAACAATAGGCACGAAGGGCTGGGATCAGGAAATGAGGGTTTGGGATTGTTTAAGGGTTGACTAGGGAAACCTGTGGCCCACATGAAGGATAAATAGGTGTGATAATATACTGTAGGATAGGCCTAGAGCTAAGCTAGGTATAAGTAGTCTCAAGTAGCACTCTTAACACTCAAATACCACTTTTGGGTGATTATAATATGTATATATGTGTGTGAATATATATACACACACACACACATATACATATGTGTATGTATATGTGTGTGTATAAATGTATACACATAAATATGTATATACGTGTGTGAATACATGTATGTATGTATCACATATGTGCACACATATACATATATACACACATATATACATACACATATACACACATGCATACATACATATATGTGTGGGTATATATGTATGTGTGCATGTGTGTGTGTGTGTGTGTGTGTGTGTGTGTGTGTGTGTGTGTGTGTGTGTGTGTGTGTGTGTGTGTGTACAAGCACATACACATATATGTATGTGTATATATATGCATAATATACATATACATGTATGTGTATGTATGTACGTATGCGTATACATACATACATGTGTGTGTGTGTGTGTACACACACACACACATACATATATATCTGCACATGCATACACACACATGTACATATATATACACACACATTTTTGTGTATATATAGATGTGTGTGTGTGTGTGTCTACACACACATGTCTATATATAGACATACATATATGTATGTATGTGTATACACACACACACACATATATGCAATACACACATATACATATACACACATACATACATATCTATATATATGTGTGTATGCATACACAAACAAATATTTATGTGTGTGCATACACATAAACATATACACACATAGATATATGTATATATCTATATATGTGTGTGTATATGCATATATGTATGTATATGTATATATACATATACATATACATACATACATGTATGTATGTGTGTATATAGATATATATGTATGTATATGCATGTATACACACACACACACATATATACATACACACACACACACACACCTATACATATGTGTATGTGTGTGTCATACATATATATTTATATGTATATATATGTACACACATATAAGTATGTATGTGTAGATATACATATGTGTGTACACACATAATATATGTATGTATATGTATACACACATGTCTGTACACGCACATATGTATGTGTGTATGTATAAATACATATATGTATGTGTACATATACATATCTATGTATACATACATACATGTATGTGTGTATATATTATGTACATACATACACACATGTGTGTGTATGTACATAATACATACACATATATGTATGTATGTGTGTATATATATGTATGTGACACATACATACATATATGTGTGTATGCCATACACACATATATGATATACACACATACATATATGTGTGTGTGTGTGTGTATGTATAATATACACATACATATATGTGTGTGTACGTATAACACATACATATCTGATACACATACACATACATATGTGTGTTTATATGTACACAATATATACATGTACATATATATGTATATCTGTGTGTGTGTGTGTGTGTGTGTGTGTGTGTGTGTGTGTGTGACACATATATGACACACACACACATACACATATATGTGTGCATACACACACACATGTATGTATGTATGTATATGTGTATATACATGTGCACATATATATGTGTATGCATGTATACATACACACACATACATATATATATATACACACACATACATATGTATATGTATATGTCATATTAATTTAATCTTTTAGGATTTTATTAAGTGTATTTTAAGTTAAATTAAAGGGCTAAGTTGTCTAAATTAGTGAAATAATATGCAATAAATAGTCACTAATTTGTGATAGATTTTGACCTTTTAAAAATAGTAATAAATATATACAAATATAAATTTATTTGGAAAATAACTATTATAAAATATCTATGTACTAAAAATTGGGTTATAGACAGGTCTGAGTGTCATCAATAGGGTCCCTAGATCTGATTCTTTATTGGACACAAGTACCATGCAGCTATAGTGTCTTAAAAATAACACTAATGTCCTCTTTCTAGGACTATTCATATTTTCTAGAAGCATGCACATCTATGTTTTTGGGTTCTATTCTTGCATACATGAAATTTATAACTATGTATTATGCATGGAATATCTGATTCAGTATGCAAACCCTAATCATCTTTAAAAGTATGACATGAGCTAAAAATATGTGTTCATTAGTAGGATATGTTTGACATCCTCAACACCCTATTGTGAAGAGAGTTGCCTACACACCAATAATCTAAGGAGGAAACAAGCTCAATGTAGTTCTCCCACCTAGTGCTTGGTGTAAGTGCAAGTGAATGCTAGAATGCTAGTGGTGTTGAAGGCCTTAAGTGTGCTTGAGATTGGAAATATTTGAAATCTAAGATTAGGGAAACTATAGATGGTAGTATGTATAAGTAGGGTAGAATAGGGATTAATAACCTTAATTTTTCTTAACTTGTTTTTTTATTTGAATAGGATTTTTGCATCTATATTCCATCTAGTGGATAGAGGTCTAATAGTCTTTGTATTTATAGTGATCCATAGCTTGTGCAGATAATAAAATGATCCTAGACGGACCTTAAGAGGGGAATATGTTTGAAAATATATCCATTCAGGAAATTTAGGGTAAGGGACACTAGTGCCAAGTTGGGGACACTAGCGCCATGTGGCTCTAGTGTCCTTAATGTGGCACTAGTGTCTAGTTGGAAGGTTATTGGTCACAATGAGTTAGGATCTAGGAATGTTGTTTTGGGATTGTGTTTGAGTTGACAGAAGATGTTTGTGGTCTGCACAATGGTTGGAAAAGTGTGATAAAATCCCTAAGATAGGTTTAGATCTAAACTAAGAATAGACTATCTCAAACCATAATATTAGCATCCAAATACCACTTTTAGGTGATCACATTTGCCCCCATTTATACTAGGAATGCAACAAAGAAAAAAGACTAGTACAAAATAAAAATAAGTATACCTAGAATTACCTAGGAAGTGAAGCTTGTGTAGCTGAGTTTGAGTAATTGAAATTGGGCCTGCATATGTGAAACATGATCCAAATCAATAACTAGAATGACACATGCAAAAAATAGTCCTCAAGAGAATATCAAAAACAAAATATTATGATGAATAAAGTAATTGAGTAAAGCTGAGTAAAGAGATAAAAAAGATGAAAATAATGAATACACCTCATTGGATACGTGAATTAATGCATAAACTTAGTGACAACCTATGTGTGTGAGTATACATAGTGATCAAATAATTGAATAACTTGGACTGAACTAATAGCTTGATCAATTCTCATGTGTGGGTGGCTCAAGAACTCAATCTAGTTTTGACTCCATTGTTTCCCACCCCTGCTTGGTGGATCATGACCTATGAAGAACTTGGATAAGACTATAAATGTGTCTAACCCTCTCATGTGTAGATCAAGAACTCAAGTAGGATATGACTCCATCATTGCCCACTCATGTGTAGTAGATGCATTTGAAACTAAATTGTGCAAACCATTGACAGTATCTAACTGGGTATATCTAACTATGTATGTTAGCTTCATAGCCACTTGAATACATTAGGTGGCTCTAGGATACTCAAAAATGCCAAATACTATAGATGGTGTTAGGCATAAAACTGGTGACAACCTAGAATATGATAGCAAGTGTATACAACGTAGATAAATACATGGAGTTTTCCATTCCATCTGATCAACATGTGTGTAATTGAGCATATGAAAACTATGTGCTACACACATGCCCCCAATCTGATATTTGAGTATATTGATTTTGGATTGAATATGTAATAACTATATCTATCTACTTGAACTCAATGTGGAAGTGATCATGTTGTGCATGATGCCCCTAATTTTAGCAACTATTATGAATATGAGCTAAAATGAGTGTATTTAAGCAAAATTTGAACATAGTTATCAAACTTGTGACTATATCTATGCTAATTTATACTATACTTGGTGTACTATTCTAGCTAATCTTGACTACCTTGAAGCTGGGGCTACTAGATAGTAACACCATGAAGTGGACAATATCAGCTTGTGGCATTAGTGTCCCAATCTAGGTGCTAATGTCTGTCTAGTCTAAAATTTAGGTGACTAAATTGCTTTTTGAGTCTTTATTTTTTCCTATGTCTGACCTATGTCTAGTTTTTGAAACTGAGTCTATGTGCTAAAAATGATCTATGAATAACAATGTAGGAGCTTGATCTTTATGAAAAACCCCTGTGAATGCCCCTTATTTCAAGGGTAGTTGTTGTAGACACCTAAATCTGGCCACCAATGACCTCAAAGCAGGGTTTTGACCAATTTCCACCAAAGTTCACAATTTGGCCTAAAAACACTAAAGCATATTAAATGAGTTGAAATTGATATATTCAAATGCCAATTTTGGAAAGGGTATCACTAAATGAGGCAATGAAATTTATGGGCCAGCTAACTTTGATCATATCATTTTGAATTAAAATGCCAAATTTGCACCTAGATGCTCTGGATTGATCTTTTCTATCAAATTTCTTGTACGAGATGCATGTATTTGTTATTTGGTGTTGGCAACATCCTAAATGGGATAACAGATCCAATGCATCTGACATTGACTTTCAATTCCAATCTAGTCAAATTTTGGACCAATAACAAGACATTCTATTCAATTTGAGTAATTTGTGCACACAGTGCTTAATCATGTTTAAGAGCTAATTAATCCAAATCAAGGCCTAATTAATAATTCCATGAAATCTTATTTTTATAAATGAATATTAAATATCTACATCATCAGGTGATGTCATTTCTTGGGAAGACATCTCTAGGCCATAAATGCATAAATATCAGGATTATGGGTCTCCCATGCCTCTTTAATACCTTTCATGCCTCATTAATGTCCCTTATTCCAAAGTCATGATGAGAATAATTATGGATTTTAATAACTTAATTCAATTAATCCATGACCACACATCTCAATCGTGAGATGGACGGTCATGGTTGATTCTGGTCATTCTTAAAAATTTATAAATAGAGAGGCCATAAACATCATTTTAAAGCTTAATTTGTGCAAAGTTATAATGTAGTATTGATTCCAAAAGCTTCATGCAAACTAGTGTTACAATGCCAAATTGATTCCAAGCCAAGCCAAGCCAAGCCAAAGGTTCCAAGGAGAGATGGAGGTAGCCAAGCTTCCATTGCCAAGGAATTCATGAGCACAAAATTATGAAATTCACCAATACAAAGGCATTTATATCATCCAAGGAAGGTGAAGGAATTTTTGTTTTTCCTTACTTTTTAGTTGTGTTTGTCATTTGTTTTTGTTACTAAGCTCACACTAGTAAGTAGGCATGAAGATGTTAGTTTATTGTATTTTTGATTTGGTTTCATTCACTAACATGATACTAATATCTTATTATTATTCAAATTATTAGTTCACATAATGGCACTCCCAGTGGGATGATCTTCATGGGAATGCAATCCACAAACTTTTTTGTGTTTCATAATTTTGATTCTTTTGTTTTTGTTGTTTTTGCTTTGAGTAAAAACAACCAATAAATAAGTCATAATTTTTTACTTAATATTTTTATCTAAATGATTTTATTAATATATATAAATATGTCATAGATATTCTCTAAAAATTTAATAAAAAAATTCTTTATATTTTAAAAGTTATAGCTTTTTTAGTGACTGTCACTTTCTATTTTTTATTTTTATGGTAAAAACGGTTATAATAAAGTTTATAACTTTTTGAGTATTGAATTTTTACACTTAAATTTTTTCATAGATGTGTTTCCTGTATTTATTGACAACCTCTCAAAATTTTGTAGCAAATGTATGTATATTTAAAAATTTATGTTAAAAATACTAACTATAGGTTTTTATATTTTATGTGCAGGATTTTATGTGATATGTGTTATATTTTATTTTTAGATTTCTAATTTATTGTTTGGTGTTCATATATATATATATATATATATATTTAAATTTTCTTTATATTTTTTCTAATATTATCTAACCTAACATATTTACTTTTGGGGTGATTCCTTAAGGGTAGACAGGGAACCGACATACTTCAAATTTGTTAAAACATGTTTTAGATCATCTTTTGCATGCTTTTAAAATGAATTAGGAATATTGTTTTCGGTGCTTAATGAGAAATTTAGGTGATTAAGTAAATGTTTTGATAATTTAGGTTTTCAAATTTACAATTTTAACACCAAGGGTTCAAATGAACACCACCAAATCTTTCATTTGGGCTTAAAATTGAACACACTTGTCAATTTTGTTTTTTTGGTTTCAATTAACACTTTGTTTTCACAAAATACAAGTATTTTACATGTATACTCTTCCATTTGTCCTCTTTAGGGAACCCTTAGAATCAAAAGAACTTTTCTTATTTGTAAATTTCCTATTCCAAGGCATATAAATAATGTCGTCTAAAGCACTCCCCAAAAACTCACAAAAGTATTGGGTGACCTTGACAACGACCCTAAAGTTTTTCTATTTTACGCTTTCTTTATTTTATGTAAACTTGGATTATGAGGGGGACGTCATTACCTCCCACAAGTTATTTAGGGAAGCTTAGACCTAGAGTTTCACCTCTTAACATTGACTTCATTTGGTTCCATATTGGAGTTGCACATGGGACGTAGTGGCACTTTGGACATCGCATTACATTGAACAAATAATAGGATGTAGTGGTTGTAAAAAGGACTAGACTTTTTTGAAAAAATCCAAGTAATATAGATCCAAAATCCATGCTTTTATTTTGCATTATTTGACATGAAAGTTATTGTGCAATTGATTCCCCTAAAACGTTTAGAAACTTGTATATCTTAGACAAATCCCCACTTGCCACAAAAGTATTGTTGTTGCAAGGTGTGCCTGAAGGTCCATGTCATAGTACTATCTTTTGAGAGAAGGGAGGTTGTCAAAACCCTACTATATAATACGCTTTTACTTTTGGATGAACACTTAAAATCCTCTCAAATGATGTATATTTATGGATTCCAATAATACCAACCAACCTTGTCAGTTTAGGATCTAAGAGCGATTCATTAATTTGTTTTGTCCTAAATTAAAGTCTTGTTTAGAGTCAAAACTCGGTGTAAACAAATGATGCAAACTAAACACATGGTCCTAATTTTTCTTTAAACAAAGAGGCATTATGTTGCTCACGTGAAATCATCAATTTACCTTGTTTAAAGTTCATCAAAATTTGGAGTCATATCATCCACTTTGACGCAGTTATGCTACCCAATTAATTCTAGACTTTTGCCAAAGTTGTTTAAGTTTTCCATTTATAATCTAAATTCAAAATTTAACCTTTAGGTGTTCATAGGGTTGATGTGTTAAGTGGGTTTGCCATTTTCACCAAATTCTAGGGAAGTTAGGTTCAATTTCCAATTTGGGTTGTATGCCGTTTAAGACTCATGATCATTATCACCACTTGATAGAATTAAGTCATTTCATGGTAAACAATTGCACTTTGAGTCTATGCACCACAACATTTTGAGTCAAGAAAGGTAATGTTATGATATCAAAATTGTAAGAAATTATCTTTGACTTAGAGAGTTTTTGGAACAAGAATTTTGTCACATCTTTTGGGTAGTCTAGCATTATTACGCTGCCCAAACATTTCAGATATTATTTCATAAGCCTTCTTACATAGAGTTCAAATTTGTTTCTATATTTTCAAACCAATTTGATTATACTTTTGTGAACCTTTGTCTAACACACTTATGCCATTCACTTTTGTCTAGCTTATTTGTCAAAAGAACCAAGTTTTATACCATTATTTGTGAGAAAATAAACTATCTCTAAAGTGCCTTTTATTTCATACCTTGTACCTATTTGATTGTGTCCATATCCAAGAATCAAATGCCTAATGTTTGTTAGAAGTGTTTCAAATCTATTAGATTAAAAAAATCATATTTATTTTAAAGTCTAGCTTTTGATGCCATTTGGCCAAGAATCCTAGCACATGCCTTATTTGAGCCTAGCTTTTGACATCACATTTGGCCAAAAGACCTAACAACTTTTAATTTCCTAGATTAGACTAATTTGAAACACTTCGACCTTAGAGTTTGGCATTTTGATTTTTGATCTATTTACTTGCTCATCTTTGTGTGAACAGTGAGGCATTAGATACTTAACATTAGCTTGTTTCCTTACATTGTGAGAATTTACCAAGCCTAGTAAGAATGCCCCATAATATCATTTACAATTAACATGCTTCTTCTATCAATGCTTTGGCTTTAGTCCAAACAACATATCAGGACCCTAATATGCCTAACATAGGCAAAAAAATCATGGAAGACCACTTTAATCAATTGCATATAGCATACCAAACCTACCTAAATCTAACATATAATTTTAATCAAATGAACATAGTGAGAAAACCTCTTATTGACTTAATTATTTTAATAGAGTCAACTGGTCAAGAGAATTAGAGTTCAAACCCATTCATACAAAACACTTTGGTAGACAACTTGTTGCATATGCTCATTATTGAAGGAGTGTCTTATGCTTCTACGTATAATAATGAGCCAAATATAGTGGACAATGTGCAAACAATATCCAATCCTAATCAAAGTGGTACTAACACACAAACAACTAGTCAATAACATGTGTCCATAGTTAATACCATGAGTGGATCATCATACCAAAGAATATGAGCCTTTGTACCCCAACCTTCACCACCTATTTCCAAACTTAACCAAGAGCTTCCTCAAGTGTACAACCTTTGGGATTAGGTAGTCAACCAAAAACCAATGTCATGCATCAAAAACAAAATGTAACAAATCCTACTCCTCAAAAAGTGACTAGTAGTATTCCAAAATATCAGGTGTAATCTAGTGTACCAATGCAACTAAGGCTGAATGTATTGCCACCTCAACAAGGGGAAGCTAGTGTTCCACCTTGCCAAGTAATGAAAAACATACCTCTTCAGTCTCAAACTAGTATACCAATCCAAAACCAAATAATGACTAGTCAAAAACATGTAAATATTGGTTAGTGATAGATACCAAATCTTCAACCTACTTCAACTTCCCCATAGGGATTCATGCAACAAGGATGCTCCCATGTTTCTCAAGTACCTACTAGAAAACTATTGGTTTAAAATGTGCCACAAGTTTAGAGACAGGGTCTTGGTCCACAAGCTCCCACTCATCAACAAGGTTTGATTAGTCAGCAACATGTCCCTTTTCAACCACAACAAGCACAATATAATTATATCCCTCCATCCCAACCATAAAATCCTCCAAGTCAAACCTTCATAGCCAATCTAAACTAGAATATCATACAACCAAATGTGTAATTTTAAGTACATCCTAATCCACGTATGCATATTCCTGGTCCCTTTCCCAACCAAACCAATATACACCAAAAGATATCTCCATCATACCCTAGTCAAAGTGTCCCACTTGTGACCTCCCAACCATCTACCCAAACCAATATTCTCCCTCAAACTAATGTTCCTTCCAGTTTCCTATCTTAAGAATTATAATAGATGAATGATGTAATTACTGCCATTCAGGTTGGGAAACAAACTAAAAAGTTAAAGTTGGATGACATGCATTCTTATCCATTCAACATGGAGTACTTATAGATACCATTTCCTCTAGGATACAAACCATTGAAATTTGACAAATACAAAGGGAAAAGTAACCCTAAGGCCCATTTAACTGAGTTCTTTGTCACATGTCAACCATTGGCATGTAGGGATATATACCTCTTATTTTTATTTCCAAGGAGCTTAGCTGGACAAGCCTTGGTGTGGTTTTTAAAGTTGCCCAAGAATCTAGTAACAAATTCTGATGATCTTTCTGATAAGTTTGTGGAATACTTTTCCTATAATATTGAACATGATATTTCATTGGTTGACTTAACACAAATAAAACAAAAGGTTGGTGAGAGTTTTAAAAGTTATCTATAGGGATGGAGAGCCCTTACAAGTCAATTCACCCACATTTTACTGGATAAATAATTAGCCGCTATGTTTACTAAAAATTTGCATAGTGAGATAGCTTATCATGTAAAAATATAATATGCACATACTTTCAAGGAGATCATCAACAAAGGCTTGTTGATTGAGTGCTCCCTTATTAATAAAGGGATCATCAAGCTTACATCAACTAATCAAAATCAAGGTACCAATCAGGGAAGTGGCCAAAACCAACATCCAATCCAAGCACAAGCATCACAACAAACATAAGCCAATAACCAAGATAGACCAAAGTAATTCAACTACAATAGGAATGTTTTGGGTAATGGAGTAACTGAGTCACGTCATGTTCAAATAGTGAAACATCATCTGCACCACCTTTTCAGCTTACTTCTACCTAATAACCTCTCCAACCAACATCACAAGCACAATAACCAAGACCCATACAACAAATACAACAACCTTTATCATTACAAACCCCTCCTCCACGAAGAATTGTGCCTATGCATCATGTCTTTAGTGACCTAGGAGAGCCTATTGAGTCTATATTTCACAAACTTACCATTATTAATCTGATTAGTTGACCTCTACCAAAGCATTATCCACAAGGCATTCCTTATCCTGATTAGTACCATGAAAATAAATTTTGTGAATATCATCAGCTCAATGGGCATAATTTATGAAGATGTGTGCAAATCAAACATTTGATTGAGAATATGTTAGAGAATGGGGGGATAACATTGGATAATGATACTTTCACCTCGAATAAAACTCTTGGTATTTATCAGAACCCCTTTCCCCAACATAGCACACATTAACAACATAATAATTAACAATAACAATAACAACACCGGCCAATGCAACAACAAAATCAATGGTATAAAAATCAAAGGGTAAACCAGTAGAATTAGTAGAATCAACAATAGAACCCACAACATCATAATAATGAATAAAACTAAGGTCAAAATGGTAACAATAAAAAAACCTACCATGTAGTTTCACATGACTACAATAGGGTTGTAGGTCATATTACAAGGGGCAACATTAATATCATCTCCATTAATCCTAGACTAAGCACTCATCAATCTAGACCATTGATAAACAATAACAATCAACCAAATTACATAGATAATCCTTCTTTGACTTGGGACTATCCATAGGCAAACCAACAAATTGAGACTCCCACTTTTGGGCCATATATTGATAACTCACCCTTGCTATGTGGCCATATACAAGTACATCAGCAATCGAGACTTGTTCTATCTAGTCCCAAACTATTACCAGTATTTGTTAGCATTTATGGTCCAACATCTAATACTAATTGTGTAATCATAACTTGAAGGTCAAAGATTACTATCCTAGGTCCACAACCATCTACCACTTTGCCTATTATCCAACCAATCATTCAGCCTTAGAACCATTCACCATTGACCAAGACAAGAAGTTTGATATTATGGAACAATTGTAGAAGACACCAACACACATTTCTATTTTAGATTTAATATGAATTTCAACAATCCATAAGAATATTTTAAATGAGTTTTTAACCTAATCCACTATTTTTAGTGACATATCCCCTGATAAATTTCAAGCTTTGGTTGGACACCTAGCTCCAACCCAATAAGTCACATTCAACCAAAGTCATATGTCTTCCCTTGGCCCACTCCATAATAATATATTATACATAGAATTTTATATAAAGTGGCATAAAGTGAAATGTGTCCTTATAGAAAATGGATCAGGTCTCAACATAGTGTCTCTAAAGCTCATCAAGCTTCTTGGGTACACAATGGCAGATCTCTAGCTAGAAACAATAACTATCAAAGCCTATGATAATTAGTAAAGAGAATCACAAGGCACTATTATATTACCAGTTATCATTGGCCCTTTGACCCATTATATACTTTTCCATGTGCTTGATCTTGAGTTGTCATATAATATGCTTCTAGGTAGCCCTTGGTTACATGAGATTCATGCAGTCCCATCAATGCTGCACCAATGTATCAAGTTCTCCCACTCAGGGATAGAAGTGAATATTCTAGGAGATTTACACCCATAGGAACACTAAAAACATCTTGAGGCCAAGTTTTAAGGCTATAATTATCAATATGACATGAATCCAAGTTCCAAGTAGGTTAAAGGAAAGGCTATACTTATTGATCATCCACAAGATAATTGCATAGATCCTAATACCTTGGATTTTATTTCCCACATACTGCCTCCTAAAGCTTCCAATCATTTTACCATTTTAGATTATGGCCTAGGGGAGTATGTGACCCATGATACCTTCCATATTGCCAATCTTCCTTAGAATCTAAAGACCTTTGGGAAACCTAAAAAACCTCTACACATGCATTGGCAACAAAAGAACAAAGATAAAGGACCTATCATATTTGTACCACCATCTGGCCTAGAACCAAACCATCTTGAAGGGGATGAATCATGGTTGTACAATGACAAACAATCTGATTATTATAAAAGTGCAAAGTATCGTATTCCCAATAGGATCATGGAACATCAAGATTATGAAGGAAGAGGTCTCAAACTAAATCAACAAAGAACCATTGAGCCAATTTCCATGACTAAGTATAAAAGACCCTATGGACTTGGATTTAAACCACCTAAGGGTGACCCGACATATATTATTCAAGTTTCATCATTGGTGGCTAGTGATGATGATGCCAAAATTGAAATAGAGTCTGATCATAGCCTCACCTTTGATGATCTAGCTAAGACTAACCTGTTCGATAACAATGCCATATGTACTCATAACTCAATCATTTGTCACAACCCATTTGCATTATACTATCCCCAACTGATAGATTGGGACTAACAAGAATCCAATTTGCTGATTGATAAGTTTCAGAATGATGAGGGATTTTATGAATTTTTAGGCCTTAGAGACAACATTTCATTGGGAGATCATAAATCAGGATTCTCAATTACATTAGATCATGAAGCTTATTTTAGAGAGTGGGTGAACACCCTTAGCCAAAAACAAATAAATAAAACATTAAGGTCCCTAAGTGAAAATCTCTTTGAGGTGCTTTTTGACCAGGGAAAAAGTAAAGATAAAGGCTAGTCTAGTGGTGAAAACCTATTTCAAGCACCGTTAGATGGGGGTGTTCATTCTTCTTCAAATTTAGACCAGGAAACCACCAACGATGAAATTGCCTATGGATCCAAGTTTAGTTTTGTGCAATAACGAGTATTTGATTGAATTCTTTAATAATTTTTGATTGTTTTTATCACATGGCCAAATCTCCCATTAGAAGACTCAAATTCATCATGCCTAGGAGATGTTGAAGAGTAACTCCTAATAGAGGACCCTAATATAGTCCAACAATTCAAGTCTTTGTCTATTATCCTAGAAGATGGTTTAACCCTTGTCATCAAAGATATAATAGAGGTAAACATCAGGTCTCCATCAGACCTAAAATGGATAAAATTAGATGCATTCTTCACTAAGGAGTAATGTGAAGTCTTTACAACTCTATTAAGAGAATTTATAGATATCTTTGTATGGGCTTCTTTTGATATGCTAGGTTTAGACCCTACCTTGGTTATGTACCACCGTATAGTCAATCCTGATTCTAAGCTAGTGAAACAAAAGTAACGTAAGATACATCCTTGCATTGCTATCTTGGTAAAGAAAGAGTTGGAAAAATGCTTAGAAGCAGGATGTATCTAGTCCATTGACTACTCAGAATGAATATCTAATGTTGTACCTATTATCAAAAACCCTAAAGGAATTAGAATCTGTATTTATTTTCAAGACATAAATAAAGATTATCCTAAGGATGAGTTTTTATTGCCTAATATTGACATGATCATTGGCTCCATGGTAGGTTATGAAAACTTTCACTCGTAGATGGCTTTTTCGGATACAACTAGATCAGAATAACACCAAAAGACCAACATAAAACAATGTTCACCAGTCCATGGGGAACATTTTGTTATCAGGTAATGCCATTTAGTTTTAAGAATGATGGAGCTACATATTAAAGGGCCATGACTATCATATTCCATGATATGATGTATGATATTATTGAAGAATATGTCGATGACATATTAGGAAAATCCAAAACCAGGGTCAACCATCCAGCAGTGCTACGTAAGATATTTAAAAGATTACAGGAGTATAAAGTTAGACTCAATCCAAATAAATGTGTGTTTGGAGTAACCTCAAGAAATTTACTTGGCTTCATTGTGTCTTGTAGGGGCATTGAAGTTGATCTAACCAAAGTCCATGCTATAATCGAGATGGTACCACCAACCAATTTGAATAAACTCCATAGTTTACAGCACAAGATCCAATCAATCCAATGTTTCATCTCTTAGTTAGCAGACAAGTGTCATCCATTTACACATCTTCTAAATAAGGGAGTTACATTTCACTGGGATGACCACTTCCAAATAGATTTTCAACAACTCAAGGATAATCTAATTAATCCACCTATTTTATTACCTCTTATGCCAAGAAGGCCGTTCTTATTGTATCTATCAGCTATTGACAATGCCTTGGGGGAAATTTTGGCTCAACATATAACAATGGAAAAGAGCATGTAGTATACTACTTAAGCCATACCTTGGTCACATATGAACATAACTATGTAACTATTGAAAAAGCTTGTCTAGCCATGGTCTTCACAGCTTAAAAAATGCACCATTACATGTTTAATAATAAAATCATAGTCATTTTAAAAGTAGATTCACTCAAGTATATACTATATAAAACAACTTTACAAGGTAGAATAGCCAAATGGATCATGCTTCTTAGTGAGTTTGACATAGAGTATGTCAATCAGAAGGCAATCAAGGGATAGGTTCTTGTAGATCAACTTGCTAAAGCACCCCTTATAGACACAAATCCACTCATATTTTATTTTCTTGATGAATCCGTAATGAATATCCTTGACATACCTCTTGAGGATTAACACTAGAATCTATATTTTGATGGTTCATTTACTACACATGGATTGGGGGTAGGTCTCTTATTTATTACACCACAGGGGGATCTAATCCCTAAATCATTTAGAATCAATTTTCCTTGTATAAGCAATATGACCGAGTATGAAGCACTTATCACAAGAATTTGATAGGTAGTGCAATGGAATATATCTCATCTAAGGGTTCATGGTTATTCTCAATTAATCATCAATTAGGTCACAAACCATTTTTAGACCAAAGATGACAAGTTGGTTCCATATAAGGCTATGGTCGATACCTTAAAGCAACAAATTGTAAATATCCAATTTGAGCATATACCAAGGGCTAGTAATAAAACTACAGATGTCATTGCTACCATCAGCTCTCTAATTTGACAAACAAACAAAGCTATAGGATATCAGTTCCTTGTTGAGAATTTGTTCACACTACTCATTCATCATTCCAATCATTATACTCTACTTAGATCCACCTTTTACCATCGCAGTTTTGATGGAACTCTTCTTCATTGTTTAACTTTGGTAGTGTCTACACTAGCATTAAGAGAAGTTCATGGAGTATGTGGAGCTCATTCTATTAGGGTAGTCCTATCTAAAAATCTCTTACATACTAGTTATTATTGGCTCACGATGGATGCAAATGTAGCTACATATGTAAAGAAGTGTGATAAATGTCAATGACATGCTAATCTAATTCATGCCCCAACCCAAACTCTAAAATTGATGTTGACACCATGGTCATTTTATACATGGGGACTTGACCTCATTGGGAAGTTCAACCCCACTTCATTTGATGACCATAAACATATCCTTACCACCACTGAGTATTTCACTAAGTGGGTTGAAGCTATACCCCTCACTTACATGACTAGAAAGCAAATTTCCAAATTTATCTTCAACCATCTCATTTGCCACTATGGTATCGCCTCTAACATTATATCTGATAATGGAGGATCAATCAAGAACAATGATATAGATCAGATATGTATTGAATATAACATCACACAACATTTTAATACAACATATTACCCTCAAGGTAATGGCCAGACTAAAGCATCAAATAAAACCATTATCAATATTCTCAAAAAGATTGTTAATGATGATAGTCATGATTGACACATACAAATATTCCCTACCCTTTGGGCATATCTTACTAATCATTGTACTCCTATAGGAGCCACTCCATAATCACTTGTTTATGGTACTGAAGCCATCCTTCCCATTGAGGTCAAATTGCCTTCACTACGCATATCTTTCAAATATATCCTAGATGATCATGAATATCGAGTAGTTCACCTAAATGAGTTAGACCTACTTGATGAAAAATGCATATCTAAACTCAATAATCTTTAGGCATATCAAAAAAGACTCAAAGGCCACTATAATCAATGTGTCAAATATAGAAAATTTGAACGTGGTGATCTTGTTCTTAAAGAAAAAAAAAAAGAATACCATGGCTAAGAAGAAGCATAAAGGTAAATTCAAACCAAACTAGATAGGGCCTTTCATCATTACTACATATTATGGATTAGGGGCATACATGCCAGCCACACTAGATGAAGATGAACTTTTTGAGCCAATGAATATTATTCACCTCAAGTAGTACTCTGCTTGAGTGCTAAGGTGTATTATCTATAAAGGACATTTTAGTGGTGCCATTTTATCATTATTCTTCTTTGTACAAATATCATTCTTATCTATCCTCTTAGCCTTATCCATTTTACCATTCTATTCTATCAACTAGATGTGTTCTAAAGCCTAGCCTATTTAACCTTGGTTTTTGCCATTCATTATGCATTTTCAACACCAAAGAATTTGATCAATTTCATGAGTTATTTTAAGTACTTTAGATAGAGATCATATTTTGGAGTTGTATGATAAAAGTTTTGGTAGTTGCATCCTTCATTTGTTATTCCTTTCTTATCACCAGTCTTGCTACTAATTATAACTACCTTTAGGAAAATTAGTACTATTGATCTATGCTATTGTGTCCTAGTTATAACCACCTATGGGCAAACTAGGGGCAACATTTGTTTATTAAGCCTTGACATACTAACTTGCCACTTCCTATTCCATACTATGCCTTTTTACCACATGTGCCTATTTTGTTTGAATTGACTGCTACACTAGGAAAATTCCTTTATTTTAGAGAAGAATTATAGTGACTTGAGGTCTTACTTTGGGACTATATAGGTAACACTCGATACTTTTTGAGGTCAGCTCAGTCACCCCCTTGCCACGGTCTCACCATTTTGCAAGCAACCTAAGTTTGAATACTCTGACCATTTTATGAGCAACCTAAGTTTGAACACTCTCACCATTTTTTAAGAAACCTAAGTTTGAATGCTCTCATCATTTTGCGAGCAACCTAAGTTTGAATGCTCTCACCATTTTATAAACAACCTAGGTTTTAGTGCTCTCACTATTTTATGAGAAACCGAAGTTTGAACATTCTTACCATTTTATGATCTTGAACCATTTAGTGTCTCATCATTCTTGATCGAGTTGAGATACTTCAAAAAATTCTAAAAACATTTGTAAAATTGTTAGAAAAAACCAACAACATTGACCGTTTCTTTGCCTTAAGGATTCTGGGAACCCTTACTAAGTTGTAAGCAAACCACTTATCACTTAGTTTCCCATACTTTTTGGCTTTTTGTCTCACATACTTGCCATTTTGTAAGACCATTCCTCTTCTACTATCACATCCATTTTATTTATTTTCATTAGTTATCACATTCTTCCCATTTCTTCGGAGAACTATATTTGGCCTAAAGTTTTTTATTGGATATTACATCCATGGAGCTATGTAGACATCATCCACTTGCCTAGTGCATATGGAGACAACTCAGCCACCCCCTTCCTTTCTTCTATTCCCCCATTTTGTTCATTTGTTAATTTGTCACCTGTTTTATAGGGGTAATGTTCGTATGGTTTCTATTACATTATTTGTTTGTTTGTTTCTGCTTATTTTATTTGTTCATCTACTTGTTTATTTGATTTCAAAATTGTTGCCTTGATTTATTTTATGGATGTTCATTGGGTGATTCCTTACCCACACTTATCCTTGAATTCATCCATATTCATATGTTTACATTGTCATCATTGGTGCATTATTTTCTATTGAGTATTAAATTATAGGAGTCAGTCCTCATGAATATTTTGGCCAAGTCCTTATGATGTTATACCATGATGCTTACTAACACATGATATAATAATTATTAGCTTCAAGAATTCTATTCAAAAATGGTGGCATCAACATCTCTTTGGCATCGACATCCTGATTCAATCCCAATCATATCCCAGATAGAGTAATTAACCATGAAATAATTTCAACCTTTATTAATTTGGATGAGCATCTCCCTACTGGTAGGTTGTTCCAATTCATCATTACCCTCAGTGTTAAGCTATCATCATCCTTGACCAAGTTTATCATGTTTTCCATAATCAAGGTCTAATGATTATAATCACCTATGGGCAAATCATTGTACACCATCCCACCTACATTTCTCAATGGTTATAACCAACTTTGGTCAAATCATTGTGTTCTCATCATTATAATTTTTTTCCCATACAAGGGCATGTTTTTATCTTGTTTTTCTATCATAATTGGGGCAACTCCATCTTTTCAATGATTATAACCACCTTTGGAAAATCATTGTGTTATCATACCACGTTATCACTATCAGGGTACAATGTTTATAACCACCTTTAGGAAAACCATTATCCACTATCCCACTTGAATTCTTAGTGATTTTGACTACTTTTTAAAAATCATTATGTTTTCACCCCATCATCTTTCCTTTCTTTGGTTCCCTCATTTCACTTCTTATCAAGGGACCGTTTACCGACTTGTGCTAACTATTCCCTTGAAGGGGCAAACCATCATAAAATTAGTTTATCATCATTGTAGTTGTAGGCATACATGACCTTTTCATTATTTGAGAAGACATTACTGTGCTTATAGCTTTTAATGCCTTCTAAAATAGGGGCAAATTATAGACACCTATATCTGTCCACCAATGACCTCCAACCAAGCTTTTGACCAATTTCCACCAAAGTGCACAATTTGGCCTAAAAACACTAAAGCACATTAAATGAGTTGAAATTAACATATTAAAGTGCTAATTTTGGATAATTTATCACTAAATGGGGCAATGCAATTTATGGTCTAGCTAACTTTGATCGGATCATTTTGAGTCAAAATGCCAATTTTGCACTCGGGTGCTCTAGATTGCTCTTTTCTATCAAATTTATTATATGATATATGTGTCTTTGTTATTTGGTGTTGGAAACATCCTAAATGGGATAATGGATCCAATGCATCTAACATTGACTTCTAATTCTAATTTAGTCTAATTTTAGACCAATAACAAGGCATTTTGATCAATTTGAGTAATTTGTGCACAAAGTGCTTAATCATGCTTAAGAGATTATTAATCCAAATCAAGGACTAATTAATAATTCCATGGAAACTTGTTGAAAAATTGTTGTTAGAAATGAATATTGAATATCTACATCATCAAATGATCTCATTTCTTGGGAAGACATCCCTAGGTCATAAATGCCACAAATATTAGGATTATGGGTCTCCCATGCCTCTTTATTACCTCCCATGCCTCATTAATGTCCATTATTCCAAAGTCATGATGAGGATAATTATGGATTTTAATTACATAATTCAATTAATGTATGACCACATATTTTAATCTTGAGATGGACGGTCATGGTTGATTCTGGTCATTCTTGAAAATCTATAAATAGAGAGGCCATAAAAATCATTTTTAAGCTTAATTTGTACAAAGTTATAATGCAAGATTGATTCCAAAAGCTTCATGAAAACTATTGTTACCATGCCAAATTGATTCCAAGCCAAGCCAAGCCAAAGCCAAAGGTTCCAAGGAGAGATGGAGGTAGCCAAGCTTCCATTACCAAGGACTTCATGAGCATAAAACTGAGCAAGCCACTACTACAAAGGTATTTGGAGCATCCAAGGAATGTGAAGGAATTATTGTTTTTCTTTACTTTTTAGTTGTGTTTGTCATTTGTTTTTGTTACTAAGCTCACCCTAGTAACTAGGCATGAAGATGTTAGTTTAGTGTGTTTTTGATTTGGTTTCATTCATTAACATGATACTAATCTCCTCTTCTTAGTCAAATTCCTAGTTCACAATTGTAGAACCTATGTAATAAATATATTCAAAATAAAATAGTTTTGAAAAATGTGTTAGCTAGAGCATATATGATAACTATGTGATATTCTAATACAATGTGAAAAGATAACATCAGAATGTAAAAGAATCCAAGCATAAGTATGTAATGTAAGATGTATGTTGTAATATCACATCACAAAAGGGTCTCAAGATAGATGTAATAAATGTGTATAACAACAAATATGAGTAGCTTCCTAGGGGGATAGGGCATGATGTCCATCAAAAAACTCAAGTAGGAAGGGTAGATGCATGAGGTCCCTCTTGAAATCAAAAACTGGTGTGTGTAATAAGTAAAGGCAAGTGTCATGGTGAAGATGCATACATACAAAACACATGATACATGTAAAAGTTGGTCAAAGGGCCACAATAAAAGGGACATGGGCACATATCACTAAATCTAAGCATAAAAAACATATAAGGATATTTTCAAATGTCCACATATGAAAGCAACAAGCAATTTGGCTTAGAGCCACATAGAAGGACATGTTCAAATGTTTGTATATAAAATCAGTAAAGCACACACAAGAGACATGGGCACATGTCCAAAAAATACATACATAAAAGTGGTGTAGAGCCAAATAAAAATGGCATATTCAAATTCCCTCAAAAAGGATGAAGCATAGGAAACATAATCAAGTCTAAAATAGGAAAGCTATAAATGAAAACATGTATAATTGGATAGTACAAATCTATGTAAATGCTAAGATGTACATATTTCAAGTCTAAACTTGTGAGAGTCAACAAATTTTTTGAGTATAAGTAGAAATGATCAATATCAAGATATATCAATGTGTAAACTATAATGTATAGAATGTAAGGATAGAACGTGGTAGTAGAAACTATGTAAGATGCACTCGATTGGGTGGATGTATCAAATAACTAAACTTAGATCAATGTATATGCCCTAAGTGGGTAGATGATAACAAGTTTGGATCAGTGTAGTGGACTAAAGTCCTGTATGTAATCTACAAGCACTCAACAAGAACAAGTGAAGCATATATGTATGATAAAAACTGACTTTACTAAGATGGCTAGCATATGTAATGTTTAACAAGTATAAGAAATGTAAACATAACAATGCATAAAATATGTAAATTTTGTATTTTTTGAGTAATATTTGAATGTTTTTTGTGTTTTAACATGTTATATTATTTTTATATTTTTTGAGTATAAGCTATGTACAAGCAAATGAAGATAAACTATGTATAAGGAGCAAGAGATAAGAAATTATGTACAAGAGGGTAGGAACCATGCGAACCAATAAGTCTCATGGGAGACTCACTATCACTGTGACCTATGTTGAATAAGGGAACTATGATCATGTGTGTTATGTGAAAGGGTAACTGTGATCCCATAATCTAGTTTATGGATTAATTTATGTTTATATCTACATGTGTAGTGATGTTATAAATTTTTGGCACTAACTGGGATGCCCTATAAACTATAGGGGTCTTAGGAACCCGTCTGATAAAATAAGTTATAGGTGATGTAGGTGCCCTATGCTAAGAACCCTTAGAAACCAATAGTACTGATCTCAGCATAAAATAAGTAGAGGAAGGTCCTCTAGAATTTGTGACATATCTCTGATGTAGTGGTCTCTCTAATAATGGTCTTCATGGGAGAGTATGCATATATGTCAATACTATAAGAATGGACCTTACCTGAACTGGTGGCTTTGTTGAACTCTATGATGTATGCATAGAATTTATACTCTTAGTTGTAACTGATAGCTATATAATATCTGGTAATGGTGATGTAACTATAATTGGTGTTTATGCTATAATTGTAACTGGTAATTATGTTAGAACTACCTATGGGATGGGTAGAGGATACTCAAATGGGACAACCTTAACTTTGACCACCTAATTTGCATGTATGTACTTCAATCATTAGTGTACTATATATGGGATGGCTTAAAGCTGCTATAATATGGCCTACCCAATAGTATATCAAATACACCTGCACTAAGTACTACTAAGAATTGAGTGGCTATGTGTGTTGGTCCAACCTATAATGGAAGCACAATCTTCAACCTATAATGGAAACACAATATTCCTGATGGAGCTCTGAACATGGCCACTAAAACAATGAATGACTATATCTATGGGGAATATATCATTATCTATATAGCCTAGATGTTGTAAGAGTGTCATATTTCACATACTTATGCTTGACCCTTTGTCAACCATAACACTTTGGATATGATGGTGGTCTATATATGCTTGTATAAAGAATGCATGTAGATCTATATCATCATCCATGATTTCCTTCTCAGAGAATGTGATAAGTGGTCTAGGTGGGATTTTAGTATGGTACATGCTAATAATTTTATGAAATAGATGTGCCTTCTCTCTATCTATGTGATATGAAGCTAGTGGTGGATGTGCCTAATATGTATAGTGAAAACTTGATGTGTCCCCTGGCTCATTTATTGTATGCTTTGGGAATGGATTTAAAAATATATTTAGTGACTTAGCCTCTATATTCTATGATTTTGGTGTCTTTGTGGGTGTACCCACATCAATAATATTATCCTAAATTAGATCTTGTATCTTATGTTTTAAGCTTATGTATTTGTTTGTTGTGTGGCTTGGTGCCTTATGATACTCGTAGAATGCATTTGAATCATAATTATTTGAAAGAGGTCATGTATTATAAACCTCTTTAATGGAAGGGAGATATATGACATTTCATTCTAAGAGCTATTTTAAAACCCGTGCTAGTGACTTTGGAAGGTTAGTGAAGACTCTGTGTTGAGGAGTGGATAAAACCAATATAGGAGATTACTTGGAAGCTACATTGACTATGGAATTTTGATCAATTTTGGTTTTTATGGCCCTTACCTTGTATGGAGGTTCATTTTAAATCTTATTAGTTGATTCTGATCCATTTGTATACTTGAGTTTGCCCATTAATAAGATCTTAACCTCTTTTTCCTTGACTATGTAACACAAATCAATAAATGTAGAAAACTAATTAAATAAGAAAGATTCATGTAATGTTGGTAAGATATTTTATTTAAAAATATCTTGAAGCTCTCTATTTTCCATGGGGATAATAAATTTGGCTAATATTATCTTGTATCATAAGACATAATATAGGATAGGCTCATTCAACTTTTGCTTTAACTGTGCCACTTGTGCATATGATATCTTATCACTATTGTTGATGGAGAAATGTGCTAGAAACACATCATCTAAAGGGTTAAATGCCATGATAAAATAATTTAGTAAATCATAAAACCATTATAGGTCATAATCCTTTAGACCGTGTGGAAATAAATTTGTAAGAAGCCAATCGTTGGACACATAACCAAGCATGTTGCGTGAAAAGCTTTGAGATGATGCTCTGGGTCACCCTTGCCATCATATAATGTAATATTGGGTGTTATGAAACTAGATGGCAAGGGAGTTGTTGCTATGTGATGTGCCAAAGGTAAATGTAAGAGAATGTTAAAATCTAAGGCATGTGATGGCCTAGTGGATCCCTTCTCAAGATGTAACACCTTAGGTTAGACTACAGAGTATGAATCTTGTGCATAAGGGATTGTACATCTAGAGTGGAGGAACTAGCCACAAAAGGTGTATTTGTCACTGATGGTTTTTGAATTATGATTTTAGGCTATGCTAGCTGAGTTGGTTAAGTTGGCCCCATTGGAGGTGTAACAACATTATTAACTAGGGGATTTGAAGATTGACTATTGTTTGTTTTGTTCTTGATGTTCAATATGGCTTGTAGGATTTGTGCATGATCGAGGGGATGTTCCCAAAATCTATCTCTAAATCTCTATAATACCTCATCTTTGTTCATAATTATGTCATCATTGTTAAATGGAGGGAGAGTATCTAAAATATCAATGTGTATATCATCTTGCTTTTGGTTATATTCTTCATCTTTGAATGCATTATCATTAAAATTCACTTAATCAAGGTATGAAGGATGCACAACTAGAGTTATGAAATGTTATTTATCCATGTTATAAGCTTAGATAGTAGGAATCTGAATATGCTCTATAGGATTACTACCTAGTCTAGTAATTCTTCTAAAAAAAAGAGAGAGCTTTTTTAGATGGAATATAGTAAACAAATTGGAATAAAGTTACTAGAATAGATTATATGAACTTTGAAAAATTGAAAGTAACTAATGAAAATAGGAAAAAAAGGATACAAACCCTAAGAGCATCTAGGGCTAGGGTTTCTTTGCAAAAATTTAAATTATATTTAAATAATTTGAAACCTTAATATGAAATTGATTTAATTAGCTAGGTTATGCCAAAAAACAAAATAAAAGAAGTACGTAGCCCTAATTTATTGCTTAAAAATTTAGAGAATGCAAGCTAGGGATTTAGGTAATATTTAAAGTAAGTCAGGTTCACCAAATGATTTAACCTTTCAGGGTTTTACTAAGTATATCCTAAGTTAGATTAAAGGGCTGAGTTGTGTAAATTAGTGAAATAATATGCAATAAATAGTCATTGATTTGTTATATATTTTGACTTTTTAAAAATAGTAATAAATATGTCAAAATATAGACTTATCTAGAAAATATCTATCACAAAAGATCTATGTGCTAAAAACTATGTTATGAATAGGTCTAAGTTTCATCAATAGGGTCTTTAAGTCTAATTCTTCACTAGATAGTAGTGTCTCACCTAGACATTATCACCATGCAGCTCTAATGTCCTTAAAATGGCACTAATGTTTTCTTTGCAAGACTATTCCTATTTTTTGGGAGTACTTGTGCCTGTGTTCTTGGGTTTTGTTCCTATATGCATGAAATATGGAACTGTGTATTATGCCTGGAATATATGATTTAGTATGCGAACCCTACTCCTCCTTAAAAGTATGGTATGAAATAAAAATGTGTGTTCATTAGTTGGATAGGCTAGACATCCTCAACACCCCATTGTGAAGAGAGATACATACATACCAATACTCCAAGGAGGGATCAAGCCTGATGTAGTTCTCCCACCTAGTGCTTGGTGTAAGTACAAGTGAATGCTATAATGATAGTGGTCTTGAAGTCCTTAAGTGTGATTGAGATTGGAAATATCTAAAATCTAGGCTTAGGACAACTGTAGATGGTAGTATGAAAAATTAAGGTAGAATAGGGATTAATAACATTAATTTTGTTCAACTTGTTTCTTATTTGAATAGGCTTTTTGCATCTATTTTCCATCTAGTAGATAAAGGTCTAATAGTCTTATATTTATAATGATCCATAGCTTGTGCAGATAATAAAATGTGCTTAGGCCGACCTTAGGAGGGGAATACATTAAAAAATATATCTATTTAAAAGATTTAGGGCAAGGGACACTAACACCAATTTGGGGACACTAGTGCCAAGTTGGGGACACTAACACCACGTGGCTCTAGTGTCCTTAATGCAGAGCTAGTGTCTAGATAGCAAGCTATTGGGCATAATGGGTTAGGATCTAGGAATGATATTCTAGGACTATGTTTGAGCTGATAGAAGATGTCTGTGTCTGCACAATAGTTAAAAACATGTGATAACAACTCTAGGATAGGTCTAGAGCTAAGCTAAGAATAGGTTGTCTTAAACAATACTCTTAGCATCCAAATATGACTTTGATTACACATACACATATGTATGTGTGTGTATATACATATATGTACACAAACACAAATATACACAAACATGTCTATACACAAACATGTGTGTACACATATATATACATATGTGTGTACATATATGTATATACACACACACATACATATGTGTATGTGTAATCAAAGTCGTATTTGGATGCTAAGAGTATTGTTTAAGACAACCTATTCTTAGCTTAGCTCTAGACCTATCCTAGAGTTGTTATCACACTTTTTCAACTATTGTGCAGACACATACATCTTTTATCAGCTCAAACATAGTCCTAGAATATGTGTGTATATATATGTGAATGTTTACATACACAATATATGTACAGGTTTGTGTGTATACACATATAATATATGCATATATGTGTAGTACACATACATGTGTGTATCTATACACACATATGTGTGTATATACATACATACATACAGATACACATATATCTCTGTATGTATACTATGTATATATGCACACATATGTATGTGTATATACATAATATAATACACACATACATGTGTGTGTGTGTGTGTGTGTGTGTGTGTGTGTGTGTGTGTGTGTGTGTGTGTGTGTGTGTGTGTGTGTGTGTGACACACATGCATACAAACATATATGTTTGTGTGTGTGTGTGTGCATATATGTGTGTGTTATACATACATATACACATGTATACAAACACAAATATATGTATGTGTATAATACACATACATATATATGTGTGTCACACACACACATGTGTGTGTGTGTGTATATGTATATATGCACATACACACATGTGTATATATAGTGTACATATACTATGTATGAATGTACATAATATATACACACATACATATATCTATGTATGTATACACACACACACATATATGTATATTATGTACACATATGTGTATATATGTGTGTGGTATCACATACACACACATATATACATACATATATATATGTATGTATATATATATATATATATATATATATATATATACATATATACATACATACATACATACACATAACACACACAAACATGTGTGTATGTATAACACACATGTATGTGTATGTGTTACACACACACATATATGTGTGTGTGTGTTATACACACATACGTATGTGTGTATGGGTGTTATACATACACACACACACATGTGTGTGTGTGTGTCAAACATGTGTGTATGTATAACACACATGTATGTGTATGTGTTACACACACACATATATGTGTGTGTGTTATACACACATACGTATGTGTGTATGGGTGTTATACATACACACCCACACACATGTGTGTGTGTGTGTGTGTATAACATACATATCACATACACATACACACATATGTGTGTGTGTGTGTGTGTGTGTGTGTGTGTGTGTGTGTGTGTGTGTGTGTGTGTGTGTGTGTGTGTGTGTGTGTGTTATACACACACATACATGTGTGTATATATAACACATATCACACACACATTACACACATGCATATGTGTATAACACACAGATATATGTATGTGTGTGTAATACACACATACACACACATGTATATGTGTGTGTATGTCACATATACAAATGTATATATATGTGTGTATATATAGATATATATGTGTGTGTGTGTCAAACATACATATTTAAATACACAAACATATATATGTAGGTGTACATATATATGTGTGTGTATGTATACATGTGCACACGCGCGCACACACACACACATGTGTGTGTGTGTACATACATATATGTATATATGTTATGTGTGTGTGTATGTGTATGTATTATATATAAAACATACACACATGTATACACACACAAGTACGTATGTTATTTATGTGTGTGTGTATGTGTGTGTGTGTGTGTGTTATATACAACACACACATATACATACACATATATGTATGTTATGTATGTGTGTATTATACAACACATACACATAACATACACATATATGTGTGTATGTATATATGCATATATGTATATGTATATATACATACATGTGTGTGTTTATATACACATATGTGTATATGTACACATATATGTGTATATGTACACATATGTATATACACATATACATATATATATATATATATATGTATATATATGTATGTGTATACACACACACACACACACACATATATATATGTATATGTATATACACATATATACACATAAATAAATGTATATACACACATACATACATATATGTTGTGTGTGTATATATACATATATATATGTATTTATTTATAGTGTGTGTATACACATGTTATACACACATACATGCATACATTTATATGTGTGTATATATATACATATATACAAAAACAATATATATATATATATGTATATATACACATATACTCATATATACATATATATACACACACATTATTTCTCTCAATTTTTTTGCTTTTATTAATTTTTTTGAAAACAAAGAAACTAGGAATAGGGTGTGTAGAAAAACCTATTGAATGTGTGCATATTGAATCTAGATAACTATGGAGAGCTCCTCTTTGGCTTGGGAGGATGACCTAAAAGTAAGAAAACACTAAAATAAACTTGTTTGTTGGACAATTAGATGGGTGGATTGCCTGGCGTGAGCTAGATCCTAGAAGCAAAAGCTTTCTAGGAGGCTATCAATCCACTTGGTTTAAACACTTAAGTTTGATGAATAAAAATGATATAATTTTCTTGAAATGGAAACAAAATGAAACTAATAACAACAAATAAAAACAAATTAATTAAGGAAATTAAATGCTTTGCTAAGATGACCAAGATGAAATAATTAGTTAGGATAATGCTAATGCTAAAAATTGGTCTAGTCAAAATGATGGTTTCTGGTTTGTGGTAAAATGGCAAGGGTCAAAGGGATAGTGTTGATGCTTCTAATTATACCACAGGTACTCTTAGTGTTGAAGAACACTTCCCATTTTAGGATTTTTAGAATCCATGGCATGAGTTATAGTTTGTAACTATTCAGTGATTGTCTGTGGTGGAATAGAAGCAAAGTATGAAAACCATCCACACATTTTATTTGATTTAGTGGTTGGAAGCTACCAGGTTCTATACTATTTCAATACTTAATAATTCTAAGGATTCAGTAGTTAAACCAAATGATTATTAACAATGGCCTCTAAGCTAGAGTGAATCTTGATAAAAATAAGAAAAAGAAAGGGTAAAAAAGAAAGAAACATGATTGCAGGTTTTCATCCCAAATATTATGAAAAAATTTCAATTACTTTGAGCATGTTTGAACCAATTTATGTTATAAAACAACATAAGCTCAAATTATATAAAAAATTAAGGAAAATTCAAGGGAAAAATATGAATCATAAGTAAGAACTAAATTTACTTTAAAGGTTTGCTATTATGATTTGGATAACCTAAGTACATCCAAATATAGAACAAATAAAATGAAGTATATTTGAGATCTTTATAGTCAATTTAGAATTTAGCACAAATTAATAGCCCTATGAAAAATGTAACTCAAACAATAAGAATCATTCAAATTCAAGATAACTTCTTGTAATTGAGAGATAGCATAGACATTTAACGAAAACTATCCAGACAATCTTTTCAGAATTTCTTAGTTGTATTAATGCTCATGGTATCAATTGAACAAAAAATATCCATTTACAAATGGTAACCATATGACTATTTATAGGAAACATAGGTGGTTAACTGGTTAAATTTTAAAAATATCTAGATGTGGATAAAGACAATTGTCTTTGATATAAAGCTACAATGCAAAAAAAATCATGCCAACTTGACAAGAAAGAGTATATGTTAACAGAATAACATATACTCTACAAGAAGAATATTCTTTTAGGAATTCCATTGGTGGGTATTTTCAATTAGCCCTATTTGAGGAAGTCTTTCACCTTGGTGTATTGTTCTTTGATCAGCTCAAAATATACTACAAGCTTCATTAGACAATCTCCTTCATTATCTGCTAACTTTTCAAATTCATTATCTACCCAAGATACAAGTTCCTTGACACATTATACTTCTAAAATTTAGTTCCCTACAAAATTAATGGTATCAAGGGTCTTCTAGTTGTCCTTAGCTGAATGACCTTGGCTATTTATGATGCCCTAGATGTGGGTATCAACCCTCTGCTTGAATTCTTCATCATCAATCAAGCCTAAAGTAGTGGTTTCAGAAGGGTTATTTAATAGATTCCCTAGAAGTTTCACAATCTAGTTTACCAAATCTATGTCTCTCTTGATGAAGTCCTTAACATCACTACTCTAGGTGATCAAATATTCTTGTTTATCTACTAGAACTATCATGAGGATGTCCAGATGTCTCAGTTTGATAATCTTGAAGTTCAAGGCCTTCTTTGTCTTATGCACCTTGATGAGCTCCTCCATTTGAGCTTGATATTTAGCCACTGGGTGATTAAGGTTTATGCTATCTCAACTTGATGGTCCAAAGTATTAAAATCTAGAATTAATGCTTTTCAAATTATTGAATTCATCCATCAAGGATTTATTCAACATTTGCAATATATTTTTAGGAATTATCAAGAAGACCTGAGCTTCAAAATCTTACTTTTCTATTTCCAAGTTGAGGATCCTCTATTTTAATCCTTGAACTCTAGCCAAGGCCATTTTTGATTGGGCCAGTACCACACTAGCTACATCCTCTTGAAAAATAGGATGCTACCCTACTGCCTATCCTAGAATAGGAGTTAATCTTGTAAATGAATCCACCTTCTAAAAGGTGAACTCACTACCAATAATGACTTTCTTGGTCACTACTCTTTCAAGAGTTGATGTCTCTAGATTAAATTAGACTTGAGGATCAAGTTATTTCACCTATGGTTGTTTGGGAATCTTTACATTTTAACTCTGAGAGGCTCCTAGGGTACCAACACATTGGCTTTCCTTGTTGTGAATAATCTAGATGCTTCTCTCTACTTTTTTGTTCAACATATCCTGAATCCATAGCTTGACATTATCTTGAACACCTATTTCCACTTGAGTCAGAGCTAGTGAAGGAAAAAGAGGTCAAATTTTTTTCAACTTCCCATAAATAAACCAATCAAGAATGGTTCATCCATAAATAGGATTCTCATCACTAAAGAGGTTTATTTCACTAGTAGGGTGAGTGAAAGTTAACCTAGGCCTCTTTCTTAGAGCCAAAAGAACTAAGACTAATTTTGCCTATCTCTTTCCACTACATAATGGAACCAATTCCTTGCCTGCTTCTTTAGATGGGTATTCTTCCTTATCCAAGCCATAAGTAGTTATGATGTTAATAAGGGCACACTCCATTATTTCTCTAGTTTCTAAAGCAATTAAGTTGATAAATTCTATTGGGGAAGAAGGCCTTGGTGGGGATGCCTGAATTTGGAAGCTTTCAATAGGCCTTTGCTCAATCTTAAACTCCTTAATTATAGCTTTACCTTTTCCTTTTGTATCCTCAAGTTTCTCAATCTAAGATGACTTTGTCAATTATCCCTGCTGAGGCTCAGAAGATTGTCCCTCACCATGTGGTTCTTAACATGTAGTCCCAGATGGTCCTAACAACAAATGATACTGTAAAGGATATAACTACCATATTTCTCTGGAAGGCTTATTATCCCTAACTATCCTACATTCTAAGGTTATGTTGTATTTTTTAACCGTAGATAGGACTTCTTCAAAGTTCTTTGCCCTTGTGTAAATACCATCTCCCACACCTGGTTGATGCTTGTACTCAATCTTTGGGACCTCCTATCCTAAATATGGTTAGCCACTCTATTATTGGGGTCCCACATCTCAAGATCATCTAATTGGAAATCAAAATATTTCCTATACACCACCATGATCTCCAACTATTTCCAATCCTTGATTATAATTCTACCAATTTCCAGTGGGAAGGGGTGAACCTGAGCCTTTTTATTCTTCTTACAGTGTCAATCTATGCCCTGGATGATTTGATAAGTAGTTTATTACTCTGTAAGCTTATTGGGAACATATATGGGTAGTCTATATGGTTGGACCATGATTCCTTCTATCCTTATTACAGTGCAATGTGGATAGAACCACACATCCCCCATGGTCTCCACTTGTTTTTTGATTAGAGGATGAAGTTTAGGCATAGTAATACCAGTGATTGTCTCAAAAATGACTAGGAAGACACCATCACATATGAATTGCATATGATTCCTATATTTAAAAATATGTAGTTTGGAGTAATGATGGGAAATAGTAGTCCTACCATTAGGGGACCAATTTTTGATGCCAGGGAAACTAATAGAGGCCAAGAGTGAGTCTAAGAGGTAAGACATCATAAAGAAATGTCTGGTGGTCTTTCTCTTGATGGCTATAAATTGTTTGGCCAAGAATAAACTTATTAAGTCTCCAATGGGAGGGGTTAGGTTCCACTCCAACATGCAATGGACATAAGACACCTAGACCTTACTCACATAAGTTGTAGAAGAGGCACCAAAGGCTCTATTCAATAAGGTCATAGCTATCCTAACACCTCTAAATTGGGTATTATGAATCTCACCATTAGGGGTCCTAAAAACATGGGAACCTTGGATTAACCAAGGTGAAAGAACTGAAACTAGGTTTTGGGAATTTGTCCATTCTCTCAAGGATGGAAGATTAACATGAGGTAAAGGGAGCTTATAATAAGTCTTAAAGGCCATGGGAGCTATGCATGTAATTTTATTGACATTTAATTCATAAATAATGCATTCTCCATCTAATTTTTAGTAAGAAAAAAGTAGGAAAAAGAAGGTATATGTAATGCATTACCTCTGGTTTAGCAACTACGTGATGAAGGCCTACCATTTGAATTGATACTAAATCCTTGTATCTTCAGTACACTGAAACATTCATCCTTTCTTCCTAAGAAATTGGTTACAACTCTTCAACAAAGAAGAATAATTTAGACCAATTCATGATTCCCTATACATTCAATGCTGTTGAATCCAACTTTGTGTCTCTAAAGACCCTTCACCATCTAAAGTTAGATAAAGCTCTACTTCAATCTTTATCTTTTGCCTACTTGTTGTCATTGATAATAGTGTATGGTAGTTGCAAAGCTATCAAATTTATTACTAAGGTACCTACTCTAAATTTAGTTAGTAATTATCCTAAGTGTCACATAATCAATTTGAATTGATTCTAGCCTTCTTTATGGAGGGTTTAGGGTTTTTCTACTTTAATGATAAAAACATCCAAATTTGATCTCATACGTGCGTTAGATATGATAGAACCTTGCTTATCATCTCTCCTATGGTTTCAATCATGAAATATATTTCATTTGGATCCTCCATACTTATGTGGTAGGGTTCCATGCCTTTCATGGCAATTTTCATAAATGCCATTTGAAGAGTGATCGTTGGTTTTCAAAGTCCCTTTTATTTTGCTTTGAAAAGCCAAATCTAGGTAATTACATTTCATTGGTTCTTAATCATTGAGATTATTGACTATGACATGTGTCAAGATTTTGAGGCCTTTAAAAATTCTTCAATTGGTTCACACCATTGGATCAAATATAGTGAGAAAGTGATCACCATTGGATCCTTCCAGAGATCTTGAGGCTTCCATGTTGATGTGCACTATTGGATCAAATCTAGTGACCAAGCGATCACCATTGAATCCGGCAAGATGCTTTCCATTTTAATCAATAAAAAATACTTAGGCCAAGATTTTTATGTCTTAATCTTATCTTCATAAGAAAACTAAGAATTTCTTAAAAAGGCTTTAGAAATTCCCCCTTTGATTAGGCTTAAAAAATTGTCAAAGTTAAATTTGATGGGTTCAGTCTTATCAAATAGATCCTCACAGATGTCAAATGATGGGGGTGAACCTTTCAAATTTAAGATGATAAAATATTTATGTTTTAATTTAAATTTTATGGGGTTGGTCCCATCAAATACATTCTCACAAACATCAAATGATGGTGGCAAACCTTTCAAATTTAAAACAATGAAATTTATTGATCTAATAACTGAATTCCATGTGTAAAACCATTGAGAGATCTCAAAGCTTTGAGGATCATCTAATTTAAATTTGACAGGTTTGGTCTCATCAAATACATCCTCATAGACGTCAAATGATGGGAGCAAACTTGTTAAATTAAAAATAATGAAATTTATTGATCTAATAGCTGAATGCCATGTGTAAAACCATTGAAAGATCTCAAAGTTTTAAGGATCATCTAAGTTAAATTTGACGGGTTCAATCTCATCAAATATGTCATCGTAGATGTCAAATGATGGTAGCGAACCTGTCAAATTTAAAATAATAAATTTTATTGATCTAATAACTGAAACCCACATGTAAAACCATTGAGATATCTCAAAGCTTTGGGGATCATCTAAGTTTAATTTTATGTGTTTGATACCATCAAATACTTCCTCATAGATGTCAAATGTTGGAAGTGAACCTATCAAATTTAAAATAATGAAATTTATTTTTCACCATTAGATTTAAAACCTATGATCAAGCGATTGCCATTGGATCCTTATTGGGGTCCAAATCTTTAACTGTATACCTTTCTAAAAGACTTCGAGCTTGATGCACCATTAGATTAATTCTAGTGATCAAGCATTAGATCTACAAAAGTGCATGAACTTTAAGTTAAAATCCGATCATGCATAAAATTTCTTGCTAGATTTTCTCGTGAATGTTTAAATTTAAACTACTAGGTTTATTGTTTGGGAACCTTAACTTCTTCCATGGAACATAAAATTAATAACTTTCAAGATTATTTTTAGCAAAATTAAAAACATGATCAAATAATTTTTCACACTTATTATAGGATACAAAGTTTTGGAAATAATCACATGGGTCCCCTTTCCAAAAAAAAAAGATGGGGGGGTGCTAGTCTCAATAAATGGTGACTCATAAGGGAAACATAACAATATGTTGGAACATAGGGATATTTTTTAAACTTGTACATGAATTTTATCTCCCCTTTTGGACATATAATCTCTCCTAAATAAAATTTTAGTTGAAACAATTTCCTTATGTATAAAATTTAAACTTAGATATTAAAACATAAACATGCAGTGTGTGTTTTGATTCCACTTACTGTTTGTCATGAATTTCAAGAAACAACATCTAGGTTCATATCCTTTTGGTCCATTACACTTAACTTTGAACACTTTAGATATTATTTAAGAATAATAAATCTTAATTTAGGGGAGGCTTGAGCATTGCTTTGCTTCTAGCTAGGCATCTATAGCCCTGATAGAGATACCTTTGGTTCCACTCAAGGTCTTGCTTCTCTTCCATCCAGGCATCCATAGCCTTGGTGGACATTACTTGAATCACCTTTGCTTCTATTTACATAGATTTTATAATTAGTTTTTTTCAATACATTTTCTAGGTCCTTTTGCAAAGGTTGGAAATCAATATAGCCTAGTTTTAAGGATTTGGTCAAATGCTCTGGCATTAGGATACTCTCCCTTTTAATTGAAACTTTAGTCCATAACAAGAATGTGTTTTAAGTGTAAGCATGAATATGATTTAATAAACTAAATTCACATTGTATACATATGATTCTTCTTAAGACTAAGTTTTGATGCAGAATAAGTTTTAAATATTTGTAGGATAATAAATTCCTATACCAATTTATACCAATATCCCTAGTTGCTTCATACTACTTATTGTTAGCCATAGTCACATTTGTAAGATTTATATTCACACTTTTTAGTAATTCCAAACCAAAAAATTATAACACAAGACTTTAACACAACCAAGGAACACCGCCAAGCCAGAAGAAGAAAAAATAAAACAAAATGCAAACAAAACAAATATACACAAACCCAATAAGGAAGAAAAAAACAAATCAAGAAAGGGAACTAACTAGCCTACCTATTCTAATTTTAACAATATTACACATTTATTCCATGAAGACCTCTGGTGGGGTAGCAACAAAGTAATGTTTGAGAGATTGTCCATTAGTATGGTAATGTAAACTCTGCTCCTTGGAGATCTTTCAACTTGAAACTATTATTACCCAAGATGTCTGTACAGTTTGGTAAGGACCAATCCATAAAGGAGTGAATTTACCATGTTTACCTCTAGGGTTTTGATGCCTTGTCCCAAAGAAGGACTAGATCTCCCTGTCTAAATACCTTCACTTTAGATCTCTTATCAAACCATCTTTTCATGGTTGATTGGTGTCTACTAAAGTCTATAAATGCCTTTTCTCTGGCATCTTCCATTTGAATAATGTCTACCAACTGAGAATTAGGAAGTTCCTGACTATCTTCCATGTATTCTTGCATGAATGTGAACATAGACAACTTTAAAGTGATGGGAAAGATGGACTCCTGACCATATACCAAAAAAATGGTGAAGCTTTTAGATCTTATTTGAACTTGATTCAATCTACCCATAATCTAAACTTAATAAAGTTTATGCCATGTTCTAGGTCTATCTTCAATAGATTTCTTGATAGATTTCATCAAATTTTTGTTTATGGATTTAAAAACACCATTTCCCTGAGGATATTGATTAGAAGAAAAACTTGAGTGTAATGCCTTGGTCATAAGCCCATTGAATTATTTCAATAGAAATGAATGCAGATCCATTATCACAAACCAAAGAAATTGGGTTTCTAAATCTTGTATAAATATTTTCTTCTAAGAACTTGATCACTTCCTCTATGCTCTACATTACTTAGTGGTTACTACCTCAGTCCACCTGGTACAATAATCCATAGCATAGTTAGGACATAATTATGACCTTTAAAAGAATTAGGGTTTATTACTCTAACAAATTCTAATCCCCATTGTGCAAAAGGTTTATCTACCATCATAGGTTGTAAATTCATGGTTGCCTTTGGTTCCTTTGTGTTAAATATGTATCATGAATGGCACTCCTTCACATACTTCTAAGCATATTTGAAGATTGTGGGCTAATAATACCTAGCCTTGAGAATCTGATGATCTGTGGTTCTTCCTGAAGGGTGTCCACTTCCTAATTTTTCATGACAGGTAGTCATAATCCAAGCTTCTTCTTCCTTGGACACGTGTCTCAAATAAATTCCCTCAAATTTCCTCCTATACAAGACTCCATTCTTGATGAGGTAATGAGCTGCTTTGAGCCTCAAGGCTCTCTTTTGTTCTCTTATAAATCCTAGGTGACAAACACCATTGACAAGTAAATGGATAATAGATTCATACCACTCATTAGGTTAAATTTTTTGTTGATCTACTTGCATGATATGAAAATTTGGGTCAATACTAGTGATCATCTAAACTAGACCCTGACATTTCACTAATTTGGAAATTGTCATCTCTATATCATATTCTTGTAGAATTTCCATCCATTTTCCTCTTATTTCTCCAAGCTCATTCTACCTCAACATAAGTTTTATAGCTGGATCAGGTAATATAGCATGTACCTTATTTCTAAGGAGGTAATGTCTAAATTTTTTTATTGCCTTTACTAATGCATAAGATTGCTTATCAATCATAGTATAATTCACTTCTACATTTTTAAAGTTGGTGCTCATGAAAGCTATAGGATGATCATTCCCATCAACTTTTTGAGTTAACACTGCAACCATAGTATGCTTAGAAGTAAATGAATATAGATAGAAATCCTTTGAAAAATCAAGACTTATGAGGACTGGAGCTTTAATAATTGCCTTCTTAATTTCATTGAAGGCCTTTTTGGATTCTTGATTCCAAGAAATTATAGAATATTTCTTAATCATGTCATTTAAAGGTTTAACAATCTCAATGAAGCCTGAAATAAACTTCATCACAAAATTAATCTTGCCAAAAAATTACTTAAGTTCTTTTCAACTGTTGGGCAACCCAATTTTAGAAATGGCCTTTACTCTATCAGGATCCATATAGATTCCATCTTTGGTAATGACATGTCCCAATAATTTTCCCTCAGTGACACAGGAATATGCTTTCCTTGGGGTTAAGAGATACACCATACCTCCTACATCTATCAAATACTTATCTCAAATATATGAAGTGCTCTTCTCTATTTTTAGAAAATGCTGTAAGATCATCCATATATATGATGATACACTTACCCACTAAACCTTTAAAAGCATGGTCCATGGCCCTTTGAAAAGTTTCCCCTACATTAATTAATCCAAAAGGCATTCTCTTGTAAGCATATGTTCCCCATTTAGTAGTAAAAGTTATTTCCATCCTATCTTTTAGAGAAACAAGCAGCTTGGTTATACCCAAAAAATCCATCTAAAAAAGACATCATGGAAGATCTTAAAATAGTTTGGATAACTTGGTCTAGAGAAGGTAAAGGATAATTATCCTTTTCAAATGCTCTATTTAGATTTCTTAACTCTATGCAAAATCTTATTTCTCCATTCTTTTTTCTAAGTGGGACTAGGTTTTCCACCCAAGTGGAATGTCTAATAGGAAACACTATCCTTGCATCCAATAGCTTCTTGACTTCTTTAAAAATCATGGGTTCTAAAATAGGTTTGATTGGCCTTTGCTTCTATCTAAAAGGTTTGCAACCTTCTTAAAGTGGTATGGTATGAGTAATGACCCTTAGGTCAAATATTTTCAAATCTTCATAAGACCAAGCAATTACATCCTTGTATTTTTTAATTAATTCTCTAAATTTTCTATTTTCCATTTTACCATAAGCCTTCCCTATATTCACCATTTGGGGCTGATCATGTGAGCTAAGATTCGTTGCATGATAATCCTTGCCATTTACCTTGGGTTGCTTACGTGCTTCAATTTGTTTTTCAAAATCAAATAGTCTTTCCAATGAAATCATCCCTTTAGGTACCTTATTATCACTTAATTGGATGATTTTACCATTAAGTTCCTCCTCATGAGAAGTTTCATCAATCTCATCAATAACGTGAGCTTCAAAAGCCCTAGAATTAGTTAAGAAATCTATGATTTGTTGATTATCATTAAAAACTTGGGAATGATTTATATTGTTAGGAACTAGAGGATAAAGTATTAGCTCAATACTGATGCTTTGAGAATCATGATTAGGCATGAGGTTAGCTATAGTATAGGCAAGCTCATCAACAATTTTGTTTTCTTCTCTTAGAATAACTAAGATGTTGAAGTCATCAAATATTCAATCAAATCCCACACCCTAAACTTATATCTCTTAAGTAAGACAATTTGCACTGGTACTTACTTCTCACTTGGTTAACCACAAGTTCAGAGACTCCATAGACAAGGAGTTATTTATGTTTAATGGTGAACTACAATCTAAGTATGAGAACCTCATACTCAATTAAATTATTGGTGTAAGGAAATTATAGCTTATAAGCTGCATGGTATTGATTTTTTGAAGGATTCATCAATAGTATACCAACTCCTAACCATAATTTGCACTTGGCACCATCAATGTATAACTTTCATAAACCACACATTTGAGAAGAACTCTTAGAAACTGGTTCTTTTGTAATTTCCAAAGTGAAAACTCCCAAGTTAGAATCCAAGAAATTTACCCTTTCGTTAACAACATTATATTCTGTTATCTTGTGTTTCATTTGAGGTTCCTTTTGTACTCTTGTTTGATTTGGCACACCTTTCCAAGGAATCCATAAGTGTGAAAAATTAGTAGACATATAGCCATTTAAATCTTTAGTCCATTCTCTTCTTTAAAACAATCCATAAGCACTAGGCATTTCTACCACTTGGATATCAATGAATTACTGAACCCTTAGTTCACTAGCTAGCTATATATGCACATTTTATAATTCTCCTAAAACCTTAAATCTAGATCTATCTAATTGAGTGACTGCCTTGTCATATTTGATTAGAATTAACCTGAGTTGTTTACATATCCTAGCAGACATAATGTTGGTTGAGGCTCCCAAATTTAAAAGACAATTATGAACATTTTTTCCAAATATCTTGACTATAAGTAAAAAAGGTTGGGACTCTGCTTTGATCATTTGTGTAATTACATTTGCACTATCATTCTTATGGGGTTTCCCAATTTTTTTTGACAAAGATTCTAAGAGTAAGTCTCTTTATTCTATGATTTGAGTTAGCTCGTGCAGAGTGATATTAGATTTAATATTTTTCATATCTTCCACAATGTTATAGCTAGCTTTGCTTAGAGGATCAATAGTTAACATTAACTTAGAAGAACATCCTCTAGGAGGCTCAAGATTATTCCTTGATATAGTGGCTAGAGGGGTCCCATAATTGTTAGGAGGGGTAGAGGTAGTCAATGGTTGTTTTTGTTCCCTATTTCTCAGAGGCTATGTCTTCAAAAATTGTTGAAATGATTGAATTTCCTTAGGAATATTCTTAGGCTCATTATCCTCTTGAAAAGGGAAATTAAACATTTCCACCATATGCACTTGGTTAGATGGTTTGGATTCAAAAGAATTTGTAGTAACCTCTTTTTTTGGAACCACTTCAAATGTGCCAAATTCTTCTTGAAAAGCATTAAAAGATTTACAAAACTCAATACAATCAATCTCACCATGTTTGGAAGTAGCATGCACCCTACAATAATATATTAAGGAAATATCAGTGAGGTTTATATCTGTATTATTTTTGCTAGTTTAAGACTCATTATCTTTGATATTATAGAAACTATCAATCTAAAACCTATTCTCAGGTCTGTTGAACTTTTGGAAAGTGAAGTTCCTTCTAGAATTGTCATTAGCATTACCAACTTATTTTTATAATTGTATAAAATTAGTGCTAAGCTTCTATACCATTTTCAATATAGATTCATTCTCATTTTTTAGAACCTCAACATTTTGAATTTAATTACTGTTAATGCCATTGATAGGCACTATAGCCTTTTGATCATTATCATGAAATCTATTGGTAACTTGATAGCTCAAGAAGCTTATATTTTGATTAGGGACATCATGACTAGTAGGCAATACATTCAAACTAGGAAATTAGTTTAATTCTAGAGTATTTTGGTTATTACTTGGAAAAAGGTTTAATGTAGGCATTTGAGGATTAAAATTTGGGATAGAATAAGCCATCTATCCTTGGGGTTGCATTTGGTCACTAATAACCACTACTTCAGAATAGGCTTGAGTCAATGTGATGATAAGTGGAATAGATCTCTTCAAAAACATGAAAGTCATGGGGTTAATAACATCTTTATAAACCTCCAAAGCTAAAACTTTGTTAGGTTTATATGGATCCATGGTCTAGCTAAACATCTTTGGGAACCTGGCATTAAATGACCTAATAGGTTCACTTGTATCTCTCTTAATAGTTGTGAATTGATAATAAATGACACAAGGACTTGGTCTTTCCAAATTGATCAATGAGAATAGTGTCAAAATTATTCCATGAAACAATATAATTATTAGGTAGATTAAGGAACCATTCATATGTAGAATCTTTAAATATAAACAAGAACAACCTACATGCTACATCTTCATGAATAAAATTCAACAATCTTAATGCAGATTTGAAATAATTAACATGTTCTTTAGCAGTTGTAATACTAATTGGACTAAATATTGGCAAATATTTTTTTGGATTACATGGTAAATCATGAACCACACCTAGTATATTAATAAGGGAACTTCCTAAGCCATGTAATGTTTAGATGAAGATCATGCATAGGAATCCCTTGTACAAAGGTGATGATGGTAGATATTTATAATACCTACGCTTACCTCTATCTTTCCTATTCCTTATGTGAGTTTCTAGCTCAAGATAAGGGTTCTCTAGTCTTTGAATGTGATATGCTCTTAATACTTGGTAATTCTAACCTGAAGACTAAGGATCCTATTTTAAAACATGGTGTAACACATTTATTTCCAAATAATGACAAATAATATGCACACTAAGCTTAATTTGCAAAAAATTATTCATAAGAGGACAAAGGACATCAATCTTTAACTAAACAAGTTCAAAGATGTACTGAATTATGTAAAAATGACCAATATTTACAACTTATGACTGAAGATAAACTTCTTATTGTCAAATAATTGTCAATTTTGAGCAAAATAAGCCATCCTAACTCCAAATACTAATAAATTTTTAACAACAAAAGCCATATTTCCACAAAGGTTACCAATCTTGACACAATTTATGTTAAAAGAAACATAATCATGTAAAATGTAGATAATTATGACCAAATACAATTCAAAACATATTAAACATCTTTAAAGAGGCACTCCTTCTAGTGCCAGTGGATCTTCTCCTCTTGATGCTTCTAATTGTACCATATGTGCTCTTAGTGTTGAAGAACACTTATCATTATTAGGATTTTGAGAATCCATTGGCATAAGTTGTAGTTTTTGACTATTCAATGATTGTTATGTGGTGGAATAGAAGTAAAGTATGAAAATTTTCCACAATATTTATTTGATTTATTGGTTGGGAACCAACAGGGTCTATACTTTTTGAATACTTAATAATTCTAAGGATTCATGGTAGTTAAACTAAATGATTATTAAAAATGACCTCTAAGCTAGAGTGAATCTTGATAAAAATAAGAAAAAGGAAGGTTAAAGAAGAAAGAAACATGATTGTAGGTTTTCATCTCAAATATTATGACAAAATTCCAATTAATTTAAACACATTTGAAACAACTTATGTTATAAAATATCATAAGCTCAAATTATATCACAAACTAGGAAAAATTCAACGAAAAAATATGAATCATAAGTAAGAACCAAATTTAATTTAAAGGTTTGCTATTATGATCTGGGTAACCTAAGTACATCTAAATACAGAGCAAATAAAATGAAGTATATTTGAGATCTTTACAATCAATTTAGCATTTAGCACAAATTAACAACCCTATGACAAAGAATGTAACCAAAAAAATAAGAATAATTCAAATTTAAGATAACTCCTTGTAATTGAGAGATAACATAGACATTTAACAAAAACTAACTAGACAATCTTTTCAGAATTCCTTAGTTGTATTAAATTCTCCTAGTATCAATTTCTCAAAAAATCTCTCTTTACAAATTGTAACTATGTACCTATTTATAGGAAACATAGGTAGTTAACTAGTTAACTTTCAAAAATATCTAGATGTGGATAAGGATATTTGTCTTTGATACAAAGCTAAAATTTGAAAAAAAAAATCATGCCAACTTGACAAAAAAGAGTATATTCTAACAGACTAACATATACTTTACAATAAGAATATTATTTAGGAATTCCATTGGTGGGTCCTTCTAATTAGCCTTATTTGAGGAAGCCTTTCACCTTTGTGTATTACTCTTCAATCAGCTTCAAATCCACTACAAGATTTATTATACATTCCTCTTGTTTATCCACTAACTTGTCAAATTCACTATCTACCCAAGATACAAGTTCCTTGACACATTATACTTCTACAATTTTCTTCCTTACAAAAGTAATGGTATCAAGGGTCTTCTAGTTATCCTTATTTGAATGACCTTGATTTTCTATGATGCCTTGGATGTGGGTATCAACCCTCTTCTTGAATTCTTCATCATCAATCAAGCCTAATGTAGTGGTTTGAGAAAGTTTATTTAAAATAGATTCCCTAGAAGTTTCACAATTTGTTTTATCAAATTTGTGTCTCTCTTGATGAAGTCCTTAATAACACTACTCTAGGTGATAAAATCTTCTTATTTATCTACCAAAACTACCATGAGGATGTCCATCTACTTTGTCTTATGCACCTTGATGAGTTCTTTCATTTGAGCTTGAGAATTCTACCACTGGGTGATTAAGGTTTGTGCCATCTCAACTTGATGGTCTAAAGCATTCAATCTAGACTTAATGCGAATGCATCCATCAAGGATTTATTTATCATTTGAAATATATTTTTAGGAATTTATAAAAAGACCTGAGCTTCCAAATCTTGCTTTTATATTTCAAAGTTGAGGATCCTCTATTCCAATACTTGAACTCTAGCCAAGGCCATTGTTGATTGGGCCATAGTACCACACTAACTACATCCTATTGAAAAATAGAATGCTCCCATACTACCTATCTTGGAATAGGAGTTAAGCCTATAAATGGCTCCACCTTTTAAAAGGTGAACTCATCAGTACCAACGACTTTTTTGGTCACTACTCTTTCAAGAGTTGATGTCTCTAGATTAAATTGGACATGAGGATCAAGTTATTTCACCTATGGTTGTTTGGGAATCTATACATTTGAACTCCTAGAGGATCCTTGGGTACCAACCCATTGGCTTTCCTTATTGTGAAGAATATGGATGCTTCTCTCTACTTGTTTGTTCAACATATCCTGAATCCATGGCTTGACATTATCTTGAACACCTATGTCCACTCGATTTAGAGCCAGTGAAGGAGAAAGAGATGGGATTTTTTACAACTTCCCATGAACAAACCAATTAGGAATGGTTAGTCTATAAATATGATTCTCATCACCAATGAGGTTTATTTCACTAGTAGGGTGAGTGAAAGTTAACCTAGGCCTCTTTCTTAGAGCCAAAGGAACTAAGGCTAATTTTGCTTGACTCTTTCCATTGCTCAATGGAACCAATTCCTTGCCTACTTCCTCAGATGGGTCTTCTTCCTTATCCAAACCATAAGTATCCATGATGTTAACAAGGGCACTCTCCACTATTTATCTAGTTTCTAAAGTAATTAAGCTGATAACTTCTATTGGGGAAAAAGGCCTTGGTGTGGATGCTTAAATTTGGAGGCTTTCAATAGGTCTTCACTCAATCTTGGACTCCTCACTTATAGCTTTACCTTTTCCTTTTGCATCCTCAAGTTGATTAATTTCAGATGACTTTGTCAATTCTCCCTATTGAGGCTCATAATATTGCCCTTCAATAGGTGGTTCTTGATGTGTAGTCCCAAATTGTCTTGGAAATAAGTGATACTGTAAAGGATGTAACTACCATATTTCTTTGAAAGGCTTATTATCCCTGACCAACCTACGTTCTAAGGTTACATTGTAGTTTTTAACCCTAGATATAACTTCTTCAAAGTTCTTTTCCCTTGTGTAAATACCATCTCCCACACTTAGTTAATGCTTTTACTCAATCTTTGGGACCTTCCTATCTCGTATATGGTTAGCCACTCTATTATTAGGGTCCCACATCTTAAGATCATATAATTGGAAATGAAAAGAGTTCCTATGCACCACCATGATCTCCATCTATTTCCAATCCTTGATTATAATTCTACCAATGTCCAGTGGGAAGGGATGAACCTGAGCCTTTTTATTCTTCTTATAGTGCCAATCTATGCCCTAGATGGTTTGATAAGCAATTTATTACTCTGTAAGCTTACTTGGAACATATATGGGCAGTCTATATGGTTGGACCATGATTCCTTCTATCCTTATTACAGTGGAATATTTATTAAACACACATCCCCCATGGTCTCCACTTGTTTTTTGATTAGAAATGAAGTCTAGGCATAAGAATACCAATGATTGTCTAAAAAATGACTAAGAAGACACCATCACATATGATTTCTATATTTGAAAATATGTAGTTTGGAGTAATGATGGGAAATGGTAGTCTTACCATTAAGGGACCAATTTTAGATGTTAGGGAAATTAACAGAGGTTAGGAGTGAGTCTAAAAGATAAGACATCATAAATAAATGTCTGGAAGTCTTTCTGTTGATGGCTATAAATTGTTTGGCCAAGAAAAAACTTATTAAGTCTCCAATGGGAGGGGTTAGGTTTTGATCCAACATGAAATGGATATAAGAAACCTAGACCTTACTCACATAAGTTGTAGAAGAGGCACCAAAGGATCTATTCAATAAGGTCATAGCTACCCTAACACCTTCTCTAAATTGGGTGATAGGAATCTCACCATTAAGGGTCTTGAAAACATGGGAACCTTGGATTAACCAAGGTGAAAGAACTAAATCTAGGTTTTGGGAATTTGTCCATTATCTCAAGGATGAAAGATCAACATGAGGTAAAGGGAGCTTATAATAAGTCTCAAAGGCCATGGAAGCTATGTATGTAACTTTATTGACTTTTCCTTCATGAATAATCCATTCTCCATCTACTTTGCATTAAAAAAAAATAGGAACAAGAAGGTTGATGCAACACATTAACTCTAGTTTAACAATTGCATGATAAAGGCTTGCCATTTGAATTGATAATAAATCTCTTTATATTTGGTACACTATAGCATTCCTCTTTTCTTGTTGAGAAATTAGTTGCAACTCTTCAGCAAAGAATAATAATTCAGACCAATTCTTGATTCCCTATATATTTAATTCTATTGAATCCAACTCTATGTCTATAAAGACCCTTCCTTCACTATCTAAAGTTAGATAAAGCTCTGCTTCAATATTCATCTATTTCCTACCCACTACCATTGATAATAGTGTATTGTAATTGCAAAGCTATCAATTTTCTTACTACAACACCTGCTTTGAATTTAGTTCACAATTATCTTAAGTTTCACATAATCAATTTGAACCAATTCTAGCCTTATTTATGGAAGGTTTAGGGTTTTTATACTTTAATAACAAAATCATCCAACTTTGATCTCATACATGCCTTAGATATGATGGAACCTTACTTATCATCTCTCCTATGTTTTCAATCATGAAATATATTTCATTTGGATTCTCCATACTTATGTGGAGCTTATGTGGTAGGGTTCCATGCCGTTTGTTACAATTTTCATAAATTCCATTTGAAGAGTGATCATTGGTTTTCAAAAGTCCCTTTTATTTTGCTTTGAAAAGCCAAATCTAGGTCCTTACATTTCATTGGTTCTTGATCTTTGAGCTTAATGATTATGGCATGTGCCAAGCTTTCAAAGCCTTTGAAAAGTCTTCAATTAGCTCACATTATTAGATCAAATCCAATGAGCAAGCAATCACCATTAGATCCTTTAGGAGATTTTGAGGCTTCTATGTTGATGTGTACTATTGGATTAAATCCAAAGAGTAAGTGATCACCATTGGATCCTGTAAGATGCTTACCCTTTTAATCAGTAAAAAAGACTTAGGCCAAGATTTTTATGTCTCAATCTTTCTTTCATAAGAAAACTAAGAATTTCTTAAAAAGGCTTTAGAAATGCCCCATTTGATTTGGCTTAAAAAATTTTCTAAGTTAAATTTGATAGGTTTGGTCCTGTCAAATACATCCTCGTAGACATCAAATTATGGTGGTAAACCTATCAAATTAAAGATGATAAAATCTTTATGTTTCAATTTAAATTTAATGGGTTTGGTCCCATTAAATATGTCTTTGTAGATGTCAAATGATAGGGCCAAACCTGTCAAATTTAAAATAATGACATTTATTGATCTAATAATTGAATGCCATATGTAAAACCATCAAGAGATCTTAAAGCTTCAAGGATCATCTAAGTTAAATTTGATGGGTTTGGTCCCATCATATACATCCTCATAGACATCAAATGATGGGAGTGAACCCGTTAAACTAAAAATAATGAAATTTATTGATCTAATAACTGAATTTCACATGTAAAACCATCGAGAGATCTCAAATATTTGAAGATCATCTAAGTTAAATTTCATGGGTTTGGCCTCATCAAATACATCCTCATAGATGTCAAATGATAGGAGTAAACCTATCAATTTTAAAATAATGAAATTTATTGATCCAATAATTGAATGCCACAGGTAAAACCATTGAGAGATCTCAAAGCTTTGGGGATCATCTAAGTTAAATTTGATGGGTTTGGTCTCATCAAATACATCCTCACAGACATCAAATTATGGGAGCAAACCTATCAAATTTAAAATAATGAAATTTATTTTACACCATTAGATTTAAAACCTCTGATCAAGTGATCATAGTTGGATCCTTATTGGGGCTTGAATCATTAACTATATGCCTTTCTAAAAGACTTTGGGCTTGATGCATCATTGGATTAAATCAATCGAACAATCATAAAGTGTTAGATCTGAGAAAACACATGAACTTTGAGCTGAAACCTGATCATGCATAAAATTTCCTACTAGATATTCCCATGAATGTTTAAATTCAAAATGCTAGGGTTTATTGTTTGGGAACCCTAAATTCTTCCATGGAACCTGTAATTAATAACCTTCAAGATAATTTTTCGTAACATTAAAAACATGATCAAACAATCTTTCACACTTAATCTAGGGTATAGAAGTTCTAGAATTAATCACATGGGTTCCCTTTCCAAAAAGAAAAAGATGGGGGGGGGTGTTGGTCTCAACATATAGCTTAGTTGGGTTTGGTAAATGGTTAAGGTTACACATAGAAAAATATAGATTGGTAAATGGAGCAAAGATGACAAAGGAAGAATATGGTAAATGGGGTGAAGGTGGAAAGGGGTAAAATAAGGTAAATGAGATGAAGCTAATAAGGAGGGTAAGGAGATAAAGGAATAGAGGGAAAAGAGAAAAGAAGAGGTTAAGGGATGAGATTTATAGGTCAAGAAAGAAGAGGCCAAAAGGAAGAAAGGAATTGAAATCAAATAACTAAAATATACAAAAGGAAAGATTACCCTCCAAGCTTGAAGAAGAGTGTTGATGTTGATGATGGTTGATGAAGATGGAATCCTATAACAATTCTAATAGAGCTTCATTGATTTTAATTCTTTTCCTTTGAAGATAATGATGAACTCCAAGATGATAACCTTCTTCCCAAACCTACAACATAATATTGATAACCAAAGACTAACTTCCAACTTAACCTTTGGTAAAGGAGAGGGGGGTATTTATAGCATTTGTTGTTGGGAAACATGCCAAAAGAGTGGAATAGTGAAGCAATTCGAATTTTTCTAAGTGGGGCTCATAAATGACTCAAGGATGAGGTTTTTAGGATTCTCACCTTGATCATAAGTATCTCATTTGGGCTGGTGTGTCTCCCACCTTGCACATGAATCCAATTTTGAATGGGAATCATGCACATGGGTTTAAATGAGACAAAAGACTTCTCCCCATCCTTTCTTGCTTTCACACAAGTGATTAAAGGGGTGGCACACCAAATGTTGTGACATTTTGCATGTGAAGCATAAAAATTCTAAGGTGAGGTTGTGGAAGATTCCCATTTGGGTTGAGAAGTCTTCCTCTTTGCTCATAAGTCTAACTTTGAATAGAGAATTATGCACATGGGTTTGAATGAGGATTAAATATTTCTCCCCATATTTTCTTGCTTTCACACAAGCACTTAAAGGGGTGGCACACAAAATGTGGTGCCATTTTCCATGTTGGGGATGAAAATTCTAAGGTGAGGTTGTGGAAGATTCCCATTTGGGTTGGAGAGTCTCCAATTTGGGCTAAGAAGTCAAAAATGGGTGCCCTTTATCTTTTCCAAAGTATTAAAGAGGTATGTATCTATTTTAAAGTATAATTTCATGTGGGAAGAAAAAATATATGTTTAATGATGACCTTTTAAGGGGAAATTCACCACATTTCAAGGAGGGAACTTTGTGATGCTAAAATAAGGTTATTAGGCACTTTGAGAAAGGGTCCCTAGTGGGGTATGGTGTTCCACATCAAGCCACATCACTTCTGAGCCATGTCACTTGCCATATCACCTTCCATGTCACTTATCATGTCACTTGCCATGTCATCATAAATAGTGATAGTGGCTCCCACAGTGAATATTACTTTTGAATAGTACTTTCAAATAGTGATTTTGAATGATATTATGTGACTAGGAGAATAATGATTTATCTGGGTTAAGGGGGATTTTGGGAAGGTTTAAGAAGTTTTAGGGGATTTTGAGGCATTTAGTCATCATAAACTATAAGTGTGTAGTTTTATAGTGTCTACATTTTGCCTCTTTTTGTTATGCAACCTTGAATTAACAAGCTACAAAATAAAAAATAATCACTTGGTCAAAAGTCAAGGTGCCTCAAGTATGGTAGGAGGTATTCCCCCTTAAATTAAGAGTCAATGAGGAAAGGTCAAATTGGGTGTAGGTTTGATAAGTAGTTGATGGGGAGGCACTAGGTGGTGCCACAAGGTAGCTAGGTATGTGAAATGCCAATGGGTTCATAAAATATGACTAAGCACAATAGTCAAGATTATATAGAGATGAAAGGTGCAAATATTGATAATAATTTTTTTTGTTATAAGATAAATGACAAGGTAACTAGTCCCTAACATTGGTCATAGTTGATCAGGTTAGTCTTATCAAGGCTCTTAGATAGGGTCGGTGTTAACTTAGGTATCTAGGGTTGGAAGTACTCTTGAGAAAACACAAATGGTCTAGTTTTATATGAGGTGGTGTAAACATTTAAAATTTCAACATGGTAAGGTTGGTCATTATGGTCAAAAGTTATTACAAAAAACACCAATGTTCTGGGTCAAAATCAACTGACATCAAGGTGGACATGGTGAAAGCATGGTTGGATTGGGTATGGGTCGGAAGGGGATGGTCAAGCTGAATCTAGATGCATGTAGTAAGTGGATGATGCCTATATAGTTCTATGGATAAGAATCTAAAAATAACATCAGGCCAAATGTATTTCTTTTGAGGTGAAGGGTGTTGGTTAACATGGTTGCCCCAATTTGATATGTAGGTAGGTCCAGGTGAAGGATGTTGGAGAAAGGGAAGCACCAAAGGGTGGAAAAGATGGTTATCAAATATTTTTTGATGGGTGTGATAGAAATGGTGGATGAGATTACCTAGGATGCAATTAGATGATTGCATCCACTATCTAAAAGGAATTTTTAGCCATATATAAGCAAGTTGAAGCATGAAATTATGGCCACCCTTTTTAAAGAAAAGAAAAGGGAGAAATATAATTTATCAAGCTTGGGAAGATCTAGAACTACTCAAATTTCCATGGTGATCTAACAAGTTCTTTCATCACCATCCAAATAAGCTGACATTGTGCACATTCCACAATAATGTCATTAACATGCCATGGAAGGTTTTTATTCAATGGTTTGAGGAAACAAAGTAGTAGAGTGGGTAAATGAAAAGTGGAAAAGATTTAAACCCTTGACTCTTGAGTCAGTGGGGCCCCAAAATAAGTAAGCATTGAGTTTTGAGGCAATTCAAAGAAAGACGCTGAGGGGTTTTAGAATATAGAATGAGGTGAACAATAATATTAATTAAATGAGGGATTAGGTTGTGGACTTTATGCATTAAAGTAGGGGCTATTTCAAGGCATAAGAAGATGTAGTCTGGGAAAGAAGAATCAAGGGAAATTATTGGAAGGTCGGGTGCATGCAAGGGTGTAGCTGGCATCCCTATGCAAGTATCCCAAATATTCCATTTGAAGGTGGTTTTAGTTTTAATTCTAATATATTTGAAGGTTGGAGTAAAAGGGGTAAAAAATAGGCAAGACTAGAAGAGGTGGGGAAGGAATTTTCATCTTGATGGCTTAACAACACTCAGGCTTACTGGTTGATCATATGAGCCTGCGGTGTTGGCCAATTATGTTATAGAGTCATAAGATTGGTATATATCTCATATTAAACCAAAATCAAGTGGAAGAACTTGGAGGTTGTAGCATGATAAAAATGGGTAGAGGGTTTAAAAGGAAAAAGGTGATAGGGAGGGTGAAGGGAGTAGTTTGAGAGAGACAAAAAAGAGAGTCCAAGTGCAACATATAGAGGAATTAAAGGAAGAAAGGGATGATCCTAAAGTAATTAACCTAGCTATAATTCATGCATTAAGGCAAGGGTGTGGAGGATATGAGGAAGCAGACAAGGAGATGTACATAAAAGCAATATAATTGGTGACCACACTTTAAAGAGGTGGAGGTTGAATTAGATAACATAAGGGAGATCCAACAAGGGATGAGGTAAAGGTGGACTAGGAGATGGATGAAGAGAAAACAATGAGTTCATAAATAAATATGAAGGTGGATAAGGATGGAAGAAGCCAGACATGGTCATATAGGTTGGGAAGAGCAAGGAAGGGCATCAAGGGAGAAAAATAATGAAATGAAATAGAGAAAAGAGAAGAAAAATAAAAGGTAGAAAGGGATGGGAAGAGAAGAATAACAATCATGAAGGGTAAGGGGAGTTTGGTAAATATGGGAGGCCATGAAGGGTTTGAAAATAAGTCTAAAAATAGACCAAAGAGAAAATAGTTTGGTGATGAAAATGAAAAAAATAAGGCAATAAATAGAAGAAATAAAATAAGAGGAAAAAGAAGTGAAATGAGGACACAAAAAGGATGATAGGAGAGTGAAGAAGTAGGTGGTATCTTGACCAAGTAAGCATGGATGATGATGGATAATGAAGCAAATTAGATGGTGGTTTTGGAGATGAGAATGGGATGGAAAATGGGTTAAGAAAAACAAGGGGAAGCAAAGGATGGGTGGGTAAAAAGGTAAAGAGAGAAATTAGGTGTTAATCAACTTGTTAGAAGAGATTGACAAGCTGAAGGGGTGATTAGAAGAGATTACTGAGCCAAAAAGTGGTGAGGTGGTGAAGAAATAAGGGATGCAATGAAAGGGAGTGAGATGAAACTAAGGGATGAAGATCAGGGATGATAAGAACAAAAAGGAAGAATTGAAGTAGGGATACAAAGCATGGATACTCACACATATGCAAAAGATAAGTGAGTACCGAGATGGAAAAAGGAAAAGGGGAATGCAAAAGGGCAAAAGGAAAGAAGAGATAAGAAGAAAAGGGCAATTATGGAAGGCTTCTCAAGGATAAATACCTAAGGAGAAGCTAGTTGTGAAGGAAAAAAAGAAGACAAAAATGATGAAAGGATGGAAAAAACAAATAGGAAGAATGGAAAATGGGTACGATGGGAAGAGTGGTGGAATGACAGAGAGTGGTGGTACACATAAAGAAAAAGTGTAGCAACAAAATAAACAAAAAGCTTTCAAGATAAACAATATGATGTGGAATGGGTGAGGAAAAAAGAGTGATAAGGGGGGTAAAATAAATAGGCAAGGGCAAGGGGAGATGATGAGGATGGGGAATGAAGTTGAAGGGGATAAAGGGAAAGGTTGGTAATAAGGTGAAAGAGATTCAAAAAATGAAAAAGGTGGGTGGGGAAGTGATCTATGAAACATGCACAAGGAAAGATGATGGGGAGGCTAACAAAGTAGAGTAGGAGGTAGATTTATGGGAGGTAAGAGGGGCCAATAGGGAAGGCTATCAACCCTTGTGATAAAAGAGATTGACAAGCTAGAAAAGTGGTTAAAAGATATTGATAACCTGAAGGGAGGGAGGTGGCTAGGAGATAGGTATAAAAGTGGAGGAAAAGATATGAGGTGAGAAGGCAAAATAAAGGATGCAGTCGATCTGACCTCAGTAACTAAGCACTACCTATATAGTCTAAAAAGACCTTAGGCCAATGTAGTTCTCCCAACAATGGGGAAAAACTTAAGAGGAAGTATTAGATGGTGTTAAAAGATAAGGATGTTTAAGAAAGAATTAAAAGCTTCCTTGATGTAGGATGACCTAAGCCAGAGGGCACTGTTAGCAGTGGAAATGAGTGAGAAGAAAAATGGTATGGGAATTAGTTGTTAGTGGCTAAGCTACCCTTAGAAGTGGATCAACACTTACATATTTTATGGAAATTAGGCCAATGTAGTTCAAAAAGGTTTGGGTGAGTGGTGTTCAAATTGTCTACCCCAATTTGATGGACCACATGGGTTGGTTTGGGCCGAGGGAGAAAGTTTTATAAAATAATAGTTTTAGGTTTTGGTGAAGGTGTCAGTGAAAGTGAATGGTGTATATTGGTGAATAGTTACCATAATGATCCCACATTTAGTTAGATGAGAGATATGGATGGGAAAGGTAGGATAAATTAGAAGGGATCACAATTCTAAGTACCACAAATGATTTTTTATAGAGCTAATCCAAAGAAGAGGTGCCTTTGTTAGGAGGTTACACCTTCTAAAATTATGTGAGGGTAGGAGTTTGGAGATAGTGTCTATCACAATGAGCCAAGTTTTAGGAGGTGGGGGTCTATTCAGATCTATCGAGTCACTTTGGCCAAGGTTTATCACTACTACGAGCCAAGTTTTAAGGGTATTAGTGAAGTGATGACCTGTAAAGAATTTATTTGATAGTCAAGTAGATTCTACAAGTAAGGAAGTTAGCAGCATGGTGAGTGATAGAGGATGGACCTTGCCTGACCCAAGAGCTACATGGGTAGGCTAGAAAAATAGTGGCCATGTCTACATCCTCTATCCTAGCTCCATGGAACCAATGACTTATTAATTTCACTAATTCGGTCCTAACCAACAAGAAGATGCATGGATGAGAGAAGATGGTGGTTCCCTTGCTATGGATGAAATTTTAGCTAGCACAAAAGAAAAGACTACCATGTTCAAGCAAACATTTCCAATGGTTGGGGTCTGATGCTTAGAGCATGTGGTAATGGGCTAGTATGAATAGTAGGGTAAAAAGTGCAAGAAGGTGAAGGTATTGCTATGAATTCATGGTAGCATACCTCTGATAGGAGAGTGTCTATAGTAGTAAGGATTTGGGAGCCACCACCACCAACAATGATAGTTTTGAAGGTGTGATCATTATAGTAGCCCATGGTTGGAATTTATGTCAAATAAGGTAATGGTGATAATGATTCTAATGACCACCAAGTCCAAAAGGATTTCAAGATGACAAAATAAGAAAATACGTCGAATGTGGATCAGATGATAAGGTCAATAAAAAGATATCTAGATGGTGCATAATGGATTTATCAAGGTGACCAATCAGATCGACGGTGATGTGTCCACATGAAAAGGTATGCATATATGACCATTTCAAGTGGGAGGACTATTTAAAAGAATCAATGACATCATATGACCTTCCCCATTGGTGGGATGGTGAATTATGTTGGTGAGGAAGAATGGTTAGGTATTCTATTTAAAGAATCATGATAAGGATGAATGTCAATTATTGAGTTATTTATTTTTTTAAGTTATAGAGAGTGAAAATAACTACACAAGGTTGATGATGGCAAACAAAAAAAATGGTGGAGATGATAAAAAACCTCCATGATCAGAAATAATCAATATGGTGAATGTGCGGATCTACTAGATGCTACAACATGTAATGGAAATAATGGAAGTACTATTAGATCAATAACAAGAGGAAAGGCACCCATAACCCAAGCTTGAGTTTGAAATCTTACCTCTTCAACAATGAAGAAGGTGAGACTTTCATTGCACAAGGTGTAAGGCTAGAGAATATGACGTTCAACCTTCCCATAGAGGGAACCCTTTCTATCCAAGGGGATGCATATTGAGGTAGAAATAGGTAGTACCTATGTGAGAAAAATAACTAGAGTCAGGTGATGTAATGGCTATGATGATCGAGTAGGGTGAAAGACCTAGAGTAGAGTATGATTCTCACCTTATGGGGATGAATGTGGGAGAGGAGAATAGAGTATACCTTTAACAGTCACTGAGATAGGGAATGGTATAAATGTTAGTTCAGGGAGTAATCAAGTAGAAGGATGGCTAAACTCTAATCTAGAGTCACTAGAAAATTATCCTAGTGCTTAGGTAGGAAATAATGTATGTAGGGGCTTTAAGTGAAGTGTAGATAGTCTAATAACTTTATATGTGTCGTGTGAATCCTTACACCCTAAAAAAAATATTGCATAGTTTGACATAAACATGTATAAAATGTGTTAGATGTTGTTGGTTGAATGTTATGGTTATGGTTATGAATGGTATGGTTATGGTTGGTATGGTTATGGTTGTCATAATATCACTTAATATAAAAGGAATGATTATTATTGTTGCAATGTTAGATGTTACAAATCATGATGAAAACATCAACCAGGAACATTAAGATAAGAATAGGGCCTGATGATTTATTTTTGACAAGGACTAAAAATAGACCTAAAGTGAGATTAGCTTAATGAATATAATGCCTTAAAACACTTGTGCATGAGTGGTCTTCAGTTGATAAAGAAGGTATTTTTATCATATGGTGTCAAGTGAGCTCTAAATCCCTTGATGTATAGATAGTTTAAAGGGAAGATGGGTGATAGATGGTGTGAAGGGTAATGGGTGATATCTATGATAACCTCATATGAATTAGTTTTCCCCATCTAAAGGTGGCCTAAGAATGGTAATAGACAAGTCCATGTCATATTTTAGATGTAGACTGATCAGTGCAAGAAGTCTACATGGGAAAGCTGATTGCAGATTTAGAATTTGTTGTGATAGTGGGTCTTTTATTTTATTACTGTATATAAGAAGTTGATTGATGTAGGGAGGTTCCATGAAATTTCTTTATTTTTGACAAAGTTAACTTAGCCATCCTTCAAGGGATTAGTCTAAGCTTATTGGATTTTTTTTTATGTTCATGATAGTTGTCCTTCAAGGGAGTAGTTTACCTTACACGTGGAAATTTTTATTTTGTTTTTGGGTAGCTATCCTTCAAGGGAGTAGTCTGTAATGCTTAAGATGTTGACCCAATTAATTTTTGACAGATGAAATGTGTTTAGACATTGACCGATCTAATTAGGTTCAGAGGTTTACCTTTATGAGGGTAAAACTTTACACAAGAAGGTTAATGATATGTGAAAAGGTGTGGTTTTGAGAGACAATGACCATGGGATTCCATCTTTTTAGAGATGAAAAGTATCCATGAGAACCATGCTATGGGTAGAGCCATCATACCCATATTTAGGATTAGACCATGACTGTGATGGTTAATCACATGGTTCTATATTATAATCAATTATCCTCAAAAGGGGAGGAGGAAGATGGGTGAAGGTTAAAATCTCATAATCAAGGGATGAGCTTAAGGTAGACAAACAGGGGAGCTTAATCCTTCTTTAACAAAGAAATAGATGTAGATGCGAAGCATTGAGAGGCTCAAGTTTTGGATTGCCTTCAAAAGAGGACAAATGATAAGCTCTTAATCCATACTTATGGGTGATGATGTAGGGTGCAAGCCAATTGAAAGCAAACTTACCTCATTTACTCCTCTCCATGATGGTCACATGTTGGTTTTCTTTTAGGATGAGATCTTCGATATTAAATTCTTGTTATTTGAGGTAAAGTTGGTTAGGTTTGATGGAGATGGGAAATCTCCAATGGTTCAATGGGAGAATTTATATCCCAAATAGGTCAGGTGGTGTCCACATGGGTTTCCCCAATTTGATATACCACTTGGTTCAATTTGGGTTGATGGATAGATTTGGTTGATAGGTTGAGGCAAGAAGCCAAGGGTTAGTTTAGTTAATGGTTAAGGTATGGTTGAAGTTAATAAATGGTTAGAGATTTATAGAAGGAAAGTTCCCCCAATTTAATCTTTACATGGGTTGGAAAAAGATCCCAAAGTGAAGGTGTTTGTGGTTGGGTTTAGTTAAAATGTTGAGGGTTTGAAGGGTACATCTGTGGAATGGACATTTTAGCCTTTCCATTATCCTTTTATTAGACCTAAGAGTGGGTAGCCCTAAAGATGGTGTGGATAAAAGGAAGTGTTGTTTTAGCTTACTTCTTCAGTTTCTCCTTACTCTTAAGTGAGAATGAGGGAATAGGCAAGTGTTGGGTAGGTTTGGTTGATGGTTGGGTTGGTAATGGGCTCAAAGGAGGTTCATTTGATAACATGTTATCCTTGTCATAAATTTGGTGGATAATGGTTTTGAGAGCCTTTCAGTGTTTTGTATCATGGCAAAGTATCTTATGGTAAGAGAACACATGGTGGTCATTATACCATGATGGTTTTGGGCATGAAGGGTCAAAAGTTTTGATAGGGTCAAAAGGTTTGATATGTGGTAAGGTTAAGGAAGAGGTTTATAATAACCTTTGTAAAATGGTTAAATAGGATTCATGTAAAGGTGTTGGAGGTGATAGGTTTTTAGTTTTGGGAGCCTTCCTAAAATTAGTTTTTACTACAAAAGTTATGGGTGGTGGGGTAGTTTTAGTTTTTCAGTTAGGTTGGGATAGCTTGGTTAAGGGAGGTTCATATGATAACATATTATCCTCATATAAGTTATGGATGAGTGCTTGGAGAGATTTACAATGATCTGTGTCATTTCCAATTGTCCTATGGTATGCACAGACTAAGCTAGCATTAAACCATTTTGGTTGAGGATGTGAAGGGTCAAAAGTTTTGACAGGTTGGAAACATTTGAGAGGTGGTGAGGTTAAGGAGGAGGTTTTCAATAACCTTTGTAAAATGGTTGAACAGGATTCAAGTAAAGGCATTGGGGGTGATGGATTTTTGGGCTTTGGAGTGGGAGCCTTCTTAGGAGTAGGCTTCACCTTGGAAGTTGTTAGTTGTGGAATGGTTTTAGTAGATTGGTTAGGTTAGGGTTGCTTAGTTGGTTTAGAAGTAGAATATTTAAGAGAAGGGGGGGCCATGGGTCTATTTCAAGATGGTTTAGGAGATTACACCCTTTTAATAGGTTTAGTCAAAGTTTTATTTGATGGACTTGATGTAGTTAGGTCTGATTTCAAAGATTGGTGAGCTATGCGAGGAATAGGAAGTATTCCTAGATTCTTAATGGGTTTGGTCAAAAAGGTGTAAGGGTATTTAAAATTTTTAGATGGAAGTGGGTTGGATGATTTCCTTATGGTTTTGAAGGATGGAGTATTTGAGGATGGGGTTGAGGTGGTGATAGGTTTGAGGGTGGATTTAAATGAATCTAAGGGTTATTATTTGTTTTGGTAAGGGAGGCCAAGATGATGCCAGAAAGTGGCTCTATCAATATTGGGTTGAGAAGTGAACTCTAGGCTTTGTACTAGCCTAGAAAAGGGCTTTTAGATAGGTTTAGTTCCTTGATCATTGATTTAAAAGCTTAGAACCTTGGGTGGAGAAGAGGGAATGGTTTCCCCATCTATGTTTTCAGTGGAAGGTTCAAAATTTAGAGAAGATGTTTCTTCTATGGATGGATTGGATAAGGTGACCTCTTCTAAAGGAATGATTTTCAAATAAAGAGTAGGTGAGTCTGTGGTGGGGGAGGAAGGTATAATGGTGTCAAGTGAAAGGAAGGGAGTGGTTGATTCCTTTCTTTGGTCATTCAAAGGAATGGGAAGTGATTCCCCCACTTTAATGAGTGGGGTGGAAGTAGTAGTAGTAATAGGTTTATCAATAACAACATTAATCATGTGCACCTCATAAGTGTCAGATAATTTTGGTTGGATTTGATTCACTAAAAGTGGAAGTGGAAAAGATTGTTTGGTTTCCTTAATTTTTCTTTGTAAGAAATTTTTTAAAGGCTGTACTTGGTCAACAAGTGGATTGGTTAAGGTTGGTGTTATTCTAGTTTCTTTAGTTGTAGGTTTACTAAGGGCCAAAAGAGGGTGTACCAATGTCTCAGTTATCACATTAGGGTGTGAAACTATTTATAAGTTATTTTGTTGGCTTGAAGATGCTAGTTGGTTTGATAGGTTAACAAGTTGGTTAGGTCGATAGGTTGGTTGATTAGTTGAGGGTGATGAAATTGATTGGGTTAACAAGGTGGGTTGAAGTTGATATGATGGTTAGGGGAAATGGCCTAAGATTTGACAAGGTTGGGGTGATTGAGATGACATATCTTGATAGGTTGTTGGTTGGGAATGATAATAATTAAATCAATGATGATAGGACATTGGTTGGTTATAAGTGAGGTTTGATTGATCATGGATACCCAAAATAGATGGCCTAATTTTTGACTCTAATCTAGCTATCCAATCTATTATCATTATAACAAACTTAGGTGGTAGTTTGAGTGAAGGTTGATAGTTTGTGGGTTGGTTAAAGTTGGAGTTTGATGAGTTATAGGTAAGGTTAGGTTGATTTTAGACAAGGTTGGGTTTTTTATAGACAAGGTTGGGTTGGTTGTAGATAGGATTGGGTTGGTTGTAGATAGGGTTAGGTTAATTGTTGGTAAGGAAGGGAGCATAAGTGGCTTTTGATGCAAGGTACCACTTTAAGGTGAAAGGATTGTTATCTAAGATCCTAGAAAAGTTAGGATATCCAAGAGAGAAAATAGGAAAACTCTCCATTAAAAAATATAATGGAGATGAGGTATTGGAAAATAGGTTCTTGGTTGGTTTGATTCTTTAATTTGTAGTCTGGTAAAGACTATGTGAAGAATGGAGAGAAATTTATCTCACACCTCAAATAAGAAGTAAGAAAAAGAAAAGATTCAAGAAAATCAAATAATACACTAAGATACATTAAATCCTATATTTTTAATTATCTCTCTTTTGGCTTATACCTTATAAAGTGTGAAGGGGAAATCGGCTTGAATAGGTCCTAAACAAGGTAGTCTATGTTTGGTTTCTGGGTTATGTTTAAGCACTCAAGAAGAAGTCTATATTAGATTGAGTACATGGCTTGGTGCTTTCTCCCACACTTCATGATCCTAAAACCAATGTGGGCACTAAGATAATTATACCAATTACTAGAGTTTATACTCAACCAGAGAGTTGAGTTGGTTATGCCCTTGGTGATTAAATCCAAATATGATAATCGGGAAAGGGTAAGGTGATCTGCTAGGTGATGAAATCCCAGTCGAGCCTTGTCTCAAGTGAGTTTTATGTTTTTTTTGGTGTAAGTGGTTTGGTTGTGTAATATTTGTGAACTATGGTTAATTTTTTTTGCCTTTAATTAATCTAGGTGAACTAATTAAGCAAGCAAGCAAACAATGTATGCAGTTAATTTTAACCCAAAGGAATTTTTTTTTGATTTCTTTTTATGAAAACAAGAACAACTAAATGAAACTAAATGCAACATTAAAATTCAATCCTAATCCTAGGATGAATGCTATTTTTATTTTATTTTTAGAAATGCAAGAAAAAATGAAAATTTCTACTTTTTTATTTTTTCTAATTTTTTAAATAAAAAAAGCTAAAACTTACATTTTGAAAGAGACGAATGATTAATTTTTAGAAATTCAATTAAATTTAAATAAATTTTAATAATTCAACTAAATTTCCTAAAACAAATAATGAACCCAAGAACACTCAAAGGTCCCACCGAGCGTGCCAAAAAGTTTCTCTCAATTTTTTTGCTTTTCTTAATTTTTTGAAAAGAAAGAAACTAGGAATAGGGTGTGTAAAAAAACCTATTGAATGTGTGCATGTTGAATCTAGATAATTATGGAGAGATCCACTTTGGATTGGGAGAATGACCTGAAAATAATAAAACACTAAAATAAACTTATTTGTTAGACAAGTAGATGGGTGGATTTCCTAGCGTGAGCTAGATCCTAGAAATGAAAGCTTTCTTGGAGGTTGTCAATCCACCTGCTTTAAACACTTAAGTTTAATGAATAAAAATGATATAATTTTCATGAAATGGTAGAAAACTGAAACTAATAACAAAAAATAATAGTAAATTAATTAAAGAAATTAAATGCTTTGCTAAGATGACCAAAATGAAACAATTAGTTGGGATAATGCTAATGCTGAAAAATTGGTCTAGTCAAAATGGTGGTTTCTGGTTTGGTAAAATGGCAAGGGTCAAAGGGATAGCTTAGTTGGGTTTGGTAAATTTTTAAGGCTGCACATATACAAAGAGATATATGGGTAAATGGAGTAAATATGACAAAGGAATAATATGGTAAATGGGGTGAAGGTGGAAAGGGGTAAAAGAAGGTAAATGAGATGAAGCTAACTAGGAGGGTAAGGAGATAAAGGGATAAAGGGAAAAAAGAAAAGAAGAGGATAAGGGATGAGATTTATAGGTCAGTAAAGAAGAGGCAAAAGGTAAGAAAGGAATTGAAATCAAATAACTAAAATAGACAAAAGGAAAGATTACCTTCCAAGCTTGAAGAAGAGTGTTGATGTTGATGATGGTTGATGAAGATGGAATCCTACAACAATTTTGATAGAGCTTCATTACTTTGAATTATTTTCCTTCCAATATTATGATGACCTATAAAATGATGATGAACACCAATATTATCCTTCTTCATAAACTTGTAATAAAATATTGATAACCAAAGACTAACTTCCAACTCAACCTTTGGTGAAGGAGAAGGGGAAGGGTATTTATAGCATTTGATGTTGGGAAACATGCCAAAAAAATGGAGTAGTGAGGCAAGCCAAATTTTTCCAAATAGGGCTCATTAATAACTCAAGGATGAGGTTGTTGGGTTTCTCACCTTGCACATGAATCCAATTTTGAATAGAAATCATGCACATGGGTTTAAATGAGACCAAAGACTTCTCCCCATCCTTTCTTGCTTTTACACAAGCAATTAAAGGCGTAACACACCAAATGTGGTGCAATTTTCCATGTGAGGGATGAAAATTCCAAGATGAGGTTGTGGAAGATTCCCATTTGAGTTGAGAAGTCTTCCTCTTTGCCCATAAGTCCAACTTTGAATGGAGAATTATGCACATGGATTTGAATGAGGCTTAAAGACTTCTCCCCATATTTTCTTGCTTTCACACAAGCACTTAAAGGGGTGACACACCAAATGTGGTGCCATTTTCCATGTGGGAGATGAAAATTCCAGGGTGAGGTTGTGGAAGATTCTCATTTGGGTTGGAGAGTCTCCAATTTGGGCTAAGAAGTCAAAAATGGGTACCCTTTGTCTTTCCTAAAGTCTTAAAGAGGCAGGTATCTATTTTAAAGTCTAATTTCATGTGGGAAGACAAAATATATGTTGAATGATGACCTCTTAAGGGGAAATTTTTTCCACATTTCAAGGGGGAACTTTATGATGATAAAATGAGGTCATTAGGCACTTTGGGAAAGGGTCCCAAGTGGGGTATGGTGTTCCACATCAAGCCACATCACTCTTGAGCCATGTCACTTACCATATCACCTTCCATGTCACATGGCATGTCATAATGAATAGTGATAGTGGGTCCCACATTAAATACTGATGGTGAATAGTATTTTTGAATAGTACTTTTAAATAGTGATTTTGAATGATATTATGTGACTAGGAGAGTAATGATTTGGTTGGGTTAAGGGAGGTTTTGGGAAGGTTTAAGAAGTTTTAGGGGATCTTGAGGCATTTATTCATTAAAAACTATAAGTGTGAAATTTTCTAGTGTCTACACATACACACACACACATTCATATATACATACATACATACATACACACATACATATACAACATACATATACTCACATATATACATATACAATAGACATGTATGTTGTATATGTATGTGTATGTATATATATATATTTATGTATGTATGTGTATATATATACACACATACATATATGCATATGTGTGTGTGTGTGTGTGTGTGTGTGTGTGTGTGTGTATCTAACATACACACATACATACATTTATGTATATAGACACATGTATATACATACATGTACACACACATATACACACACACACACATATACAACATACATGTATGTCATAAATGTATGTGTGTGTATATATGTATATTGTATAAGTATGTGTGTGTGTGTGTTGTATATGCATGTGTGTGTGTGTGTGTGTGTGTGTGTGTGTGTGTGTGTGTGTGTGTGTGTGTGTGTGTGTGTGTGTGTGTGTGTGTGTATACACACACACATATATATGTATATATGTATGTGTGTATGTACACATCTACATACACACATATATACATACACATATACACATACATACACATATACATATATGTGTGTATGTGTATATTTATGTGTACATACATACATAGATATATATACATATATGTATGTGTGTGTATATATTTTTTTTTCAAAAAAAAATGTTGGTACCTTTTATTCCATAGTGGTGAAAAGATACATCCAGAATGCCAATAACATTTGGCAAATAAATAATTGAGACAAATGCTTGTTGACCATTTTTTCCCACAGGTCAATATGGGTCAACCCCCTATAGTCAAAATATTGTATAGGGGATTTTTATAATGTCATGGAGTATGTTGTATCTCATTTGATGAAATTTCATATGCCATTTTAGTTTTGGTCATGGTCCAGTTCAATCCTTGTGCCATTCGGTGTCTTAAGGGTCTTTTTAGGGTCATATATGCAAATGGCAGGTCTTCATGGTGATCAATGCAGTTAGATCATGGAAAAGGTTTGATTATGCCTAGATAAACTAGGTTGTTAATGAATAAGTAGGTGAACAAAATTTCTAGATGGAATGAGTGGTCCAAGGATCTGATGCAGCTTGAAAGGATTTTGAAACACTTCAAGTTCATTTAAAGTGTATTTGTCAATTTATAAGGACATGTCAAGACTTGTAAAGACCCTATGGAGTGTCAAGAGTGCTTAGAATGAGTATGGAAGTACATGTTATTCATATAGTTCTTCATTGTGTTCATTTAGACATTTGGGTCTAATAGTAAAAATTCTAAGTAGGCAGTTTCTTGACATCATCATTGCCATGTGTGGATGAGTCAAGGAGAATTAGTCATATGGTTATGATCACATTAGTCCCAAGTTACTACGTGCCAAATTTTAGGCCATGCTTATAAGCTAAACAAAACATATGAGGGTTCAAAGTTGGCCTGTTAAACATTTCTTGCTAAATTTCCATACTTAGCCAATTTGCAAAGGAGCTTAAATGGAGCCAAGTGGGTAGTTTGATTGTGTTATATCTTACACATGTGGTAATTTTGAGAGAAAATGATCATATGGATTTGTTCATTTTGGTACCAAGAACATATACACTAAGTTTTAGGTCATGTGATGAAGTGTGATAAAATATATGCATAAGCAAAGTTGGCTCCTCAAACATAATTTGCTAAGTTTCCATACTTGGCCATTTTGAACCAAAACATCATTAAAGTGTCATGCAGAATTACACAAATGAACTCACTTAAACATTTTGTAAATGCACTTAGAAAGATCCTAGAGCTAGTGGATCAAGTGGGAATAATGGTTTTGGTCTTAGGAACATCTCCAACAAATTTGGCCCCTCCATGATTTATGCGTTTCAAGATATAAATCCTCAAAGTTGGTCAAAAAGTATAAGACATTTGTGGTAACATCAAGTTAAAGCCACTACAAAAATACATTAGAACTTAAATTTGATGGTCTACAAGATTTCAAATACATCTACATGGACATTAAATGACATTTGATTAGACATTAAAATTTAAGATAGAGCAAATAAATTATTTTGAGATTAAATTTGACAGTCATGCAAACATCAATGATGGTTATGTAGATGTCATTTGATGGGAGCAAAAATGTCAATTTTATGCTCAAGAAGTAGCCATTAGATTTTAAATGGTGGGTCCAAGCATATCTATGGTCCTCTCTTGAATGTACATCTTAATCCAATGGTGTGAGATGGTTTAAACAATCAAGGAGTTTGAGAGGTTGACACATGGTGTAAGCATGTGAGGCTGGCAAACTAATAACAGATCCTAAGAATCAATGCACATTTGACATATGGCATAAGCTGGAGTAGAGTTGACAAGTCAAGGGGATAGATTTATGGTTGGAACTTGATCATATAGATCAAGATCAATGGTGCTAGCAAAGGTCATATGTCATTAAGTTGAGTCAGATCTCAACAACCAATTAGGACAAAGGAAAGCCTAGGACTTTCAACAAAAGTTGAGAAAATATTTTTGACCAAGGTAAATAGGTATTATAGAGTCATCAATCTACCATTAAAGCTTGATCTAATGCCATGAAAAAAACATAGTGATGCGATTAGGAATAAAGAACATATAGGGATGCCATTAAAGATCAATACAAACCTTTGGTTTGTAGATTTATTACATACAGGGTCCATCTTTTAAAGGTTGTAGCATTGTCTAGTGACAATGTTCACCATTCTAAAAGAAGGGTCCATGAATCTATAAACCCTTAGCTCCTATAGTGATATAATGGATCTATGTGGACCTAATAGGAACCAGGCATTGAGCAGAGTGGCATAATATAATGACTATAGGAAAAACAATAGTTTGAGATTGGTTTTTTGTCTATAGTGAACCTATGGGCACAAGAACAAGTTTGAGCATGATCCATCTTAGTTAAGGCCTAACATTTCAAAGGACATCATGAGGGTATACATGTAGGCTTTGATGGTTTCATCTCCAGGACCAACGACATGAAACAGACCCTTCCCTCCACTGTGCATGCCATGACAAACCTATTTAGAGTAGTTTAACAACATGACAAATATATAATAAATGGACCTAAATATTGTAGCTACATTAATTTCAAGACTCATCTCAAAACAACTTGATCCCATCATTGCAACCATCAAGGAGTATCAATGAAATAATGATGTAACTGTGCAACCACTCGAGGTGACCTGAATCAATCACTAGATGGTTATAGTGTATTTGGATGTGTGTCAATCTTATTATACTTTGGATAGTTATCCTGAAGAGAGTTAATAAAATACATGTTTCTCCCAATTATTCTTGCATTATGTGAATGCTCTTGTGTTAGAGTAATTTCTTGTTTCTTTGCATGTGTGTTATATTTATAAGCTTCTACATCTAACTATTAAAATACAAAAGTATACCATACTCTTGTGTGTGTGTGTTCTTGTGCAGGTAAACACTGAAGGCGTAGTCCATATTTCTCACTAAGTTCCATCACAATAAGGGACTTGGGTGAAAGCAAGTAGTGCCACACAATTTTTATCTTAGGTAAGCTTTATAACAACAGTTGTAACTATGGTTCAAACATTCAAACTAATTGATTCCCCTTTTCAATGCCAAAGCTACCTCTCTCTTGCTCCTTTATTCTATAAATATAGCTCTTGAGCTATTTTAAAGGAGTTCCACACCATGTATGGTGAATCCCTACTATAATGATGTCATACTTTGCCTTTGAACATTAATGTAATTCCAATTTTTAGTTCTTAAACAATTATCTAAGTGTGTAAGTGATGTATGATGATGCTAAGTGATAACTCTCTATCCTTTATTCCCTTATCCTTTTATGTTTATACAAGAGTTCCTATTCTAACATGTCATATGGAGTGCTGTCAAGTGTATGAACCTATTTTTTAAGTGTGCAATGAGCCTTAGTGTCTACAACCAGCCTAAAATTCACTTACTTTGGAGAATTCTCATACATCTCACCTCCATATTGAAATACTCATGTTAGAATCCATAGGATTTGGAAGCTAGTTTGTTTCCTTATTTATTAGTGTAGGAAAGTATGATGTTCATATGGAATACATCTTAGTGTATCACCCCATTAGATTAAGTTCATTTCATGAAACTTCTAACTCTTTTCCCCATAAGTAACTAGTTAAGTAGGTGTGAGCATTTCAAGATACATTCAAGGAGCTAGCCCTTAAATCTAGAGGCTCACTTCCATTATAGGTACACCCACATACCTGAAAGTGTTCCAATATTACCCAAATATGGAAGAGGATTGAATAGCCTCTTCTAGGGTGCGAGATTTGGTAATAATAGTTCTGGCGTACCTAGTGGTATGCATTGTCTTCAAGACAATTTATCAAGGTGAGTGCTAGTCTTGACAACATCAACTACAAATTAGTGTGCTACTCAGCATTTGATGACTCTTTCATGGTAAATTTAGTTTAAGACCATTTATTTTATTATAAACTTTCCTTCATAAATCATGGTCCTCACTAGGTCATCCTCTACTAGAACAATCAATCCCATTAACTTACCCATTTAACCTGAAACCCCTCTTGAAATTTAGTATCCACAACCTAATTTTCCCTTTGAAGAATGAGTTTTTTTTTACTAGAGAGGAAGAGGTTGAAGAGGCTAAAGAAGTTTAAGATCTTGAAGAAGGCATGGCTAGACCTTATGCTTTCCTTGCCTTCAATACTAATAATCCCATTCAAATTCATGTATATGATGCCATTCATCCTAATGCCATAAAAGGTGTGCCCACATTCAATGGTGAGAGTCATATCACACCTAGTGAGCACATTAAAAATGTTTCTAACTTTTGTAGTTTCCACAATATTGTTCAAGAGAACATTACCATTAGGCTCCTTGCCATGTAACTTAAAGGGAAGTATCTTGATTGGTATAGGATTATATAAGGTGGATGCATCACAACATGGGATGAGTTTGGAGTGTTGTTGACTTCCAAATTCAGGAATTAAAGTGACCATGCCTCTCTTATACATCATCTCAACATGATAAAAATGTTAGTGTAATTATGTATGTACCTTAGGTTATTGACTAAGGTAATGGTTAGTTGCCTTAACCACTTGAGTTAAAAGGTTAGTTTTTTTATCAAGCTTAGATATTTCGTGTTAGCTGACGTAGGTTTTTTCACCCACCCTTTCCATAATTCTTGGGTGGTTCTTTTCTTTGCCTATTTAATAGGCATTTATGTATGGTTCAAATAATGTGTGTTTTGAAATACAATATGATTCTCTTTTTAATCTCTATGTTCAATCTAATATTGTATTCAAATCCCATGGTTTTTAGACCCTGAGTGGAGGTCTGTGGAAGCTAGATAGGCTAGTGTCTTGCTAGGGAGGAGCTTCATGCACCCAATAGAGAGTTGAAGGAGAGAAAACTTTGTAAGCTCAACCAAAAGATCAAAAAAGTGCCTAGGAGGATCAAAAGACTGAATAATATCTAAAAGAGGTTAGAGGGCTCAATTTTAGACTATTTGAGGCCTTCCATTTATTTTTTCTAGGTAGGCCATATGGTGTAAAACATCGTATAATTTAGGGAAGAGCTAGAAAAATAAAATCTTGATCATTTTCAATGAAATAAAGTTTTAAACTATGAGTTAAATAATAATTTGAACAATGGTGTAGATGGTTTGTGGTTTGATTGAGAAATGGGCTCAAAATCTGCACCTAAAGTTTCATAGGTAGGCCAATTTTCTCATTGGTTGATTATTTTCATGAAAATTTTAACCTAAAGTTTTGTTATTTCAATTATTTTTAATTTTTTAATTAAAATAAATCAAAACTTAGCCAATAGGGGTTACTGGGGACCTACCAATGATTAATAATCATAAAAGTGTCTAGGAAGTTAAAAATTTAATCATTTTCTAGGTTTTTTATCTAGATGTGGATGTAGAAAGAATTTTTTAAATCAGAGTTGTAAGTTTACTGATTTAATTATTTTAGTGAAATAAAATTTAAGATCTTACAAATGGTATTGAGTTTGTTGCTAAAAACTGGCAGAGTTGTTCAGTGTCAATATATAATCCATGTGTAGAAGGAATTTTTATAAAAGTTTTTATAGTTTTTTTTGATTTAATTATTTTCATGAAAAACTAGGTCAAATGGCTAGTATTCAACACCTGTTACTACCAAATTCTTAGAAATTGATAGGAAAAAACTTTAGTTTGTGAAGTCGTAAGGTTTTGATGATATGTGAATATTAGAACCTTGATCAAATAGTGCTTGATAAAGAACAATACTTGCCACTAGTTATCTTGACTATGATAAACATCATCATGAAGATCTTATGTTATTAAAATAATTAGTAGCAGATAATCTAATCTCAGAGGTTAGAAATACAACCACTGCATCAACTTTGTGTACTAATCTTACTTCTAAATATCAAGCTTTTGAAGTCAGTATGGTATTATATTTGAAGAATTTGTTATTTTCTACTAAGATGTAAGAAGGTGGTTCCTTTTTTGAGTTTTTATTATAGATCAAGGACATCAGTGATCAATTGAAGGCTATACAGAAGCCTATTAATGAGCAAGATTTGATTGCTCTGGTTATGCAAAATCTTCCACCTTCATTTGAGTCATTTATGGAATCCTTGCACATGATTACTAAGACATAGACTTTGGACTTTGAAAATTTATCCACATTGATATTACAAAAGGAGAGATGGTAGGAGTAGGTAGTGTTGTCTACAACTACTTTTACAGAAAGTGCATTTTCATCAAATGAAAGGGTAAGCAGTTTGGTAAAACTACTATTTCTCCAATAGAAACATCACAAGTAAGTGGTTATAATAAGAGATCTAAGTGGAAATGTTTTTACTGTAAGCAACCTGGTCACCTTAAGAAAGATTTTAGGAAAAGATAACATCATATGGTTAACCCTAGAAAGAAATCTCATGATGCACATGTAGCTAAAGTTGAAGGTGAGGAAACATCTCCTAGTTTTGATTTCATGGCTTCTAGTGCTAATTCTGTGGTGGATCAAACTTGGTACTTTGATTCAAGGGCATCTCATCATTATACATGCCATAAAGACTAGTATGTGGATTTTGTTGAAAATGACAATAATAATGAATCTGTATCTTTGGGGGATGGTATAACTCATTTTGTGAAAGGATATGGTAATGTTTAGATCAGTTTTAATGGTGTACTTTGATATACATTTAAGAATGTTAGGTATGTGCCTGATATGAACAAAAATTTTCTTTCAATTAATGAGATCACTTCAAAATCTAATTTTATTGTAAAATTTCAAGGACAACAATGTTTAGTCAATATCAGAGATAACAAAGTTGTTTTTGGGATTGGTGACAAAAACCTGTATAAGCTTACAAATCCATAGAGGGAAAAGGAAAGTGCACTTGTTACGGTTGATAACACAAGTTCACTATGGCATGAAAGGTATGGGCATTTGAATTTCTAGTATTTGACTACATTGAGAAAGACTAAGATGTTAAGGGGATTCCTTCTATACAAGATAGTCATCATGTATGTACTAGATGTTAGTTGGGGAAGCAAGTTAGACATTCATTTGATGTTGGTAAAACCTCAAGAGCTAAGGGAGTATTAGATATGGTACATGTAGATTTTCATGGTCCAATGTAGACACCTACCCCTTCTAGAGCCTATTATTTTTTATTGCTGGTTGATGAATTTTCTAGGAAAAAGTGGGTATACTTTCTAGTGAAGAAATATGATTATTTTTATTACTTCCTTACGTGGAAAGCTATGTTTAAAAAATAGGTGGGATGGTCAATGAAATATCTTAGAATGGATAATGGGGGTGAGTTCATGTCAAAACAACTAGAGGAGTTTTGTGCCATTGAAGGCATACACAAATAATACACTACCCCTTACACTCTACAATAAAGCGAAGTTATGGAAAGGCAAAATAGGATGGTTATGGACATGGTTCACTGTATGGTCTAAAGAAAAAATGCCCCATATGTATATTGGGTAGAAGAAGTGAATATAGTAGTGTACATCCTCAATAAAAGTCCTATAAAAGCATTGGAGAATGTGACTCCAGAGGAGGCTTGGTTAAGTTGAACTCCAGATGTAAGTGCTTTTTGATTTTTTGGTTGTGTAGCTTTTGCAGTTATTCCTAGTCAAAAGAGAATTAACTTGGATGCAAAAATCAAAGCATACATGTTTTTTGGGTACAATGAGCAGTCAAAGGCCTAAAAATTATTTGATGTTTCTACTAACAAATCTATGGTAAATAGAGATGTTATAGTAAATGAATAGATGCCATTCTTCATAGCAACTAGTAGAGTTTTAGATATTGAGTCATTGTTTTCTTCTAATGATTATAATATAAGTTGTGGCATGAAAGTTGAGCATGATTCTAGTTCATTAGTGGAATCACATTCTAGGGAGGGAATTGATGTAGGTCATTATGAGGTTCCAATAGAATAACCAAAGAAGCTAAAGTGGTATTCTGCCACAATGGAGGCACTAAAGGAAGGAGACTTGCCAAAAGGTGTGGAAGGAAGAAGATTGAGATTAGGAAATCAGTTTGGTAATAGAGGTGAGCATGATAATTTTTCTCTAACAACTACTACTTCACATGTATTTGAGCCTAATTCCTTTTCAGAGGCCATTCTAGTCTTGGTCATGGCCTTGTTAAATCCTTGTGCTATTTGGTGTCTTAAGGGTCTTTTTAGGGTCATATATGCAAATAATAGGTCTTCATGGTGGTCAATGTAGTTAGAGCATGTAATAGGTTTGATTATGCCCAAATAAACTAGGTTGCTAATGAATAGATAGGTGAACAAATTTTTTGGATGGAATGAGTGGTCCAAAGATCTCATGCAGCTTGCAAGGCTTTTAAAACACTTTAAGTTCACTTAAAGTGTAATTTGTCTATTTTTAAGGATAGATCAAGAGTTGAAAAGACCCTATTGGGTGTCAAGAGTTTTTATAATAAATATGGAAGTGTATGGTATTCATCTGGTTCTTCATTGTGTTCATCTAGACATTTGGGTCTAATGGTAGAAATTCTGAGTAGGTAGTTTGCTAACATCATCATTACCACATGTGGATGAGTCAGGGAGAATTATCATATGATTATGATCACATTAGTCCTAGGTTACTATAAAATAAATTTTAGTTCATGCATATAAGAATAATAGAAGATATGAGGGTTCAAAGTTGGTCTCTCAGACATTTCTCGCTAAGTTTCCATACTTAGCCAATTTGCAAAGGAGCTCAAACAAAGCCAAGTGGGTAGTTTGATGGTGTTATATCTAACATGGGTTATAGTTTATAGAGAAAATAATTATATGGGTTTTTTCATTTTGGTCCCAAGAACATATGAACTAAGTTTCAGGTCATGTGATGAAGTGCGATAAAATATATGTATAAGCAAAGTTGGCTCCTTAGACAAAATTCACTAAGTTACCATACTTAGCCATTTTAAAATAGACCATCATCAAAGTGTCATGTATAATTGCACAAGTGATCTCACTTAAACATTTTAAATATGTACTTAGAAATGTCTCAAAGCTAATAGGTCAAGTGGGCATAATGTTTTTGGTCTTAGGAACATCTCCAGTAAATTGGCCCCTTCATGATTTTTGTGCTTCAAGATATAAATCCTCAAAGTTGGTAAAAAAGTATAAGACATTCACACTAACATCAAGATAAAGCCACTAAAAAAATACATTAGAGATTATATTTGATAGTCTATGGGATGTCAAATACATATACATGAACATCAAGTGACATTCGTGCAGACATCAAAATTTAAGATAGAGAAAATAAATCTTTTTGAGCTTAAATTTGATGGTTACACGAACACCATTTGATAGGAGTGTGAATTTCAATTTCATGCTCATGAAGTAACCATTGGATTTAAAATGGTGGGTCCAAGTAGATATATAGTCCTTACTTGATCATACATCTTGATCTAATGGTGTAAGATGGGTCAAATAGTCAAAGAGCTTGAGAGGTTGACACATGGCATAAACACATTAAATCGACAAACTAATGGTGGATCTTAAGAATAAATGTATATTTGACACATGGCATAAGTTGGAGAAGAATTGAAAAGTCAAGGGCCAAGATCAATGGCTAGTGCTTGATCATATAAATTGAGATTGATGGTGTGATCAAAGGTTAACATGTCAATAAGCCGAGTCAGATCTCAATAGCCAATTAGGACAAGCCTATGACTTTTGACAGAAGTTGAGAAACCATTTTTGACCAAGGAAAATGGGTATTGTAAAGTTATTGATCTACCATTGAAGCTTAATATAATTTTATGAAAATAACATAGTGATGTAGTTAGGAATAAAGAACATATAGGGATGCCATTGAAGATTAATACAGACATCTAGTGTGTAGATTTATTACATACAATGTCCATGTTTTAAAGGTTACGACATTGTCTAGTGACTATGTTCACCATTCTAAAAAAAGTGTTCATGCATCTATAAAACCTCATCTCTTATAGTGACATAATGGATCTATGTAGACCTAATAGAACTAGGTATCAAGCATAGTGGCATAATATACCAACTATAGGAAAACCAATAGTTTGAGATTAATTTTCCATCTATAGTGGACCCATGGGAATAATAACAAGTTTGAGCATGATCCAACTTGGATAAGGGCCATCATTTCAAAGGATGCCATGAGGGTAGACACATAGGCTCAGATGGTTTCATCTCCAAGACCAACTGCATGAAAAGGACCCTTCCATCCACTGTACATTCCATGATAAACTTGTTTGGAATATTTTAACAATAGGACAAAGTTCTAACAGATGGACCTAATTATTGTAACTACATTGATTCCAAGACCCAACTTAGAACAACTTGATCCTACCATTATAACCATCAAGGAGAATTAATGAGAGAATGATGTAACTATGTAACCACTCGAGGTGACCTAGATCAATCAAAAGGTTTGAATGAGCATAATTCATAGGAGCAATTATAACTATGGTTAAAACATTCAAACTGATTGATTCCCCTTTTCAACACCAAAGCTCCCTTTCTCTTACTTCCTTTATTATATAAATATATCTCTTGAGCTATTGTAAAAGAGTTCCACACAATGTATGGTGAAGCCCTACTATAATGATGTCATACTTTGCCTTTGAACATTAATGCAATTATGATTTTTAGTTCTTAAAAAATTATCTAAGTGTGTAAGTGATGTATGGTGATGCTAAGTGATAACTCTCTATCATTTATTCCCTTATCCTTTCATGTTTATGCAAGAGTTCCTATTCTAATAGGACATATAGAGTGTTTTCAAGTGTATGATCTTATTTTTTGAGTGTATAATGAGCCTTATTGTTTGTAACTAGCCTATAGTTCACTTACCTTGGATATCTCTTATACATCTCACCTCCATATTGAAATACTCATTTTAGAATCCATAGGACTTGGAAGTTAATTTGTGTGCCTTATTTCTTAGTGCATAAAAGTATGATGGTCATACATAATACATCTTAGTATATCACCCTTTAGATTAGGTTCATTTCATGCAGCTTCTAACCCTTTTCCCCATAAGTAACTGGTTAAGTAAGTGCAAGCATTTTAAGATACATTTAGGGAGCTAGCCCTTAAATCTAGAGGCTCACTTCCATTATAGGTACAAACACATACCTAAAAGTGTTCCAATGTTTCCCAAATCTAGAAGAGGATTGAACACACTCTTCTAGGGTGCAATATTTGGTGACAACAATGCCTCAGAACAAAAAACTAGGGAGATAAAAGCCTCAACCTGATGAAGATAAAAACATCCCCAAATGGATAGGGGAAATAAAACAAAGGGAGAGTAAAGTAAAATGATAAAAATAAAAGTAAGGTACATTGGCCTTAAAAAACCAATACAAAGATTTGATGGAGATCCCATGTAAATATGTGTGTGTATACACACACACATATATATATACACACACACCCATACATATATATATGTGTGTGTGTGTGTGTGTGTGTGTGTGTGTATGTATACACACACATATATGTATATGTGTGTGTATGTATGTACATATGTGTATGATACACACTTGTGTATGTATGTGTGTGTATGTATATACACATACATACATACACACACCTATACATATATGTATGTATGTGTATATCTATGTGTGTGTCTATGTATACACACACATATATGTTTATATTTGTGTGTGTGTGTGTGTGTGTGTGTGTGTATGATACATACTTATGTATGTATGTATATGTACATATGTGTATGTATGTATATACACACACACATATATATGTATATGTATCATATATGTGTGTATGATACATGTGTGTATGCATATATATGTATGTACACACACACACACACACACGTGTGTGTGTGTGTGTGTGTGTGTGTGTGTGTGTGTGTGTGTGTGTGTGTGTGGTGTGTGTGTGTGTGTGTGCGTGCGTGCGTGCATGTGTGCGCATGTGTGTGTGCATGTGTGCGCATGTGTGTGTGTGTATACATACACATGTACATATAGAAGTATGTATCATACACATATACACATATACATACACACATATATAAATATATACATATATGTATGTGTGTATATATATATACACACACACACACACACACATATATACACATGCATATACATACACATATACATATATACACATACATATAAACACACATACACATATAATAAAATTAATTTAATAATTAATTAGAATAACAAAAATAAATCATAATATGATTTAAATATAACAAAATATATGAATAAAAGACAAGTTAATTTGAGGGGGTAACCTCCACAAGATTCAATAAGTTTATAAGTCACAATATGATGATAAAAAACTACCCATGACCTCTTATTTATAGTCTACCTAGGCCATGGTTACTCTATAGGCTAACTTACTAACCAAATGAATGCATAGAGAAATGTGGTATAACATCAAAGAGGGATAAGTAAGCCAAAGTCATCTATTCCTATCCTAATACATGTAATAGGTTAGAGTCATAACATGCCCTTCCTCATCAAACCAATGTTGTCCTCAACATTGAGCAAATATGGATGTTGTTGCAAAATATCTTCACCCTCCCAAGCTATATCCTCACTACTCAAGTTCTTCTATTTGATCAGATATTCCTTAATCTCTTTGGTTCTCAACCTTTTAGTACATGGTAGGATATTCTTTGGTTCCAAAATGACTCATCCTTATTCATCTAGTTCTGGTAGCTTTTTCAAGGCTGACACTTTCTATCTAATGACCTTCAAGCAAGCAACATGAAATATTAGGTGCATGCTGGATGAATGAGGCAACTCCAACTTGTAAGCCACACTCTCAATTTTATGTAGCAGAAGATAAAAAACATAATAATTATCACCCATGTATATTACTTTAAGGACATCTATTTGTAAGGATAAAAACATACAAAGATCTAGTCACCCATGTTATAATTTCACTCACTATGGTGTTGATTTATTTGTTACATCATCTTATTTTGTGCCAAGGCCAAATTCACTCTCAAACCATCCAAAACCTCTTGTTGATGTTGAATGTTCTCCTCCACATATCAAACCTTGGTTTGCACCACTAAGGAATAAGTGATGAAAGGTGGATGGTAACCATATAGTGCTAGAAATGGGGGCATTTTAGAATAGGTATGGAAAGATATGTTATAACACCATTCTGAAAGTGGTATCTATTCAACCGAATGTTCTAGCTTATCTGAAAAAAATAGAGATACCCCTATAAACATTTATTGACCACTTCTATTTGTTCATCAGATTGGGGGTGATAAGATGAGTTATGAGCTAGCTAAGTACCCAAATAGGAAAATAATTCCATCCAAAAATTACTAGTGAAAATAATATCATGATCACTTACAATTATTTTTGAGGTTCTATGTAATTTTAGAACTATCTCCATAAAAATAGTCACTACTATACTTATTGTAAATGGGTGTGAAAGGGAAAATAAATGGGCATATTTTATAAGACTATCAAAAATTACCAAGATAACATTCTTACCTTCAGAACAAGGTATTTATGTCATGAAATCCATGAAAACCTCCTCCCAACTTTGACTAGGAATTGCTAAAGGTTGTAACATACCCAGGGTTTTAATTGTCTCACCTTTATTCTATTGGCATATCAAGCATTCTACCACAAAGTTTTGTATATCTCTATTTAGTCCTTCCAAAAATACTTCTCACTTGATTTTGTGATAATTTTTCAATAACCCAGAGTGTCCCCCAATTGGAGATGCATGCAAATATGCAAGAATCTTATTCTTCAACTCTAAATCCTTGCACAAGTATAACCTATCCTTATACCATAGGTCATTACCTTTCCATTCAAATTTTTCAAAGGCTATAGAACCTTCCTAGATATTTTGAATCATAAGCTATGTATCCTTGACCTACTCCCATTCTAACCTACCTTCATCTACCAATCTGCCCACAACATGTACATTGCACAAAGTAATGTTTTTGTAGATGTATCCCATATGGATAGTGCATTTGATTCTACATTATATTTACCTTTCTTGTATATGATTTAAAAATCATAACCCAACATTTTTGTTACCCATTTTTTTTGTTCCTTAGATGATAATCTTTATTCCAAAAAGTATTTGAGACTATCATGATCCATTTTCACCTCAAAGTGTCTACCCATCAAATAGGGGCTCCATTGTTTGACTGCATGAAGAATAACCGTTATTTCTTTCTCATAGACAATTTTTTGTAGATTATTGCCTTTGAATCAATGAATCTTAAATGTTAGGGGTCTTCCTTCCTACATTAGTATTGCTCCTAACCCTGATTTGAAAGTATCATATTCAATAATGAACATATTTGAGAAGTCTAGAGTAGCCAAAACTAGGGTGGTGCACATAGTTGCTTTCAATTACTCAAATGATTGAGTGGTTACATAATTCCATTAGAAGACATCCTTATTTAGTAATGCAATGACTAGAGCTACTATGCTACCATAAGATTTCACAAATCTTTGGTAGTAACTTGTTAGTCTTAGGAAAGCTCTAAGGTTTTTAAGAGTTTTGGGCATTGTCCATTCCACCATATCTTTGATATTCTTAGGATCAAATGTGACACCTTCATGGGATAAAATGTGACCTAGGTAGTCTACCTCTTGTACTTAAAAAACACATTTGGATGGCTTCACATAAAGTTGATGCTACTCCAAAAATATCAACACATGTTTAACATATTACAAGTGTGATTCCCATGTCTTACTATAAATCAATTTGTGGTCAAAGAAAACCAACACAAACTTCCTTAAAAAATGCCTAAAAACAATGTTCACCAAGCTCTAAAAAGTAGATGGTGCATTTTTAAGACCAAAGGGCATTACCAAAAACTCATAATGGCTCTCATGAGTTCTAAAAGTAGTTTTATGAACATCTTCATACCTCATTTTAATTTGATGGTACCCCAAACAAAGATCCAATTTTGCGAAATAAACAAAACTATGCAAATCATCAAGTAAATATTCAATTATTGGAATAGGAAACTTATCTTTGATGGTGTACTTATTGAATTCCCTATAATCTGGGCACAACCTCCATGTGCCATCCTTCTTATGCACCATGAATATTGGTGATGAATATGAACTTTGGTTGTGCCTATTGATCCCTACCTCTAACATCTCATGGACCATATTTTTAATTTCACTCTTCTGCACATATGGATATCTATATGGTTTGATATTTGGTGGTTGACTCTATGGAAGTAGTTGAATGGCATGATCATGTTTTCTTTTTGGCATGGCCCCAAAAATATATGGGTGGTCATCAAGAATAATTTATAAATCAAAATGTGTAGATTCCTTTATAGGTTGAACATTTATGGAACATAATCATGCTATAAATCTTCTACCCCCATTTTATCATCTTTGTGATCTGATGTGAACAAACTAATTGTGTATATTTTTCTCATAATCCATGTAGTTCAATTTTATTTCCTTTAAAATGTAGGTGCATGAATAGTTCTTATAAGTTCATCTCAATTGTACCCAAGGTTATGAGCCATTGGACTCTTAAAATAATGTTTGTACCACCCATGGGAATAACAAACATAAGAGAATCTAGATTGGACTCACCCATAACAAGTTTAATACTATGGCATTTTCATAAATAATTAACTGTCACCATTTGAAATCATGACCTAAAATTTTAGTATTAGGTAAATGAAATAGTTCAATCGAGTGTCCAGATTATGGTTGATGAAGTTATGTGAGCTCCCTGAGTTAATTAACACTATCACCTTATATTTCTTGAGGAAACCCACCACCTTAAGTGTTTGAGGAGTGATAATACTCAAAAGTACATGATGAGAGATTGTAGCTTGGGAATATTTAGGTACCTCATATATTTATTCCTCATCATCATTGGAGAAGTCACCTTCTTCATTGGATCCCTCAATGTAGAATAACTTCTTCTTAGCACATCTATGTCCTTTACTCCACTTGTCATAGCCAAAACACAATATTTTTGCATGCTTCTCTTTAATTTGTTGAGGGGTCAATATGGTAGGTGGATGAAATGATGGTATAAATATGTTACAATCTCTGAAGTGAGAAAATAGTTGATTCTTGTTGGCTATGAAGTTTTCCTAAGCCCTGCATGCCATGATAATAGTATCAAAAAACTTAAGTGGATTAAACATGCGTACCTCATGTTGAATGTGTCCTTGAGGCCACCCAAAAAAAGGTCATTTGGGTTCTCATTAGAAATTATCTCCACAAATAAATATAGGTTTTGAAAATGATGAATATAATCCTTGAATGAGTTAGTCTATCACAATTTTTCCAGTTGGCTAAAGTAATTCTCTATCACACTATTGCTATAGTGTATTTGTAGATCCTCTATAAAAACTGACTAGATGACACCGAGAATAATATTTTTATTTTGATCACTCAACCATCATTACTAAATGAATTTTTCAAGTTCTAAATACAAGAATGCCATGGTAACATTTTGTCCACATGGAATCTGATGTAGATCAAAATAATTCTCCATTTGGTTGATCTAATTAAATGGATCCTTTCTATCAAATTTATGCATATCTACCTTTGGTAATAGGTTCCTCTATGGCAAGGTACATGGATTTGGATTACGATAGTTGGGATATCCACCCTAGTGGGGCTATGTAATAGTGATATCTAGATGATTTGGCTGAATATTTTGTAAAGCCATCATGATATTTACCAAAATAGATTATATGACTTTCATATCAGATTGTATGCCTTGCATATCAATTTGAATGCCTTACACACTGTATTAAAGTTGTCTCACTTTGTGATATATCTTAGAGAACCCTCGTAAAAAATATCTAATAACTCCCTCTTATGACTCCATCTCTTCCTTGTAAGGAGTTTTACCTAGAGTTTTGGTACCCTTTCCTTAGCCCCTAATTTATGGTCCTACCATAAAAGGGCTTGACAATGTCGATCTTGATTAACACTTTTGACCCAAATTTGACCAAGCATTTTTGTACTTATGTTAGCCTCAAATTAGAAAATATAAATAACATAACTTAGATATATTTTTATAAGCTTTCCAAAAATTTAAAGGACTTAGAAAAATTATTTGAATTATGCTCTGTAAAGCAAATTTATGAAAAAACACTTAAATTGAAATAAATTTAAAAAATGACCTTTAAATGATAATTTTATTTTATGACATCCTTGAATGATTCCCCAAATTTATTAAAAACATTGTATGAAAACTCATAGCAGATTGAAAAATATAAGCAAATTTCTAAAATTAGGGTTTTATTGATAAGAACCCAAATGACAACTTTAATACCACTTGTAATGAAATTAATTCAATAATAAAGTAGAATAACAATAATAGATCAAAATATGACTAAAATATAATAGAATATATGAATAAAAGATGAGCTACTTTGAAGGGGCAACCTCCACAAGCTTCAATAAGAGCATAATTCACATAGATGATAAACAACTACCCATGACCTCCTATTTATAGTCTACATAGGCCATGGTTATTCCATAGTCTGACCTAATAAATAAATGAATGCATAGATAAATGTGATATAACATCAAAGGGGATAATTAATCCATGAGTCAACTATTCCTATCCTAATACATATGATAGGTTAGGGGAAGAGCAATACATATGTGTGTGTGTGTGTGTGTGTGTGTGTGTGTGTGTGTGTGTGCGCGTGCATGCGTGCGCACATGTGTGCGCGCATGTGTGAAAATATGTATGTGTGTGTGTGTATAGATACACATATATATACATATACATACACACACATATGTATGTGTGTGTGTGTATGTATATATGTGTGTGTATATTTATATACATATACATGTGCATATATATACATATGTATGTGTGTGTATACACATATGTATACATGTATGTATATGTGTGTGTATATATGTATATATCACATATATACATATACACATATATACATGTCTATGTGTACACACACACATGTATGTGTGTGTATATGTATGCATGTGTCTATATATATATGTATATATGTGTGTGTGTATATATATATATATATAAATGTATGTGTGTGTGTGTGTATAAATAATATATATGTATGTATGTATATATATCATTAATATTTTTCTTCTAACTATGAAGTATATTAGTATTTGAAGGGTTTTATTGAATAAACAATTGTCAACAAATATTTTCATCACAGGTAGGGTCGATTGTCAAATTAGTCCCTATGAAGAAATGTGTTGAATAGTTAACCCTTTATCTTTGATGTAGTTTGGAATTCAAAACAAATATATGGGTTATGGATTTGGGTAATCATCAAACCAATGTTGAAAACTATGTATTATAATCAAACCTCCAGGTATTTCTAAGTAAGTGTAAATTAAATATCTTTAGCAAAGGTTTTTAACCTCATCTTTCTTAGAAGTGACAATGCAGATACATGCAAACTAAAAACTTCATTTGGTACAAGAGGATAATGAGAGGCCAAGATGAACAATTCCATCATAATTATGTAAGATATGACTTAATGAAGATCAACTTGAAGTACACAGAGTAAATTAATTAATTATTTGGCTTTACTCTATATCTAGACCTTGATATTCTATTATTTTTTTATGATCCATTATCTATCTTCCTACCCCTCTAAATGGTGTATGATGACTTGTATAAATGGGGAACCCTAAGACAAGATGGATGCATTAAATAAATTTATAAATGATAAGGAGTTAAGTTTAAAGTGCAAGATCAATGAAAATGGGAAAAAGGACCCACAAAGGTAAAAGGGACAGACTCATGCCAGGTGCGAGTAAGTACATGGTGTGAGTATGATTTGGGATGAATAGAGGCTCAGATCTTGATGAGAAACATGATATCAGATGAAATTTAGTCCAAATATGCTAATGGATAGATTTTGATAAGTGTTATGTTTCTTTTAAGGCTCAAGGACTAAATGGAGATTGTGGGGTCAAATAAATTCTATAAATTCAAAAATATATAAAGTTTGTCCAATATGTTAAATTGGAGATAAAACACTAGGGAAAGGGGGATTATCCCAGTTTTAGGTGACTACATAATGCCTCCACTTTTACATGGTATATGTGTTTGAATGAATGAATGCATGCATGAAAGTATAAATGTAAATAATTTGAAACACATACCTTCACTTACCTAGGGAAGAGTGGAGGCCTTTTTTATGTTTTTGTCAATCTAATCTTCTATTCACATGAATTTTTTATGTTCCTAAAACAAATTAAAATTTCTAAGAGTAGTCAATGCACATGAAAAATATTTAAAGTTTAAGTTTTGAATTTTAAAGATTTGAATTTAAAAAGAGGGCATATGAACAAATACACTTGGCTAGGATTTACTCCAAATGGCATAAAAATTGCTTCTAAAACTAGACTTTCAATAGTTGTTGAAACATGGCTGACACTTCTATGGGAGTCATTAGGTCGTAATTCACCTTTTGATCAAGGAAGTAGATAAAAAAATTCAATTTTTATTAGATTCACTCAAGTTCACTCAATTTTAGATTTTTTTGAAAATATTCCTTGATATGTGCCCCTCTTTTGAGGTGAGGGATGAAGACTTATGATGCAATCACTCATCTCAATAGATAGTGTTAAGTGTATGGCATCTTAGGAAAATAATACATCCAAAACATCAATATCTTGAAACATATGCAGTGAAATTTGAAAATAATCATTACCAATCTTTTGTTTTTAGAATATTTTAATTGGCATCTAAACATACCACAAGTATGTCATAAATAAGTGAAAGTCTAACATAGGAAATACAATATTGTATTAAGCATAATTAAAAATGGCAAGATAACCCTAAAGGTAAAACAAGATGGGAGAAACCATAATATCTTGAATGTGATATATCATGCTCCTAAATAGGTTAGATATAACAATATGAACACACAAATAACATGGCCCCACATATACATGGCATATACCATATCAACAAAAGTACCAAGCAAGTTTATTAATATGCATGATAATAATCATAATACATAATATACATGATGAACATCAAGGTTATGAGTAGTGAATCAATTAATAGACCACACAACTTAGTGACCACATTGAATTTAGTGACAAGACAAGCTAGTGAGAGCACACAAGGATAAGACTCACAAAATATGATGACAAGATGAACCTCTATGGATAAAGAGATAGAAATAAGAAAACTCATGCACATAGAAATAAGAACTCATGCATAATAGTCAATGTAACTATGTAACAATTGTAATGAAGATATCCATGCGATAAATAATATCTATGTATTAAAATGAGATGTAGTAACTGATCTTATATAGCTCAATATGATAAAAGATAAATAATAAATATATCACCATGTAAAATATTTTATATGACAATGACCCCAAGATAAGACATGTTTTCTATGAAAATTCACCCTCAATATGTTTATTTTAAGATATAGGTGATCTAAATAACATGAAACTATTAAAAGTTAGATTGTATAAGATATGGCATTTTATGTACATATCTAAATTTAAAAAAGAGATTGATTGCACTTAAATAATTTTTTGATATGTACTACTCACTTCCTATATCACACTCCTCAAAATGACTTTGTGTTAGACTTATAACTACTCAGATCTAGAAAACATGATTTCAAAGTCTAATAAGAAATTGTCAATGAAACTCAAACCCTTATAGTGACTGATATTATCCACTTTATATAAAAAATATCCACATTAACTATGTTAATTTGTTCCACCACAAATCAATATGCATGCCCTTATAAATATCAATACATATTTGCTTGTCCTTGGTTGTGTGTATAGATCATAATTTTGTTTTTCTTTGCCTTGAAACCTTAACTTCACTTTCAACACCAAATTGAATTAGAAAAGGAGATAGAAATATGGGTTGGATAGCCCTAACCACTTATAACTAAGTGACTATGCATTACCTACATTTCAAAACTTATAAGAGGGCTCAAACTACATGTAGTTATTCCACCTAGGTGTGTGTGTGCTCAATTATAATCCACATGAATGTAATGCAATGTTTTAAATTTTAACACTTGACAAAATGAAAATTTGAACTTGCATTTGTACTCAAAATTGGTTTTATGGTTGATAATTTGAGGGAGTTTTATATGAGTATGATTTTGTGTTAGTGTCTCAATGGAGTGATAGTGGATTTCTCCAATTTATAAGTGGTTCTCAATGTAATTTCCAAGTAGTCACCAAATGAATAAAAACTTAGGCTTGATTTGTATTTATATGACTCTTTGAGATTTCCCACCATCATCAACATGAAAAACTACTTAGGCTAACCTAAATAAGACATTTAAATTTTAAAAGTAGCTTTTATAGGTCTTTGGATGTTGCTGGTAGAGGTAGATACATGCAATAACTACAATTGTCTAATTAATGTGGACACTATCCATAGAGGGGAAAATAGTAATATGAAATATGACAATAGTATTCTTAGGACTATAGAGTGTTGGAATACACTAGGGATATAATGAATATGAAGGATAGAAAATTGGGTTGGCCAATACAAAGACATGTAAAATGAATAGGGGAAAGTATGCATAGACCAAATGTGTACACACAAGTCATGTATGTTAAAATCATGTCAAAATTGATGATGTCAAGTGTTTATTTCCAAATTCAGATATTTATAAAATCCCCCTTTCAGTATAGTATGTAAAATTCTATATTAAAAGAATTTAACAAAAATTAATACTTGTATCAATCAAACTTGTTATTAACAGGTATGCACCATATGTCTTGCTTGATTTATAATTAAATGTCCACTCATGATAGAAAATATAAAATGACTTAGATCATTAAAATATTTTAAACTAAGAAGTTAAGGAATGAATACACCTAAGAGTACATGAACCAAGTTGACATTTGAACTCATTTGGAGAATGCCATGGGGTGATTACGCCCTAGGGAGACGTCATCACTAAAATCATGTGTTAAGGAGTTTTAAGGCCTCAAACACATTGGAGATGGATAAGTGATAGAAGTTGAGTGGTGAAAAATAATTGACAAGACTATTCCAAAGACCATCATAATATTTTGTGGAACCCTAAAATAGGTTTATATGTCAAGGTGGAACCTTGAAACAGATTTGTATGTAAATTGGAACTCTAAATCAACTATTGCAGATAGATTTTAGACCCAAAATAGTTTTGTAATACCATCAATATTTAATATATAAATAACAAAGTGTCTATGTGAACCACATTTATACCCCAAATCTGATACATATGTACCTCAAAGTGATATAAAATGCCATATTTTATCTATCAATTTGTTTAGTCTGATAAAATATACTTAATTTGACCCAAATAATAGGTCTCAAAATGTCATATAATCTTCTAATGGTTCCTTGTATTCATGCAGGATGCCCCACATGCATTGCATGTGCCTTAATGTATCTAATTTATTCTATTTGCATCACATAATTTAAATTTAAGTATTCCCCATTTATTTTTCATATATTTAATCTCAAAGATAAGCCCATTGTATGCTCCCTTTTGAGGTGAGGGATGAATCTAAGAAATCACTCATCTTAAAAGAAAGAGTTATGTGCATATTATGTTATATATATAAATGTAATCATGTAAATTATATTTATAAAGATGATAAGATATGTCATTATATATATATATATATATATATATATATTTGATCATTGAATCATGTAATCCAAGGAAATGGGCACATGTGTGTCATGTCGAGAAAATATAGAAATTAGACATGTATTAATAAGTAACACAATAGATACATGATAAAAATCATGGAATTTCACATAATATAAGTATGCATGATATAATTCATGGCACCAGGGTTAACACTAATCATATATGTATTAGCACACACATCTACACATAATATATTGATAATGAAGCACATAATCACTCAAGACATGACACGACTCTATCTTCACTCCAACCTGATATAGACAACATGGCCATTACATGGGTTAGAGGATATTCAACATAAAATACACATGACATGACATAACACAATCAATTTACTCATAGAAACACATAATATAACATACATAAATGATGACACAATTTAGTAATCAATAAAATTGAACATGCATGAATCAAGTAATTTTATTCCACATAATCAATTAATTCCAACATATAGTGTTTAGCTCTTGGCCAACCATGTAGTCATCCTCATCGAGGATGGTGCAATTTATGTTTATGCTACTTGGTTCATAAGGATCAATGTGAAATTATGCAATAGGATCAGCTTTGGTGGACACTTTGGTCTCATACCTTGTCTTGAAAGCCATGTAGGACCAATCTACTACTAGATAACCCCTAATATTTTTTATGAATTATATAGATAAACATAGAGAAAAATGAAGAGGCACATATAAAATCAATACATATTGAGCCACTAAAACTCTAGGATAAGTGTGAAAGGTCAAGTTGAGGCCTCTGATGACACCATATGGTTTAGTGGAAGATCCATCAAGCTAAAACACTCCCTTAGACTAGGGTTCATACTTTAGACCAAGCTGATCAACTATAGATTTTGGCATTAGTGAAGTATTAACCCAAATATATACTAAGAAATTATGTACCAAAGAGTCATCAATGATCATAGAAATGTATAATGGATGAGTTTTGACCACCTTACTTGAATTCCCTTCACTAGGTCCTTTGGTTGCATTAATGAGAACCACATTTTCCTTGCTCAATGACTTCTTAGAAACCTTAATATTTGATAATCCTTCTTGAAGGATGTCAATATATCCAAGCATGGAAAGCATGCCCCAAATTGTAACACTCACATTGGACCTTTTCATTTGTTTAATAATGTTGCTAGGTAAAACACCAACCTTTGGTTGTGCTTTGGGAGCCATAACTATAATTTGAATTTGTGAGTTTTAGGGAATAAAGGCATTCCCCTAATTTTAATTCCTTAGATATATTAGAACCTTTGGAATAGTAATAGGTTCACTTGGATTTGATAGTAATGGGGTGGTATTAGGATTCTCTTTAACTATTTTTTGATTACCATCTATGTTTCTTCTTTTGAACCTTGTATTAGCTGCCACTAAAATGTATGCATGGCTAAAACTAGCCTACTGATTAGATGCATAAAACTCTTCTTGATCATAATTTACCATTGTAGCACCCAACTATATTATTCTTTAATTATACCCTTGACCTTATTGAGATTATTATGGTTTTTTAATCATGGGTACTTCTGTGTTTTGAAACATAAGAGCTTGATTGTACCCATAATTAGCAGCTTGCTACCAATGATCATCAAATGCCTGATTAAGCTCAATGTTTGGGACAATGGATTGAAAAAAATAATAATTCCAAGGAATGGTACCCTTTTATTATTTATCACTATTGTCTTTAGTATAGACCAAAGTGTTGAAAGTGATTGCATCATTCGGATTATAGTTATTTTGTCTATTATAGCTAGGCTACCCTTGTCCTTGGCTTTGTTGTTGGCCTTTAATTTAGAAGTTTCCTTTTTAGGGTGGCCTATTTACTTGATAAGATTGTTTTTGAGGCTAATATAGAGCTTTAAAAGGTCTATTAACCTAGGCTTACTAACTCTTCACATTCACCAATTCATTTCCCAAGGATTGAAACATGCTCTTAATCTCTTAGAAGTTCTTGTGCTCTTGGGAATTAGTAGCCTGACTAGTTGCAGCCTTTTTTTGCTTTGGTATAAGTATGGAAGCAATTTTTGGCATATGAATAATGATATAAAGGGGAGGAATATCAATAAGAGGTGGTTAGATCTCAAGAAACAAAGGTGTTAGTGGTTTAGGTGTAAGCTTTCCATCTTGTACTAAACAATTTTCTTCTCTAATTGCCACCTCACAAGTGTTTGATAGTGTGTTCCCTCCCATATACTAAATCATTACTGTAATATCACTATTGAGGGATTTCAAATGGTAAAGGAAAGAAAAGTTAGGGATAGGCATGATAGAGACTAGAATCCTATCTCATGTCTTTTGAAACCTTGTATTGAAGTCTTGTATGACTTCATGAGGGTCCCTTTTGATTGTGGTTAACAGCTCTACAATTGACAAATGGTCACTTTTATCTTTACATCTCTTACACAATGCATCTCCTAACTAATCCCATGATGTAATGGGGTTAGCAATAAGGCTTATATACTAGTCTAAGGATTTACCCTTAAAAGAGATGGGTAACAACCTAATAGACAAATTTTCCTCATTGACATTATGATTATTACAAAAATTGGATACATCCATAAGGTGCTCAGAAGGGGTTGTAGATTGGTTTCTAGTAAAATAAGGGACACTTTTAAGAGGTGCTACTGGAATAGGATCATATTATGGGAGATCTAAAGGAATCTAACCATTAAAATCTATAAAAGGAAAATCTCTAGGGGCTACCATGGCAATGAAAGGGATTAACAAAGATATTTTGGCAAAGGTAGATTTTAAAATTAGTGTAGGAGGAAAGTTTATCTGGGTGTGTATTATCAAATCTTAACATTTTTACTAATTTTAGAAGCAATTCAACAAATTCAAAAGGGACACCTCTCAAATATAATATTATAGTCAATTTTGGCATGAAATATAGTTACTTCTCTACACTAAAATGTTGATTATTCTTTGGAGTCACCAGATGCCATTGCATGAATGCTATAACTGCTACAAATTGATCTAACCAACATCAAACTTGATCAATCTTCTTTGAAAGTGGGTCCCACCAAGTGTGCCAAAAACTATTGTGGTATTAATCTACACCCTTGGAGAGAGTTATTTAGGCTCACTTTGACTAAGCCACAATATGGGAACAACCCCAGGCTATGGGTATCCTGTGGTGGGGTTGAACCTCCAGAGAAGGCTGGCTTCCTCTTGATGGATCACCTAAACTAATGCTTTTTGCTTGGAAAAGGGTTATAAAGGAGGAAAGGTTTACTAAGAGGGATAAAATATGATGCATAAAATTTAAATGAAACTCACATATGCTTGAAATCAACACTAGATCAACATAAGCTAATGTTTTCTCACATAATCTCACAACCTAGCTAATTGCACAAGTATTTCATGAACTAGGCTCACCAAGAAATCAAGGAAGAAAAGTAGAATTCTAAGACTCACAATAAACATCCATCAATGGAAAAGATAACACAAGCTCATCAAAAACACCTTAAAAGAGGTAAAAAATAAGGACAATGGATATGTAAGAATTTCCTTCACAAGGCCATCATACACAAGCTTACCACATGCCAGTCAAAGGCCAGATATAGGTAAACATTATCTTATTGCATTAAGAGGTAGTTCTTACAAAATTTGATAGGTTTTATCCTTTCTAAATGAGAGTCTCTCACTCTTTAAAAATGAGAGAATCAATTTCTTATCAAAAGTGAGAGAGAGAATTATAATGGGGACTAAAATAGGAGATATAGAGGAAGGGCGAAGAGAGATGAGAAAGGTCACATCATTCTTAATAATAAATGAGTTGTCACATTTTAATGAATTTTTAAACACATTTTAAATCAAATTAAGACTAGTTTTCCATCAAAAAATTAACCTTCATTTATCCCAATAGTCTCTAAACCCTCTCATTAGCTGAGAAATACACTAGAAGACAATAATGTAGTTGAATGATGATGAGTCATGATCTTACCAAGAAAGGAAAAACTTTAACGCTTTCTAAAATAATTGAATACTCCTCCTGCACTCTCTAATCCCCGAATTTATTCCTTATAACTCCTACACCACCTTCCACTTAGCTTCATTATAAGGACAAAATCCATATGGCCATTGACTTGATAGAGCCATAACTATGTTTGCTTAAGTGGCTCTAGGTACCTATTTTACAAGGGTGTGAACATGTCAAAAGATGAGACACTCCTTTCATTAATCACAATTTTCCCATATCCCAAGCCTATCATAGGTTTACTATAGATGAAAACCAATCCGATTTATTGGTTTTCATATAGTTATAATTGTAATGAAGATACACAGGTTAGGGTTTTTTGATCATGTAAAATATGTAAAAGCTATGTTTGAAAGATTTTGAGAAACTCTAGTAGAGTTTTAATGGTGGTTGATAAAACTATAAGATTTGCTTCTAGTAATATAGACCGTATTTGATCTAACATTTATACATTTGTCTACTTGGGTGGTGAAATCCTCTAATTTGACATGTCTACTTCCATGGTATCCTCTCAAGCTACTTATTTCCTTTTAAAACTTAACCATTGTAAGCTTGGACATGTGTTCTCATCTTATGTTTTTTGAAGATTTGATCAAATTGTTTAATTGATATTTGATTTGGGCTTCCTAAATTATGACACTTAAAGACCCTCATTCAATCTATGTATCCTAATATCAGTTTCCATCTATTTCATGTGCTTATGCCATGTGTTTACCTCATGTTCAATCTAGCTCATTTACCTTTTGGCCCTACACACACTATTGATCTCTTTGGTATGATTGAATGCATGCCATTGATATCTTTTTTGCTTGATCAAAACTACACCATCAATCCTTTAATTCACTTTGATCATCCCACTTATTAGCCCTATATTCAACCTTAGGATCCTCTGACTTTTTGACTTTGAGCTTGCCATTGATCTTTGATCACATGATTTAATTTACTCCATTGATCTTTATGGACCTATTAACTTCGTTGATTACCCATGTGCCATTAGATCTTAACTTGAGCTTCCATGATTTAGACACTTATCAACCCCAAATTCAACTTGAAACTTTGTAAGGATTTTTGAATCCAAATGGTTATTTCTCATTGCCTTAACTTGACATCCCTGGGCACGTTCCATTCTTGTAGTTTAACTTTGAATGCTTGTATATTGAGATATAAAACTCATCAAGATACCAAATTTGTAGAGGATGTTCTTGTCACCAAATATATCATATCCATATAATTATTTGACCTTGGTCAACTTCTTAAGTTCACTCATGAAATACACAACCAAACTAACCTGTTCATTCCTACTGACATGTCATGATGGTCTAGATCCTTAAGACCACCAAATTCACACTTTAAGCTTACTTAAAGTGTTTAAAAATATTGAAAATGATAAGTGATATTATCCTAAAGTTTGTCTACTAATTTCACCACTAGATCACTCTCTTAATAAGATTCTACTTAGCTGTTTAAACCACATCTAGGCAAAGTTTCTTATGTGGGCCAATTCTGGCCAACAGTTGGTTCGCATTGGTATGGGGATGATGGTAGACACAATAGGTTATATATATAGGAACAAAGGCATGAGGGGCCTTGGTGTAATTTTTATTTCTTTTATTATAAATGTTTCTACCCTTATTGACAATTCATAGGCATTAGGTAGTGTGTTCCCACCCATGGAATATATCATGACTACCACATAAGAATTAAGGGCTCTCAAATAGTATAAAAAGTCATAATTAGGAGAGGGTTTAACTATTATTGGGATCCTATCCCATGTTTTATAAAACCTATAGTAAAAATCCACTATAAACACTTGAGGATCCCTTTTAATTGTGGTTAATTTTTCCACTAGGGATATGTGGTCACTTCTATCCTAAAAATACTTGCATATGTGCTCCCCAAACTCATCCCAAGTGTTGATAGATGCAGGTTTTATACCTATATACCATTGAGGTGCCTTACCTCTCAATGAATTAGTTATCAACCTCCTTATTACATTTTCTTGAGTCACATTATGTACTAAATAAAATTTGGCTATGTCTATAATGTGTTCAATATGACTGAGAGAGTTTTCCCCTATGAAGTATGGAAGACTCTTAAGTGAAGTAGTAGGTATATCATAAAATTAGTTTAGGTTCAGAGGGTTAACACCATTTAAGATCACAAAGGCTTAGTTTCTAGGCCTAACCATTTGGGGTTTAGGAGTTGAAACAATACTTTGTTGATCAATATTATGAGAACTAGGGGGTATAGGATAGGGATTAGACCTAGGGTACTTTTTCCTCCTAGAAATCTAAGGATAATTAAACAAACTTAGCTTCCTTAACTTTTGATGAAGACCTTGTGATTAATTTTGGCATGAAATTTTAATGTAGATCTGACACAAGAGTGTTTAAGGATCTTTATAATACAATGAGATCACCTTTAGGTATGGGTAGCCTATTGAAAGAGATAAACCTCTAGTTTTGGGGCCATCTTCCCTTATGCATCACATAGGATCAATTCCTAAACCTACTATTTATCAATGAAAAGGGATATAAGAATACATGAAATTAAAACCTATACTATAGGAGGTGATACACCAATATGTTGTGTCCTTTTTATTTGACTTTTCAATAACACTTATGAATAAGACAAGGATCAGTGACTAAACTAGTCTCTCAAAAAGACTCCTAAGCATAAATGCTTCACATTGAGGCTATTATAGATGGATAAAACTTGAGGGTGATGAATGAAAGGTTTGATTCAAGACATTTCTAATCATATTTCATTCCAATAATAATCACTTACACTTTCACACACCATGTGACCTATATAGAACAATCTCCTAGCAACTAGGTGAGAAATAAGGACCTAAAAAGGGAGATAAGACTCAACCAATTATGCAAATAAACAAGTATAAAACACAATAAAATATCATGGAGAAGTTGAACTAGTCCTCATATTGGTTTAGAGGTTACAAAGTACAATTTAGGTAGATTTTATTCATACCCAACTAAGGGATCCATGTAATGGATTTTGAAGCCCAATTTATAGAATATGAGAAGGAGAATGTGGAATATAAGTGTGAAGGATAGGAAATGGTGACCTTCATTCAATCAATAATCAGTTACAAAAATGAATAAGTATTAGTAACAACTCCATGACCTCTCCCATGCATTGCCTTGGTTGCAAAATGGTCTTTAATGAGTCCTTGAGCATAAAGGTGTGGTAGATGGCCTATTTTTGGTCATAGTTGACCCCATAAAGATGCCATGAACTTTTAAATTTCTCCATCACTCCTTATAATGTAATAGGATGTCATGCCCTCATTATGAGAGGTAGTTACTTGCTTAAACCTGTCCATTACTCACCTAGTTACCAGCCTCCATGCCATGTTTAGCCCATTCAATACATTGTTCTCCTAATGGGAAAGAGACCTAGGACTTAGAGGATTTTAGGTGAGTGATTATTTTGATAATGAATTAAATAGGTTGGAATAACAATATTCCTACCTTTGAGAGTCTCATCACTATGTGAATAGGCCTGCAACACTCCTTTCTTGATGCAAATGAAGGTTATCTCCTCAATTAAATTTAGGTTTACTTATTACGATTTTTTGCACTACTATGAGAGTTTAAGAGTGTTTATTTAGGGATTATTACTCCTCTATACATGCCCAATATGCCTTTATACTCATTTAGGACCCTAAACATGCTTGGAAACTAGACCTTAAAAGCCATTTTACTGCATATTTGGCCTCATAGGTGCCAAATTTATGATGTACAGAGGGTATAAAGGACTTGTATGTGAATTAGTTATTTTTTTAATGGTGTTTCATGGTCATTTGAATCATCAATAAGGGTATCTTGTCCATAAGGTTCTCCATTAGGGTTTTGGAGGGTTTAGAGTGGTCTACCATCTTAATGATGGTTCATAAAGCACATACCTTGGAATGAAAACTTAAGGCTATGAATTTTGAGTATATAGACCCCTTAAAACCTACATAATATCTAATATTCCCATAAACCTTGTATGGTGAGGTCTGCGTAAAAGTTGGTAACCTTCGGGTCTTCACTAGGTATTCTAGGCAAGCTCACGATGTTAAGGATTGTTCATAAAGCTACCTACTTGAAATAAATTCTCTCCACCATGGATCATAATTTAATAGGGGTCCCAAAATTACCCTAAGATAATTTATACCCATGCATATTTTCATGTAAGATATGAACACTTAAAGTAGTAACTCAAAATGGCAAACTAGGGTGATGGAGCTCGAGGGGGGATATTAGGGAAAAATACCACTTCCCCTACCTTATCCTATATATAAAACATTTATTATGACCTAAAACACAATCCTAAATCCTTTTATGGCCTTATATATTCTTGAGGAACTTGATATGCCATAAGAGTGGAGTTGGGTATTTCAGGCTTTACAAAGGGTTTTAGGCCTTGTAAGCCTAAATTAAGCCTCACGACCGTAGAAAATCTGTAGTTGTATTAGTGAATTTAGGGTATTATTAGCACCATTTTATATCCAATTTAAACCTTTTTCATAATTACACAACTACTCAAACCCCTATCTCTATCCTTTTTCCCTTCTAGGTCTGTCATGACCACCCTTGCCCTACTCTGAGTGCTTAGACTATTGATGCTAGAAACATGAGTGGTTTGTATTTCGATTTTAATAATTTATAAGAGAGTTAGATAATTCATGTAGTGTACTCTCAAGGTTTTCCAACACTTCTTAAACTATGATCTCCCTCATACTCTACCATCAAAACCCACTCTATAGCCATACACATAGGGCTGTGCATCATGAATGCTCATCAGGGTTGAGTAACTCTCTAAAACTTGAATTTGTCTTTAAAGGTTCTAAGGATTGTAAATGTGACATAAAATACCATGGGTTCACTCTCACATAGGTTATTACCTTCATCATTATGGATATCTAGGTAATCCAACTGACTAGGTACACCTATGTGCATTGAGTCAACTATGTATACAGATTTAGGGAGTCATGAGTTAACTTGTTTAGTCATTTATTTCATATCCTTTTATTTTTAAACAACCTAACCTATATACCATGATAATTTTTAGGAATAAATATAGAAATTGATGTGGAAAAATTTCATAGAATTTCAATAATAATAGATATAAATAGAGATATAGAAAGAATAGAAAATAAACATGAAAACTAAGAAGACTAGATTTAATGTGGTTCACCCAATATGGGATACATCCAGTAAGAAAAACTTGCTTAGATTTTATTACAAGCCATATCTCCTAAATTTGCACCTAAATTCACACACTCTATTCTTCCTTCTCAAACCCTAGTTGTCATGATGTATTACATACAAAATATCCATCAATATATAATACATCAACAAAGTGGTATTACAAAATAATGGGTACCAAAACCATGGGTAGAATCAACCCAAAATGGTTTCCCATTAAAAGGGGTCCAAAAAAGTTTTTGGGGGATACCACCCCCAAACCCCTATTTGTTGGGGGCTATCACCCTTGAATCCTTGCTTGGGGGATGCTACCCAAACCCCTAATTTTTGGGGGATACCACCCCCAAACCCTTACTTAGGGCCTAACCCAACCCTAAACCTATTGAGAATACATATAGAGTATACAATACATTTAAAATGTACAATATTTGAAAATACATTGTAATTTAGAAATAGGCTCCACAACATAACAATCTCCCACTTGGAAGCTAATTTCCCCTGAGCAGGCTTCTCAACCCTTGACTATCAACTATGAAGGCAAACCAAAACTGAACATAACTTCAATTTCTCCCTTGTGACTACCTTGGTCATCATGTCTACATGATTTTGACTAGCATTCATCTTCTCCATCTTCAACTTCTCTTCTTCCAAAGATATCTTGATGAAATGGTACATTAACTATATAATTTTCATCCTAGAGAGGAAAGCAAAGTTATTTTCTAGATGTATAACACTATAACTATCACTATATAGATTCCCTTCCTCTTGATTATGCCCCAAATCTTCAAGAAATTAATGTAACCAAATCATTTCTTTGTTTGCCTCTATGGAAACAACATACTTAGCCTCTGTGGTTGACAAAGCCACAAGTTTCTATGGTCATGAAATCTAGCTCACTACTGTGTCACCTATAATAAAAACATATCTAGCTAACTATCGAAATATCAAACCATGTTTGAATCTACATAACCACATAAAGTGGTGTCCTATCCACCATAGCTTAAAACTATCCCCATGGTCCCTATTAAATACTGAAAGGTCCACTTCACTGCATTCCAATGTTCTCTACTTGGATCACTAATCTACATGCTTATTTCTCCCACTACATGGGTAATATCTACCCTAGTATACACCATGACATACATCAAGTTTCCAATAGCTAATGAGTAAGTTACATGTGAAATCTAGATTCTCTCCTCCTCTATCTTGGGACACTACTCCTTTGATAACTTGAAATGACCTGCCAAAGGAGTCCCAACTAGTTTAGCATCCTACATATTAAAACTCTCCAAGACCTTTTTGATGTACTCTTCCTAGGATAAATTCATCTTTCATTCCTTCCTATCTTGAGTTATTCTCACACCAAGGATTTATTTTGATGCTCCCAATCCTTCATAGAAAAGGAATTACTAAGCTATTCTTTGAGTACCTTCATTTCCTACATGTTCTAACCTAAAACCAACATGTCATCTACATACATAAAAAGGATAATGTAATCACCATCATCAAATTTATTTATATATATGCAATAGTATAAATGACACCTATAGTATCCCTGTTCCATCATAAAAATTTCCAATTTCATGTACCACTATCATGGAGCTTGTTTCAAGCCATACAAGGTCTTCTTTAATTTGCACACCATGTTATTCTTCCTTGTGACCTCATATCCCTGTGGCTGCTCCGTATATAATTCCTCCTCAAAATAAGCATGAAAGAATGTAGTATTCACATCTAGCAGCTCTAAGTGCAAGTCTTCCACTTCCACTATCCCAAGAATAGTCCTAATAGAAGTCATCTTTACCACCAGGGAAAAAATCTCATCAAAATAAATTCCCTTACTCTGTGCAAATCCCTTTACCACCAATTGATCCTTGAACCTTTTCTTTCCTCCATAATCTTATTTAAATCTATACACCCACTTGTTCTATAATACACTCTTACTTTTAGGCGGGTTTACCAAATCCCAAGTCTGATTTTCTATGACAGACTGATGCTTTTCATCCATAACTTGCTCCTACTTCTTGACATCTACCTATATTGCTTCTTCAAAGCACTCTAGCTCTCCATTGTTAGTGAGTAATAAATAATTAAGAGATGGAGAAAAATGTTTAGGTTCTCTTCTTATCCTATAAGACCTTCTCACTATAGGAGTTTGGGGTTCTTGTGGAGTAGGTACCTGAACTAGTTGCTTAAACACTTTATCATCTACAATATCCTCCACAACTGTGTATTCTTTTCTAGAATCCTCTTTTTGATCCTATAACTACTATTTATACATGAATTTTTCATTAAAGACAACATCCCTAGACCTAAATATTTTCTTGTCCTTAAGACTCTAAATCCAAAAACCAAAGTCATCCTCACCATAACCAATAAATGTGAATTTTTTAGACTTAGCCTCTAAATTGTTCCTATCATCCTTATAAATATGAATGAAGGATTAATATCTAAATATTATAAGAAATGAGCAATCAATCTTCTTACCAAACCAAGCTTCCTTAGGTATGCATCCATTCAAAGTAGATGAAGGACCTCTATTTATCAGATATACTACCATGTTTACTACTTCTACCCAAAACTTAAGAGGCAGTCTTGCATGCATCCTCATGCTCCTAACACACTCTATAATAGTTTTTTTCATCCTTTATAACACTCCATTATTCTATGGATTTATTGGAACCATCCTTTGTCTATGAATTCCATTCCTTGAATAGTAATCAAAATATGCATTGCTACAATATTCCCCATCAATATCTGACCTGAGACATTTTAACTTGGGCCCTATTTCATTCTCAACTAGGGATTTTCATCTTTTAAACATATAAAACACATCATATTTTCTCCTTATGCCATACACCCAAAATTAACTAGTTACATCATCAATAAAAGTGACATAATAAGATGACCCACCAATAAAAGATACTTGAATTGGCCCCCATACATATGAATAAACCAACTCTAATTTATTCTCCTTCCTCATAGGTCCAAATTTGAGAAAATTTACCCTTTTCTATTATCCATAAACACAATCTTCACATAAATCTAAATCATATCCTTTCAATCTAGGCAACTGATCCTTCAAAATTTGCATAACCTTCTGGCTCATATGACTGAGCCTATTATGCCACAAAGTTGCATCTACATCTACAACAACTAAATTAAAATAATTATCATTACTTTATAAATATATGGTACCAAATTTCTTACCTCTTTCTACCACAAGATCACCCTTGGTCACCTTCCAAGAATCTACTGTAAATGTCACCATAAAACCTTCACTACTTAACTATCCTTTAGATACCAAATTTCATCTCAACTTAGGCACATGCTTGACATCCTTTAATAGCCAAGTGTTCCCATTTTGAATCTTGATATAAACACTTCCGTTTCCTACTATGATACAAGGCTCATCATCACTAGGGTAAACATGTCCAAAATCCCATTGAACATAATCAATAAAATAATGCTTATAGGGTGTAACATGAAAATAAGCTCTTGATTCTAAAATCCATGACACAACAATATTATCAATGGAGAGAATTAATGAATCCTAAAAAACATTAATTATTTCCACATTTATCTCCTTAGATTCTTCCTAATTTTGTTTCTTATTTTGAAGAGACCAAAAATCTTTCTTCACATGCCTAGACTTTCCACAATGTGAACATACCATCCTAGCCCTTTATTTTGACCTTTTAAGACCATTTGACTTTTCTACACTTTCCTTTTCTTATAAACTTTTGTCTCCCTCTACTCTCCACCACCAAAGCATCACCTGAAGTAGAAGTCTCCCCAAAGATTTTCTATTACATTTCCTCACTAAGGATTACTCCTATGACATCCTCAAACTTTAACTTGGAATTATTAGACATCAAGTTGCTCACAACCATTACCAAGCTATTCTAGCTCTCTGGTAAGGAAAATAAAATAATCAAACCCTAACTTCATCATTAAAATATATTTTTATAGAATTCAACATACTCACAACCATATTGAATTCATTTAGATGATCATCAACTGAACCATTTTTAGACATCTTCCTATTAAATAACTTTTTTCATTTAAAATATTTTATTAGAAGCAGAGGGTTTCTCATATAACTTCCCTAATGCATTCATGATACCTTCTATGGTCTTCTCCTATGATATATCAAATGTGACTGAAGATGCAATGCATAACCTAATGGCCCCAAGTGCTTTCCTATCAAGTATCACCCAAGCCTCATCTATCATACTCACTAGTTGCTTTATTTTTCCTCCCAATGGAGCATAGAGATCCTTCTAATATAGGTAATCCTCAATCTGCATCTTCCATAGACCAAAGTTCTATCCATTGAAATTTTAAACCTTTGATCTATGATCATCAACCATAGCTCCCACTTGAACTAATAACCCTTCCTATGATTCAATACTTTATCAAACACAACCTGAAGCTTTGATACCAGTTATTAGGAATAAATATAGAAATTTATAGAATAATTTCATAGAATAATAATAATAGATATAAATAGAGATACAAAAAGAATAAAAAATAAACATGCAAATTAAGAAGACCAAATTTAATGTGGTTCACCCAATGTGGGATACATCCACTAAGAAACACTTGCTCAGATTTTATAACAAGCCATGAGAGTATAAACCACTCTCAGATTAGTCTTCTCATAATTACAATGCACAAATATTTTTTGGAGCTATGCTCAACAAATGCTCCTAAATTTGCACCTAAATTGACACACTCTATTCTTCCTTCTGAGACCTTAGTTTTCATGATGTATTACCTATAAAATATCCATCAATACATAATACATCAACAAAGTAGTATTAAAAAATAATGGGTACCAAAACCATGGGAAGAATCAACCTAAATGGTTCCCATTAAAAGGGGTCTAATTTTTTTTTGGGGGCTACTACCCCCGATCCCCCATTTTTTAGGGGCTACCACCCTGAACCCCTGATTGGGGTCTACCACCCCCAAACCCCCACTTTTTAGGGGCTGCCACCCCTGAACCCCTATTTGGGGCCTAGCTAAGCCTTGAACCCTAGGAATAATACGTATATAGTGTATAATACATTTAAAAGTATAGTATTTGAAAATACATTATAATTTATAAATAGGCTCCATAATGCAACAATACTTTGTTTTAGATCCCACCTTAATGCATATATGTCATTTCACTCCCAAAGTTGGAGACAACTTGTCTGTAATCTTATAAGTAGTGATTAGGCACACATAACTGTAGTTGGAGCCTTCACATAGGTCAATGAGTAAGAGAAAGGTTCTGTAAGTCGTACATGGAACCTAGTTGGGCTCCTTTGAAACTCAATAGCCTCCCTCAAGACATTGATCTTCACAAGTATATATCCCTCTCTTTTATTTACTAAGACTCAGTTGTAGGTTGTGATTAGGGGGAAATCTATGAAAGCTGGGCCTAAACTTGACCTTCTAAACTTTGTTATTAACTTTTTCAATTTGTCTAAACTTGAATAAGCTTATTCTCTCATAGTTTCATTGGCCTTTCATGAAATTATATAGAATTTTGGTCTCACTCTCACCCTTAGGCATGTGTATGAGGACTTAAACCTATAGGTGCATCACATAGTCCTTTTGAAGTTCTAAGTGAGAAAGCTAAAGCCTATTATGAGATGGAAATAGACTGATGAATTCATTACATAACATATATATTTTGGGATACTTCATGTGGATTATTACTCCCCGTTTAAGATCATATATTAAGACCCTAAACATCCCTATCTAGATACTCAATAGAGTAATGCATTTAGAGCTAATTAATTAGGCATCTTGAGGGAGAAATTGAAACCTAGGAGTCCACAAAAACCTTAAACAATGCTAATAAACCTTAAACCCTGCTAAAAGGCTTATGAATGCATTTAGAGCTAGTTCATGTATTTTGGTCTTGAGGGCCATAAGGAGGCTTATTTATTCTTAGAGAAGGGCTCATCCACATGGTACATCACTCCAAACCCATGAAGAAGACATAATTTATATAATTTCATCTTGGAGATTGATTGTCAAAAGGATAAGTTAAGTCATGCTTGAAGCTTGATTCCTTCTTTCACATGGTAAGCATTGAGAAGTTTGAAGGGGATCTATTCTATCTAAATGGTGATGAGGTGAGGTATGTGAGGAACCAAGAGGAATAAATGGAAACTTTCACTGATCATCCTTATACTCTTCCCTTTCATGAAAACACAAGAACCTTACACATGAATATAACCTACCTATAAGGGATACTATGTGTTGTAACCTTGAAATTTCCATGAAAACATGCTTAGAGGGGTATAAAATACTCACCAAGACTTTATATACCTTTCTCCATGCTCAAAATGTCATAAAGAGCTCAAAATTTTGATAAATCTACCTATAGTTGATCTTATGGGGTTTACAAATGGGTTAAGATCACTTAGGGGTCTTAAGGATTATTTATAAAGCTCAAAACCTTGATATGAAAACCAATGCCACTAATTTCAATCCCACTAGGGACCCTACCTATGGATAAGAGGTTGGGATCTAACTCCCCTTATACAAATTGTACTATCTATCTCAAACTGGCCCTTATGATCTTACCAAGAGCTTGATGGAGATCCTTTTGTGTTTTTTACCTTTCCATGCATGCATGAGACTTGGATCTTCTTTGAGATTCATAGAAGAGACCTTGTGTGAAGTGTCTAACCTCTTCAGACCTTGAACATATTATACAAGTCTAAAAACACCTACAAAACCACCTTTCTCTACATTTTTTCATGTTTTAGATCTTGATAAGATATTGGGGAGAAAAATAAGGAAATAAGGGGTAAAATACATCTTTAAATCAAATATTATGGATGGAGGGAACCTAAAAGTTCATTTTTCACACATTTTGGCCCCTTTTTGGTGAATGAGAGGTATTTGACTCCTAAAAAAATTCCTTTCCCATCTAAAACCACCTTATAAAGATATTATGATGATAATAATGTCCTTTTGGATAATTTTAATTATTGATAATGACTCAATGATTTATTAGGGGTCACAAAAATATAATGCACATGGTTTAGACACCCTTATAAGGCAAAATATGCATAATTTCAAATGAAACATCATTTGAGGAAAATACCTTAACATCTGCTAAAGAACCTCAAAGTATGCTAAGGCCTTAAACAAGGGTCATCATCCTTCCTCAATCTAGCCCTAATATCATGAATTTTACCCCCATTTATGCAAGTTCTTGGCATGCTCAAATGAGCATATGACTAGCTATGGACTGTAGTATGTTAAATCACCTTTCATGAGTAAATTTAGACCACAATGACCATCTTAAGTCTTGTTATAGAATTATATACATAATTAATACATAATTATTCCTTGAATCAACTTCAAACAATGTGAGATGGGGACCACCTTAAGTATTTTAACATGACTCACTACTTAAATCTACTACCTCACTTCCTAAGGATAACTGACCCTCTTTTGGGATGTCAAGACATTTAAAAGACTCAAGAAGATGACAAAAGATAAGTCCAAGTGTTTTTAGCATAATTTTATGCTTTCTAAGCACAAGGGTAGAAAGATGTCAACACTCAACTCTTTAATAAACATATGATTTACATTCACTAAGTCCTAAAAGGTTAAAATAAATTCATACAAGGATTCCAAATTATTCCACTACTTTGGTTATATGATGATGGAGTCATGCACACATTGAGATCTTAGAGACACTCACCCATCAATGAGGATTGGGGCATCACACTCCAAACCATAATATTCAATGGCAATGAAATCTCCAAGGGTACAACTTTCGACAATCACTAGTTTTTGCACTAGAAAAACATAATGGTACAGATACCTAATCAGGTGTATTCATTCCTTTCCACTTTTTAGTTTCTTTTTTTCAACTTTTTATATTCATCTTAAGTAAAGACCAACATTACATGCATTCCATTTTATATTTGTCAAGGAACACAATTCAACATTATGGCCTACATCCAAGAATCCTCTTCATAGGTAAGTTTACGTATGCACTTGTCATCTAAAAATGTCACTTGAGTTTTAAGAGTATTAATTTAGACCACATATCCATAGCTTAGCCCTAGACCTATCTTAGGGCCTATTTAGACACTTATATAGCCTTCATGTGGGCCACCAGTGTCCTTAAACACCCTTAAAGTAGTTTTAGACCCTCATTTTAGCATCATGGCCACTAGTGCTTTAGGTTCTACCATTTTGACACTAATGCCATAATTTGGATAGTAACATGAATGGTTCTAGTGTCTTAATTTGGGTGCATTTGTCATTTTCTCACCTTTTATCACCAACTGATATATTTTGGAATAAAAAACCACTTAGGGTTAGCCTAGACCATTTTTAATACCCACATAAGCACTATATATATACACACACATCCACACATGAATTTTATCCCTTTATTCATTATATGGAAATTAGATACTAATAAAATAAACTAACTCAAAACAAGTTATGCATAGTTAAGGTTATTAATCTCTATTATGTGCTTCTTCTACATACAATCATCTATAACCATCCCAATCTTAGAGTATATAGATTTATAATCTATAATATCAATCAAATCACCCAAGATGACATTCAAACTATATTCACTTGCACATTCACCAATACTTAATTTTGGATAACTACATCATGTTTGATCCCTCCTAAGTGTATTGGTATGTAGGCAACTCTCATCATAATGGGGTATTAAATATATCTAGCTTACCCCACTAATATTAGAATTTGATACTTGTGCTAATTAGATACCCTAAAAACATGAAAGTCTAGGGTTTACATTTAAAATTAGTCAAAATAAGTCACTGATAGGGAATTAGAATTTGTGCATATTGGAATAGGCTTGGTACAATCCAACACAGGTGCACCTACAAGCTCAAAGTAGTTTTATATAGAGGATAATAGCACCATTGATGATACTAAATACTTTGGGTGCTACTATCCATGAAGGGTTTTGACACTTGGATCCTATCCACAACACTCAAATCAGCTTTTGTCATAGTTTTCAAGCCACTAGATATTCTATCTTAGTTAGTTTCTAGTTATGTACTTGTTTGCATAACTTACTTCTATTTTTTAAAAGGTCAAACTTGGTCAATTATATTACAAATTAATGTCTATATTTATTACATATTTTATAATATAATTTAATGTACCCAACCCATTTAACAACCTATGACTTAAACTCCATAACCCTAAAAGGTTAAATCCTAACCCTAGACTACCTTTAGGGTTTTTATTTCCATCCTTTTAGGACCCATATTTAAATTTTAGATCCATATATATATTTTAATTTTTATTTGATATAATCATGATAATGATGATAGAAGAAGTTTATCACTTTTTGATGTAAAGTCTAATACTTTCATTTGCATGCTTGTTTCCTTTAATTTAGAATGAACTCAAAGAAGATATAAACACATGTATACATGATGATTTATACTAGTTGAACTATATGCCATGTTTCATTATCTCTCTAGTATGTTATTTTTCTCTTATGTGGAATTCAATTAAGAATAAAATATTTAAACATAGAGTTTATATTACATTAAATACCAAATACATCACCTAAAATTAACAAGTCTCCTTTAGATTATTTCTTCTCTTTGGTTCAATTTGATTCCTTACTTATCACTCATAGACATAAGAGAACATCAATGGTCTCACTTATCCCTCCTACTTCTCAAACCTCCACATATAGATACTATCCTACCTCTAGTACCAGTTCTATACTAGTAGTAGACCCTATGATCCATGATATGATGTCTATAGGTGGTCCTAAAGCATGGTAGGTTAGTAAAACCCATGGTTATAGTTTTGTCAACCAAAGTAATGTTTCTTCAGTCATAGTTTCTATTTTAGAGCTCCCACAACATTCTAACACATATAAAGATATTTTGTATATACCACTTCATGATACTAAAATGTCTCACAAAATATATCCAACTTATGTTTCTTCCATATTCAATACTATTAAATGGACCAAAGAGCATATTTCATTTGAAAAAGAAGATCTCCCACCTCAACACATCATAGATCTACACCTGCCTCTCTACTTTGCATTTTGAATTGATGAGGTGGGTATCAAATTCATGTTAGTTGTTAATGGATTAGGGTAGAACATTTATAATATATATTTTATCTATCTTATTAATATACATATTAAGGATTTAGATATTTTTGATATGAACATCTTAGGGTTTGATAATATTCCATGCAAATTTTTGGGTCAAATCAACTAAACCTTACATTAGGACATAAAACACTACCTACAACATGCCAAGTTATGTCTAATGATCTTAATTATAGTATCTTGTTTGGAAGACCTTAGATTCATGATATGCATGTAGTTCTATCCACTTTACATGCATGTTTAAAGTTTAGCTACAAAATTCATACCTACACATGCCCTATGGATCAAGAACCATTCAAATATTGTCAGCTTACAAAGCCTTCACATAATTATATTCCTCACATGGATGTTTTTACAACATCTAGTAAATTATTTAGAATTCATGTATAACTCCATTAGAAACCTCTAGAGCACATGATAATAGATTCACTTCTCACTTTGCATTGAGATATTTCTAGAAAATGGGTTATGCAATAAGGCCTCAGAAAACATGAACAAGGAATTTTTAATCCTATTGAGGCATATGATTAACAAGGTAGGTAAAGACTTGTATTTAAATATAACACATATAATTACAAGTATTATTAACATGATTATTAGCATAACGTGTTTTTTCCACCCATTCCATAGGTAAATACTACAATAAATTATGTTTCAACACTTTCAATTGTTTACCTTGATCTTATTGGTGATACAATTTATTTAGATTTACCTAATTTCAATGAATTTGCTTACAATAAGGATTTTTATAATTCATAGGGGTATATTGAGGATCTCCATTCCTTTTATCATAATAATAAGTTTCCTCATTCCAAAAATGCCCAGGCATACTTTGGTGAGCACTGAGATAATTCAGATGACATTTCCCCTGACACAAATGGTACAATTCTTATAATGTCATACATTATTGATCAATATACATTACTTGATAAGGAGATAATTGAGTTCAATTATGGCATCAATACTAATCCTTATATCATATTATAGGTTGTTTCCTTATATATTTGTCATATTTTAAAGGACTTCCCCAAAAATATTTCTTGGGCCTATTCTGACATGCCTAACATTGATGCTTTAATCAAAATACATAGGATTACACTCTATATTGATGCAAATGTGGTTAAATAAAAATTTCAAAAAATGCATTCCAAGGTATCTCTTTTAGTCAAATATGAGATCCAATAGCTCCTTGATGCTAGTTTCATTTGACCAGTTGCTCATCCCCAATGGGTTGCTAACATTATCCCAATTATTATATCTAACGACCAAATATGATGTTGTTGTGATTCTAGAGACTTAAATAAAGCATGTCCTAAGGATGATTTTCCTTTTCATAACATTGATATGATAGTGGAATCCATAGTAGGCTATGAAATTATCTCTTTCATGGATAGTTTTTATAGTTATAATCAATCAAGATTTCTAAGGAAGACTAAGAAAAAATTTCTTTTACCATACCATGTGACACTTTCTGCTATATAGTCATGCCTTTTAAATTAAAAGTGTAGGAGAAACATACCAATGAAAAATGACCCATATATTTCATGATATCATTCATATTATAGTTGAATATTATGTCGATGACTTTCTTGAAAAATCAAAAGAGTGTCAACATCATATAGTAGATTTATGATAGATTTTTGAAATATTGAGAAAAATACAATGTATGACTAAATCCCAAGAAATTCATCTTTGGGGTCTCATCTGGTAAAATATTGGGATTCATAATATCCAAAAATGGCATAGAGGTTAACCCAAATAAAGTTAAAGATATAATGGACATGCCTCCTATAAACTTAAAACAACTTCGCTCCCTATAAGATAAGATTTAGGCAATACATTGCTTTGTGCACAATTAGAAGATAAGACTCAATCATTCACTAGATTAATTAATAAGGATAAAATATTTGAATGGAATATCACATGTTAATAAAAATTTGATGCACTCGAATAATATTTGTTGAAACCAACTATATTTGTACCAACAACACCTAATAGGCAACTCCTCTACATATTAGCAATAGATCATGCACTAGGTGCACTCTTCATACAACACGATGATCAACATCAAGTTCGAGATATTTACTACATCAATCATACACTTGTTTAATAAAAATGAAATTATCCATCAATATAAAAACTTTGTTTGGCACTTATATTATTTACTCAAAACTTCTAGCACTATATGATTAACAACGAGATACAAGTTATTACAAAAGTTGATCCTTTAAAGTTTTTTATGTCAAAACTACATCTATTAGGCCATATTTCAAATTGGGTCATGTTACTCATAGAATTCATCTTAAATATTATGTTATAAAAATTATTAGAGGGCTAAATAATTTCATATCAATTGGTACTAACATTATTAGTAGACATAAATCCTAGTAATCATGATTTTTATGATGACTTCATAGTGTATAATACCACTTAAAACACATGGATAATGTTATTTGACCATTATAGATGTTTATCTGGTGTTAGGGTAGGAATTATTTTCATCAACACACCTGGACACATAGTACCCCTTACTTATCAACTCAGTTTTACATGTACAAACAATAGCATAGAATACGAGGCCCTTATCCTCAACCTTCAAGCAGTTCAGGCTCTCCAAATTAAATTAATTAATTTTTATAAGGATTAAATATTGGTTGTTAATCATGTTATAGATGTATACCAAACTAAAGAAGAATGCCTCATTCCCTAAAATAATATGGTTCAATGTCTACAAGATCAGTTTGAAAACTTCTTTATTGAAAACATTCCTTGTAAAGACAATCGTCATGCTGATGCAATACCTAGTGCAACATCATTAATCCCCATTGACATCAATGATGACCAAGCTATCTTCACTATTAAATAATTACAACATCTATTGGTATCTCATACTAACCTCATATCTATAATGGTTTTAGTCACCATGCATAATATAACAACATCTAAATGGTTTTTAGATATATATAATTTTCTACATAAATCTATCACACCTAACACTTTCACAGGGAGTGATAAGTACAAACTATAGAGAAATTCCCTTTGATATGTCATTATTGGTGCTTATTCAAAATATATTTTAAGGGACACTTACTCTAATGTTTAACAATCAAGGAGGCTACGTTGGCCATTATCGAAGTGCATGATATTGAATGCAGTGTCCACTTTAGTGGTAAAGCAATGTCACACAAATTACTTAGACAAGGTTACTATTGGCCAATTGTAATCACCTAAAAGTGGTATTTGGATGTTAAGAGTGTTGTTTGAGACAACCTATTCCTAAATCAGACCTATACCTATCCTAAATACTTTATCATAGGTTTCCAATAGTTATGTAGACCATAAACATCTCTAGTCAGCTCAAACATAGTTAGAAAATTGCATTCCCAGATCCTAACCCATTATACACAACAACCTACTAGCTAGACACTAGTGCCACATTAAGGACACTAGAGCCACATGGTAATAGTGTCCCCAACTTGGAACTAGTGTCCCTTGCCCTAAATATCTCAAATAGATATATTTTCAAATGTATTCCCCTCCTAAGGTTGGCCTAAACACATTTGATTATTTGCACAAGTTACAGATCACTATAAATACAATTTTAATAGAACTCTATCCACTAGATGGAAAATAGATGAAAAAAGCCTATTCAAATAAGAAACAAGTTAACAAAAATCAAGGTTATTAATCCTTATTCTTCCCTACTTTTGCATCCTACCATCTATAGATACCCTAAGCCCAAATTTAAATTATTTTCAATCTCAAACACACTCAAGGCATTCAAGACCACTATCATTTATAAAATTCATTTCTACTTGTACCAAGCACTAGGTGGGATAACTACATTAGGATTGATCCCTCTTTAGAGTATTTTTATGTAGGTAACTCTCTTTGTAGTGGGGTGTTGAGAACGTCTAACCTATCTTACTAATGAACACACATTTTTAGCTCATGCCATACTTGCAAGGAGGATTAGGGTTTAATTAATAAATCAAATATTTTAGGAACAATATAGAGTTATAGATTTCATGTGCACATGAATAAAACCTATAAACATAAGCCCAAGTGCCACCAAAAAATAGGAATAATGCTAAAAAGAGGACACTAGTGTCATTTTCAAGATACTAGAGCCACATGGTGTCATTATCTAGGTGGGACACTACTGTTTAGTGAAGAATTTGACCTAAAGAACCCATTGATGACACCTAAACCTATCCTTAACCAAATTTTTAACACCTAGGTCTTCCACGGTAGTTGTTTTTTAGATAAGTCTCTCTTTGCACATATTTATAATTATTTTTAAAAAGTCAAAGCAAATTAATATCTATAACAAATCAATGATTATTTATTACATACTATTTCACTAATTTAGACAACTCAACCCTTTCATCTAACTTAAGATTACATTGGTAAAAAACACTAAAAGGTTAAATCATTTGGTGAACCCAACTTACTTCGAATATTACTTCAAACTGTAATTTGCCTTTTCTAAAATTTTGTGCAATAAATTATGCTTACATAATTATATTTTTCTAATTTTTTGATATAATATATCTCATTAATTTGATTTCATATTAGGGTTTCAATTTATTTAAATATAATTTAAATTTTTGTAAATAAACCCTAAATTCAAAAAACTCTAACCCTAGACACACTTAGGGTTTGTATCATTTTTATATATAAAAGATTTTACTTCTAAAATATTATATTTGTTTCTATATTTAATTTTTTCAATCTTTTTTAGATTAACACTATTAAAAGGTTTAAAATATACATAACTTGTTTTCCTACCTTTCCAACTATAATGGTAGAATTTACTAACATATTTGATGAAACCAATAAGCAATAATTATAATATTTTTTGTCCAAACATATGGATATACAAGATGAATTCATCAATATTATTCAATAAAAACTCCAAAAAATAAAAAATGATCAATCTTAAACTCCCCCAGTTAATAATATTGTTACACCTCAAGCAGGGCCAACTCAACCAACTCAACAAGCACAACCTAAAATTATAATTCAACAATCTTAAATGATAGCTACACTACTTATAGATAGTTACTCCACTCTAGATGTAAATTCCCTTATGTATGAGATTCATACTTTATAGTCTAAGGTGTTACATCTCAAGAAGGGAACCACTAGGCCATCACATGCCTTATATTTTAACATTCTCTTACATACACTTTTGGCAAATCACAGAATGGCAACTCCCTTGCCATTTAGTTTTGTGGAACCTAATATTACATTATATGATGGCAAGGGTGACCCAAAGAATCATCTTAGATCTTTTCATGTAGCATGCGTGGACTATCTGTTCAATGATTAGATTCTTATGAAGTTATTGTTAAATTTCTAAGTTACCCCAGCCTATGAAAATCTCATAACGATCTTAAAAAATATTTGTGCACTTGTGAAGTGTCAAGTTATTAATAGTAAAACATGTGTAGATACCTCCCATCTATGCCCACACCTAAAATAGTCAACATAGATATGCACATTGAATAAGTGATGGTTTACACATAATAGGCATTCTTGATGTGCACCCCATACAAGATCCTTCATCACATAAGCCAAGTGTCACACAAGATCAAGGATGTAGATCTCTAGTCTTCAAAAAGCATAAGTAGAGGTGCGCAATCCCAAATTGTAAGAAGCATGTCCAAGATCTTCCATATTCATTCACATTCCTATTCAAAAGAGTCCAATACCTTTAGGATGAAGTCTCATAATAAATTGTATATTTTTGCTTCTATTATATCGTACATCATATATTGTGATTATCTACTATGCACATACTACTTCATAAATTGATGTGGGTCCCAAGTATAAATCAATGACATAGCAGTTCAAGAGAGGCCCTTGTAGTGATTGACAAATGGTAACAAGGTCTAAAGAGGTAGTTGAGCAACACCTGAGGCCTTGGTAGAGTAAGTAAATACAAAAGTGGTAATTAGACATTAGAATATGAGTATATGCCACCCCTTTAACTTATCTTGGAAACTTCCACTCTTAGACACACACATGAACCCAAAAAGAATCCTACCACCAACTCCTAAATCTAAATCACCAGATAGAAGGTAAGAAGTATGGGCATGGAATCACAATATAATTAAAAAATATATCTACTACCCAAATTGGTGCATTAATTGTAAAATGGATTGATCTTATAAAATATTTATTATTCATTATAAAAAATGTTGACACATTTTAGGAAACCTCATGCTACCAAAAATTTCCCTCCAAGAGTACTTCTATTGGATGAATCTCAAAAGTTAATGAGAATTAAGTTCACCTCCCTCTATTATTATTATCCACTATGTGATATTTATGTTTATTGATCCTTTTTATGGGTAATGTTTCCCCCTCTCATCATTGTCCATTTCTAACACCTCTATGTATAACTCAAAAATCATTTCTAGATCATATCCTATGCACATATAGGTCTATGCAGACATTATATGTGGATCATTTATCATCCCTCCTAGTGTTTCACTACATTCTCATGACTCTATGAAAAATACTTATGTATTTAGAATGGTCTTGGTAGAGTTTATGTGATAATATCTTGTTGTTAAAGATTTATAGTGTTTTCACGATAGTAGGATCACTCTGTGTATTCTTGGTGTATCACCTCTTGATTTCCAAACACTCTCTTACCTTATCCATTAATTTTCTCTCAAAATATTAGTTTTATATTAGTGGTATATTTACCTTTCTACTCTTTAGGTATGCGCACTAGTCCTAAACTAGGTGGACTTAGAATAGAAGGAATCTAGCCTACTTCAAAGGCTCATGCCAAGGAGCAAAAGGGTCCCACACCTTAGAGATGTTACCTTCATTTTAATGACATAACTAATGATCCATATGTGTAAGTGAGTGGTAACACTTCCATAGCCAATTTCAAACACTTTTGCACCCTGTGCAAAGCATTCATGCTCTACACCCTACTATAAGACCTCTTATGTACCAAATCATTCATGAGTGCATGTTTTGAATGAAAATACTTTATTAAATGATTGGTGGGACCAATTTGAAGAAACATTCAAGGAATCAGTGACATCTTTAGCTAACAAGTGTTGTAGACACTTAGTGAGAGCACCTAGTGACTCCAAATATTTTTGTTTCATAAATATTAGTCCCTTATCTAAATGCCAATAATAATAGGATCATCTGTGAAGGGGATTGAATTCCATTTCATTAAACTTATAGTGCCCTCTAAGAGAAGAGTAAGAACATCTTCATCCCCTACCAAAATAAGGAACAGTTTAAGGTAGTCATCTTATAGAGCTTGGTCTACACCTCCATTTGGAAAGTTCCCCATGCCTTGAGGAAACTTATTTCTTATTTCCTATCCCATTCATGGTTGTGATAATAAATTAGTTGTTTATGCCTTTCAATAGAGGTAGTCCATTAATTCTTGCCTAGTATGATGACATTCCAGTCATAACCCTCAATAACTTATCCTACTTTATTATCATGAGTGTGACTTCCTCTATGGAGCATATCCAGGATGTTGTAAACATCTATTAAGTGCAGCATGTCATTAAAGACAATGTTGTAGTTAGGATAATTGCCTCTTCCCTGAAAGGTAAATCACTTTAATGGTATTGAGGCTTTAGATTGAATTCCATTCACAATTGGGATAAACTCAAGGAGGAACTATGCAAGCAATTTGATGACCAAAGCAACCACTTATCCTTGATATATCAACTCATGACTATTAAGCGAGCCCCACACAAGATGATGGTTGAATTCAACTTCAGGTTCTAAAGAGTTTGGGATAGGATCCCACCTTTATGTAAGCCATCTCCCAACACTATATTTTTATATTTTTTAAAAGCTGTTAATAATGATATAGCTATGATGATGCAATTCATGGGAGGTAAAATATTACCTGATGCCCATGAAGTTATTGTATATGAAAAAAATTGTTGGATATAAGTAGGGAAAATTATTCCTAGACCTCCCGTGCCTTTATTTGTAGATTCCCCCTCCTAGCCAACTAGTTCTAAAGCCTATGTTAGAACCTATCCCCACCATAGTGAACCCACTAACTTCATATACTATTTCCCCTAATGAGTTTCATGAGGTGAAAACACTACTAGAAAGCTTTGGGAATGAGCTTGTCACCCTCAAAAGGTCAAGTTGACCTCCTTACCAAGGTGGCACATAAATACAAAATCAACTCATGTATAATAAAACACCTTATATATAAAAAATTTGATGTTGTTGGTGCCTCTATAACCCTTGTACCCATGCAAAACAATCTTACATAAGATTCTAAATGGTATTTTCCATTCAACCAATCTCATAATTAAGCTACATGCATAAATGGGGTCAGAAACTAATAACTCATGGTGTAAATTTTGTCATAGACTTAAGAGCAAATGAATACCATAACCTCACATGAAGGATAAATTCAAGTACTAGCATAGAAACAAGATGGGTCTAATCTCATCAATTAGAAAGAAGATGAATTTAACTATGTAAATTAAAATAGTGATTCAAGTGGAGAGAATACCCTAGTTGCTTTCAATATAAGGTTAAAAAAATAGTGATAGAAGGGGCAATACTAGCTTTGGCACCCTCACCTTCAACTGCCCAGTTCACTCATAAAGGTACACAAGTCAAGGTGCCTGTGCAACCTTCAATGCACATTGAACAAGCTATGAAAAGAAGAGAGCCACCTCAGACTAATGCATAAATACAAGAAGATATTATTATTTGAAGGCCATAGTCAAAGGGTTCTTAGATTCCTTTTAATATAGTCAAAAAAATTAATAAGACAAGCCTCAATATAACCATGTGGGATGATCTTGTTATTCTATCTCAAAGGAATTTACTACAAGACACTGTAAAAAGTTTTCAAGAATGTAAGACATCCCAATTTATGCCTTTCATATCTATGAGTCTATGCCAACCTAAAGTGGAAGAAATACAAGTTCATAGTAGCACCAAGCTACCCATATTCTATATCTCCTTGATCATTGTCCAACATATAGTACATAATTGCATGATCAACTTAGGTGTAAGTAGCTCGGTGATGCCAAAGAAGATCCCAGATATGCCTAGAATTATGTATTCCACAATTTTAAAAAGATTGGTTTAGATCAATGGTATAATAATCAAAATTGTGGGAATCATCAAAGATTTGAATCTTACATTGCATGCATACCAGAGTCTCTCAATTGTGTAGGATATTACATTCATTGACTTAACACCTTACTTCACCATCTACTTCTCTTGAGACTTCACAACAAATATGGGTGGGTATTTATCTTTAGATTGGTCACATATATTACTCATGACAAGATACAGGCTAAAGTGACCATTAAGGCTAAACCTATCTTCAAAAGCCATGTTGAACCATACTCTCCTAACTCAGTTGAATTAACTATGTAATGTTTGATCAAGAGGAGATATTAAATGCTCCATGAAGTTTCAACACTATTTAAAAACATCCTAGATGATTTTTTGGATGAATGAGAACATGAGCAGTTTGAGTACGATCCATATGACATGTGGAGGAGACAAGGTTAGGTATATATTATATCTTGAAAGAGGATTTTGTGCTGCTTGAGCTCATGAAAGCATAGGTAAAACATAAGGGTAACTGGAAATTATACTTCGATGGTTCTTGAAGTAAAAATGACATTGGAGCTAGTGAAATGTTAGTCTCTCCTCATAAGGAAAAATATTTCCATGCCTTTAGATTGTAGTTTTTTAACATGAATAATGATAGAGAATATGAGGTTCTGATCCAAGGCCTCCATCTTGCACAAAAGAAAGGAATCATGATGTTATAGGCATTGGGTGATAGTGAACTAATTATTAACTAGGTTAGTTCACATAACATAACTAAAAATGGCTTGATGAAAGATTAAAAGCATAAATTATGAGATATTATTGAAGGATTTGATGCATTAAATATTATTTCCATACCAAGATCATAAAATACTGATGTGGATAGACTCAAAACTATAAGTGCATAGTATGACATCTCATGCGATATAGAGAAGGAGTTTGAACAGCTTGTCAAGCTTGTAGTCAGACTGGTAGTCCCTGCTAATGTAGCGAATTGGCATGTGTTTGAAATTAATGAACATATTATCATTTTTTTATAAGATGAGGAAGAGTTATGTGCCAAAAACCAAGTGTAATTGCAAGCCCAATAGGAAAATCAAGTCACCTAATTAAAGGGAAATAATTTGCCAAAAGGGCTAGTCACCCTAGAAAGCATTTTTAATTTTGATGACCAACTCAAAGGAGAAAAGTGAAGCTTGAAATAAAAAGAAGAGGTATTTGTGTAGGTAACCATTTCAAAAGGAAAGATCTTAAAAGCTAGAAAGGTATGCTCCCCACTAAGAATTAGGAGCTTCATTAAACTCAATAGAAGATATGATGATATCTTCATATGGAGCTTTAAGGACCCTAGAGGATTTGATATAGGCTGAACATACCACACAATTGAGCTCAACCCTTGTGTATAGCTGGTTTGACAAAAGTAGAGGTTGATTAATCCAAAGCTTGAGCCATTGATGAGAAAGGAGCTCTCAAAACTCATTAAAATTAGTATAATACTTCCAATTAAACACTCTTTTTGGGTTACCAACTTAGTCCCAATGAAAAATAAGAATGGGTAAATCCATCTATGTGTGGACTTCAGAGACCTAAATAAATATTCCCTTAAATAACACTATCCTCTCCCACTAATGAAATAGATTTTATAAAAGGTCATAGGCATAGAAACATTCTTGTTGCTAGATGGTTACTCAAGCTACAATCAGATTATAGTGTAAAAGTGCAATCATTATAAAACAACATTCACCACTAAGTGGGGAACCTTTGCATACCAATAGATGCCATTTGGGTTGACAAATGTAGAAATGACCTTCCAAAGAGCCATGGATATGGAATTTAAATAAGTCATCAATAAAATCATCTTAGTTTACCTAGATGATATAATTGTTTTCTCCAATCACATAGAAGATCATTTAGGCCATTTGGAACAAGTATTTAAAAGGTTTTGGGAGTTTTGAATATCTCTAAAATCTACCACGTGTATCTTCATAGCTTATAAAGTTGATCTACTAGGGCACATTATTTTCAAAGAGGGACTCATAATTGATCTAGAGTGAGTCAAAGCTATCTCATCTCTCTCTTCCAAGTCACAAAAAGAGTCTTCAAAGCTTATTAGGAAGAATCAACTTGGTAGGATATTCATGCCATATTTCTCCACTATAACTAAACCCCTCACTATGATGTTCAATAAGAATGTTGTGTTCAGTTGGACTTGTGAAGGTAAGAATAATTTTGAAGTTATTAAGTGTGCCATTGCATAGACTCCCACATTGATCAATCCAGATTATAGTAAGGATTTTATCCTTTATGAATTCAATGATATTGAAGGCATCTCAAATATCCTTATACAATAAAACAATGATCATTTAGAGCAACCAATTACCTTCTTCAGCTAGGCACTAAAATATTATGAGTTACACTATAGATTTGTGGAGATGCACATCCTCATAGTTGTGAGAGCACTCAAGAAGTTTAGGCTTATGCTATCTAATAAAAAAATCAAACTCATATTGACACATGCAGGCATCAAAAAATTTATTCTCAATAATAACATCAATAAAAAAAGAGTTGGTTGGGTTACAAAAGTGATGGGGTATGATGTGGACATCTAGATCACCAAGTTAGTATGACGAAAGGGATTTTGTGAACTATTAGATGAGGTAGAAAAGTTTGAAGATATATAAATCTTGGTATCACATGAAAAGGAATTAATAGAACAAGAAGCTGCAAAGGACTGGATGTAGAATATGATGGCTTTCCTTCAAATCGGATCATATCCCTTTGGCTTGAATAAAGCCAAACATAGGCATTTGAAGTTGTAAGCCATTCCCTATGTACTCATGAATGGTATGATTTTCTAGAAAGACCTTAAGGGAGTCTTATTGAGGTGCATAGAATTAGGTTAGGTGAGTAGAATTCTTCAAGAATTCCATAATGGCCCTATAGGAGGCCATTATTCACCCAAGACCACTACTATGAAAATCATGCAAGCTTTCTATTTTTTCCAACTCTATTCAAACATATGCAAAAAAATATGCAAAGTTGCAAGATATGTGCCTTATTCATAGGAAAATAAAGGATAGTAGCCTTACCATTGCATCTGATGCAATTTGATCAACCTTTTAAGTAGTGGGGTCTAGATTTCATAGGCATGATTAACCCACCATCAAGTGATGGGTATAAATGGATCCTCATAGCCATAAAATATTTCACAAGATGGAATGAAGTAATAACACTCAAGGAAGCTAATGAAACATCTATCCTGAGCTTTTATGAGGGCATTGTAATTAGATTTGGTGTTCCCTCCACCATTATCTTTGATAATACATTGGCTTTCCTTGGAACCAAGATCAACGAATGAGCCATCAAGCATAACATCTATATGAACACCTCATCAAATTATTACCCTCAAGGTAATAGTCTATCTAAGTCTAAAATTAAGAATTTGATTCATATTATAAAGAGGAACATTGAAGACAATCTGTGAACTTGGCATACTAAGCTTAGAACTACCCTTTGGGCTGACCAAATCATACCTAAAAGAATGTTATGGAATTCACCCTTTATGTTAGTTTATGGAAGGGAGAGGCCATATTTACCACATCTCTTGAGTTTAATTCATTTAAACTCACTCATTAGTTATATTTCTCTAAATCAATTCCCTTGGAGTAACATTAGTAGAGCTAATAGAGCTCAAATAGACTAGAGTGCAGGCTGTACACACTATTATTGTAACCAACATCCTCCTTCTTTCCATCGGAAATGAGGACCCACATTTTTTTAGATTATAGTCTTGACTTGGAACCCCTCTTCTATGTATTTTGTAAAATCCTAGGAGAAGATTGATTATTGGCCTTTTTTGTACTTTGGCAAAGTAGGTTTGGTATTGTGTTTTCACTGACTAACTTTATACCTTTTAAGAGTCTTAATTGGGTTTTATGTTTTTAGATTTGTCTTTTTTAGGATTTTATCTTTGAAACTTCTGTTCCACATGAATTATTATTTAGGTTTATTTTGTTAGACATTTTTTCCACAATAATTTCCCCATGACAATTCCCCCATACCAATTTCCCTGAAGTAATTGACTTTATCAAATTTGTCTTTTTTGGGATTTTTTCTATCAGACATTTTATCTGACAAAATTTTCTCTTTTTAGCATTTTCCCCATAATAATTCTATAGAAATTTTTACCCTGGACTTATTCATTCAGGGTTTTACCTCAAACTTATTCTATCAGGCTTATAATTCCCTTGATGGAATTGAGTCTACAAACATTTGCCCTATGAACTAGACCCTTTGAAATTTTTGTCATGAGCACTTTTCCCTATGAAGTAGACCCTTTAGAGTTTTGTCATGGGCACTTTTTCGTATGAATTAAACCCTTCAAAATTTTTTTCATGGGCACTTGTCCCTATAAAGTAGACCTTTTGAATTTTTTGTAGTTTCCCTTTGGGGCATTTGTTCTAGGCATTTTTACCTACTAGGCTATCCTTCAGGACTTTTGTCTTAGACTAATTCTTTCAAGACTTTTGCCCTAGACCAATTCCTTCAAAATTTGTGTCTCAAACATTTTATTAAAAAAAAAAAAATGTGGGATTTGTGTCTTAGACATTTTATTTGATGAAAATAAACTATGGGCTTTGTGTCTTGGAAATTTTGTTTGACAAAAATATACATGCTTCAAAAGTTATGTTTCAAACATTTTGTCCAATAAAAATTAGGTCTTTGATATTTTTTTATGGGTCTTTTTTAAATACTAGACCCTAATAAAAATACCAAAATAATTCCTCCACACAAAAATCCTAAAGTAATTTGACCACAACAAAAACCCCATGATAATTTCCTCAAAACATTCAATACTACAGGAGTTTTTGGGTGGACATTTTGTCTAATAGACCAAAAGCCCTGTGAAGCTACCTGAGTGGTACCCCTATAGTCAAACACTTTATTAAATATATATTCCAAGTCATTTTATGTTTATTTTTATAGGAATAGAATAGGAAATGACAAGTGTCTAACTCATAGGGAGTTAAGTCAATTTGACAGTCATGTGGATGTCATTGACGATCATGTAAATTTCAAATTTAGGTTCAAAAAATTAAAAGATAGTTTAATTTATGATAGTCACATGGATGTAATTGATAATCACATGAACATCTTTGATAGTCACATAAATGTCAAATTTAAGATCAATAAGAAAATGATAGGGGATTAAATTTTGATGGTTGCATGGATGTCATTGACAGTTATGAGGACATCATTGATAGTCATGTGAATGTCAAATTTAAGCTTGAAATAAAATCTTAGTGGACCCACGTAGATTGATGTCCAACATTGATCCGTATAGTCTATTTGATAGTCTAAGAATAATGGAGACTTTTCAAAGGCCCCAAAACAAGTGAGAGACTACCACATGGTGCAAAGGTTTTCAAGATATGAATATAAGGTCTATAGAGAACTTCATAGAGTTACCAAGTGGTAGAATCCCACTCCATCATGCAAAAGATATGATGGTGTGAGTTCTAAGTGGAATTTTCAAAGATCTAGACTCAATGAGAGGCATGTGCAAACATAAAATGCATAGTTTAGATAAGTTAGTCATAGCTAACAACAATGTCCCTAGTTTTAAAAATCATTGGTAAAGTGATGCATGTTTGATTTCCATTTTAATGTGGGTAATCTGATTAATAGGGTTTCCCCATAATCTATAAAAGGAGGTATTGTCATGTAGTTTGATTTATAATTGTAAAATGTGCCTTTATACACATGCACATGTTACATATCCATGGCAAAGGAGAAACATAAAATGAATAATTTTAAGAGGACTCTTATATGGTTTTGGACTACAATTATAACTCATGTTCTAACTATTACATGTAATGACCTTGCATGAACTTGGAGAATGAGGTGACCCCTTCCCCAAGTCTATATAAAAAATTGTAATCCAACTTGGATTTTTTTAGAGAATTTTGAATATAGGAGAAACATCAATTTTGATCATCAATAAATGTGTTGGTGTATTTTATTTATATTTTTTATGTAATTGGTTGTAACTTTCTTTGGTTGTATGTTTTAATAATCCTTAGTGTGCGATAGCTATGAATGCATTCTTATTTATTTTGATTGATGTACTAATCTATAGATGTGAAAAAACTATTAAAATATTGGTAAAATATATAGGTTAATATAGTCAAGTTAATTGATTCATAATTCTAAATGTGTACTAGTGCTTTCTTTGATGTAATTTTCTATGTGTGAGCAAAAGCTACCTTAGATACTTCACTAGCCTGAGCCATATTCTCTTGATCAAGAGTGTGTAATAGCTACCCTAAAGGTATAACCTTTGTTTGAGGCTTATGAATTTATTACATAATTATCTCCTTAGACTTCTTAACCATGTTTGATTATGTGTGTGCAAGCTGCTAGCAATAGGCATAGGTTTTGAGAGCACATGTCTATTTAGAAACCAACTAGGGAAGTAGTTCTTGAAAACCATAGAGATTTATTTTTTGTCTTACCCTTCCCTCCTTTTTTGAGTTATTTTGAGATATACCCACTTTAGATTAGCAACCAACTACCCATCCAACTCACTCAGAGATTCACTATCCTTTTGAGGCCACACCTCCATCTAAAAAACCTTTATCAACAACTTGCATGCCCTATAACTATTCCATCAATAGGTTGTTATAGACCACATATTTGTAACTCATGCCCTAGAGTGGAGTTCACCTCCATTGAGATCATAATGTTATAGGCTACTTTGGTACACTATGGTGTGCATAAAAACCACATCAACAATTATAGAACTCCAATAGGCTCACATAAAGAGGATTTTTGATAAGAGGCCCACTGATAAAAGATTCCAAGAAGGAGATATAGTGATCAAATGGGATGTAGATAGGGAAAAGGATGGAATGCATACTAAGTTTGAAGGAATATGGAGTAGTCTATATACCATAACCAACTACAAGTAATATAATGCTTTCCAACTTGCTAAATTGACTGGAGAGGAACTACCTATCCTTATTAAAGGGATCCATCTCAATTTCTATCTCCACTAATTCTTATGTAAATCTTAAATAAGTAGATTAGATGTTTTTCATTTCCCTAAGTGCCTCGTGCACCTTATTTTAGGATAGTTTTATTTCCTCTAAGTGTTTATACATAATGTTATCTTAGCCTAGATCTCTTTCCTCTAAGTACCTTTGGCATAGTTTTTTGATTTTGTTAAGAGGTTCTCAATTTAGTCTAAAGCCAAGAATGATCAGGACTAAAAGTTTCAAAGACTGCATGCCCAATGGATTGTTTCAAAGGATTTTGGATTCCCACTTAGCAAGTAAGCGGCCTGCATAGGTCACCAAAAGTTTTGACCTTATAAGTCACCCCCAACCTATGCAAAGCTCACAAAGATCCTATATAAGATTTGTGTACCTATGAAGTGTTGAGTTATTAATAATAAATTATGTACAAATGCCTCCCATCCATGCCCATACCTAAAGTAGCTAACATAGATCTACACATTGACTAAGTGATTATTTACACCCAATAAACATTCTTAATGTATACCCTATGAAGGATCCTTTATTACATAAGCTAAGTGGCACACAAGATCAAGGATATAGAGCCCCGGTCTTTAGATAACATAGGTATAAGTGTGTAAGAAGTAATCCAAAATTATAGAAATCACACCCATATCTTCTATATTCATGCCCATTCTTAATCAAAAGAGTCCATAGACCTTCAATATGAAGTCTTGCACCAAATTATAGAGTTTTAATTTTATGATCTCATACATCATAGACTATGATATATTCTACACACATACTACTTTACAGGCTGACATAGATCCTAGGTATAAAGAAATGATGTGGCAATTTAGGGGAGGCCCATCTAGTGATTGACAAGTGGAAACAAGGTATAAATAGTTAATTAGAAAGGTAGTCTAACAATTATTAAAGCCTTGGTAGAATAAGTAAATTCATAAGTGATGGTCAAACTTCAGAATATGAGTATATGCCACCCCTATAACTTTTCCAGGAATCTTCCACTCTCAAACACACACACATGGACCCATAAATAATTGAATAAGCATGGGCATGGCACCATGATAAAATTAAATACTATATTTGCCACCCCAAGTGGTGCATTAGTTATAAAATGGCTTGATCTTATAAAAGCCTTATTCTTCATTGTAAAAAGGGTTGACACATTTTAGGCAACCTCATGCTGCCAAAATTTTACCTCCAAGAGTACTTTTGTTGGTTAAATCTTACAAGTTAATGAGAATTAAGTTCACATCCCTTTGTTCTTATTATGCACTATGTTCTCTTTGTGTTTGTTGATCCTTGTCTATGGGTAATGTTTACCCTTCTCATCACTATCCATTCCTAACACCTCTGTGTAAAACTCATAACTCATTTGCAGGTCATATCATGTGTGTATATAGGTCTATGTAGACATTATATGTGGATCATTTATTGTCCCTCTCTATGTTTCACCATATTCTTATGCCTCTATACAAAATACTTATGCATTTATAATTGCCTTGGTGGAGTTTGTGTGATAAAATCTTATTATTAAATATTTGTAGTGTGTTTATGTTAGTAAGAGTGGTCACTCTATTCTTGGTGTATTGAATTTTTATTTCCCAACACTCTCTTACCTTCTCCATCCATTTTAATTCAAAATATTAGGTTTATATTAGTGATAGATTTACCTTTCTAATCTTTAGGTCTGTACGTTGGTCCTAAACTAGGTGCACTTAAAATATAAGGAATCTGGCCTACTCCAGAATCTCATCCCAAGGAGTGCAAGGGTCCCACACATTGGGGATATTACCATTGTTGTGGTGATAGAATTTATTATTTGTGCATGGAGGTGAACGCTAAAACTTCAATGCCTAGCACCAAACACTTTTGTGACCTGCACAAGGCATTCACGCTTTGTACCCTACTGCAAAACCTCTCACATAGAAAATCATCCACACATAGGATTAAGGATTATGACTTAAAATATTTTTATTATTTGACAAATCAATCTATCATGGAAATCAATCCTTTAGTGGGCATGTTTTTATCACACTTCTCTATCAACAGTAGTGATAAGATATCATATGCACAAGTGGCATAGTTAAAACAAAATTTGAATGAGCCTATCATAGATTATGTATTAAAATACTAGATAATATTATCCAAATTGACAAGCCCCATATAAGACTGAAATATTCAATAAATATTTAAATAAAGTCTCCTACTAGCATTACACAAAGCTATCTTATTCAAGAATTTTTCTACATTTACCAATTTGAGCCACATAGTTAAAGAAAGAGAGATTAGGATATTATCAATGGGAAAACTCAAGTATAAAAATGGATTAGAATCAACTATTAAGATTTCAACAAATCCTCTATATAAAGTGAGGGTCATAAAAACCAAAAGTGATAAAAGGCCATAATCAACATAGTTTCTGAACCATCTCCTAGATTGGTTTTATCCGCTCCTCAATGTAGAGTCTTCACTAACCTTTTAGAGTCACCAACATGGTTTTACAATAGATATTAGAATTAAATGTCATATGTCTCCCTCCCATTAAAAATGTTGATATGACATGACCTCTACTAAATAACTATGATTCTAATTCATTCTATGAGTATTAGAGGACACCAAGCCACACAATAAATAGATGTATAAGCTTAAAGCACAAGAAACAAGATCTCATTGAGGATAATATTATTGATTTGGGCACATCAATAGTGGAATTGAAACAATAAAAAGTAGAGGCCAAAGAACTAAGGATATTTTTAGATCCTTTCCCAAAGAACATAATGAATGAGGGTGGGGGCACATCAGGTGTTCATTTTACATATCAAGTGCATCCAGAACTGACTTCATATCACACAGTTATAGAAGAGAAATATCCATTACATAAAATTTTTAGCATGTACCATAATATAGTGCCACCTAGATGACTTATCACATTCTCAAAGTAGGATATTGTGGATGATGACACATATTTACATGTACTCTTTATACGAGCATACATAGATCATCATCCTATCTAGAGTGTTATAATTGACAATAGGTCAAACAATAACATGTGCACTATGACACTCTTAAAATATTTGGGATATATAGAGTGGGATATATTCCCCACATATATAGTCATTAGTGGTTTCAATGGCCATGTTTAGAGCTCCATCAGGGAGATTGTGCTTCCATTATAGGTTAGACCAACACATATATCCACTTGATTCCTATTAGTACCTAATGGAAGTGTATTCAATATACTATTGGGTAGGCCATGGTTACAAAAAATACAAGCCATCCCATTACAATATACTAATTCTTGAAGTACATAAATGTAAATTAGGTGGTCAAAGTTGAGGGTATCCCATATGAGTATCCTCTATCCATCCCATAGGGGGTTCTAGCATAGTTATTAGTTACAGTTCTAGTGTAGTCAATAGTTACAATTCCAACACCATTACCAAATATTGTACAGTTATCAATTATAACTAAGAGTAAAAATCCTATGCATAAATCATAGAGTTTGATAGATTCACTAGTGCAGGCAAGGTCTACTCATATGGTATCAACACATACACATCCTCTCCTATAGAGACCATTATTAGAGAGACCCCTATGTCAAAGATATGTTATAGATTCTAGAGGACCTTCCTCTACTCAATTTATGCCAATATCAATATTATTGGGTTCTAGGGGTTCTCGTCATAAGTAACCTACATCACCTATAACTCCTTCTACCAGATGGGTTCCTAAGACCCCTATAGTTCACAAGGCATCATTGTTAGTGCCATTTATTGATAGCATCACTATAGAGACATATTTAAACATAGATTAATCTACATAATAGATTAGGGGATCAGAGTTTTCTTTTCACACATCATGCAAAATCACAATTAATTTATTCAACACAAGTCATGGTGATAGTGAGTCTCCCATGAGACTCATTAGTTAGTATGGTTCATACCCTCTTGTATATAATTACTTCTCTCTTGTTCATTGTACATATTTTATTTTCATTTGGTTATACATAGCTTATATCTAGAAAATAAAAAAATAATACATGTAAAAACACAAAAACATTTAAATATTACTCATAAACCACACAATTTATAGATTGTATGCATTAATATGTTTATATTTCTTCTACTTTATAGATATTACATATGCTATCTATCTTTGTATAGTTAGTTTATCATACATACATGTTTCAATTTTTCTTGTCGAGTGCTTGTAGATTACATGCAAGACTCCAACCCACCACACTGATCCAAATTTGCTAACATATACCCATTGGGGGCATATACACTGATCTAGGTTTAGTAATTTGATACATCTGCCCATTCGAGGCATCTCATACATAGTTTATACTCCAAGTTTTATCTTTAAATTCTATACATTCTAGTTTATGCATTGATATATCTTGATATTGATCATTTCTACTCATGCTCAAATTTTTTACTATCACTAGTTTAGACTCAGCGTATGTGCATCCTAGTATTTACACAAATTTATACTACACAATTATACATACTTTCATTTCTAGCTTTTCTAGTTTAGACTTGATTATGTTTCCTATGCTTCTTCCATTTCAATGGCATTTAATTATGTCATTTTTCTTTGGCTCTATGCCACTTATATGTATGTATGCCTTGGACATGTGACCATGCCCCTTATGTGTGATTTATTGATTGTATATTTAAACATTTAAACATGTCCTTCTATGTGGCTCTAAGCTAAATTGATTATTGCTTGCATATGTGGACATTTGAACATAACTTTTTATGTCTTCTATGCTCACATTTAGTGACATGTGCCCATATCCCTTGTATTGTGTCCCCTTGGCCTAATTTTATGTGCTTCATGTGTTTTGTATGTATGATTTATTATATGTGTATTCATCATGACACTTGTCTTTTCTTATTACACACACTTATTTTTGATGCCATGAGGGACCTCATGCATATAGCTTTCCTAATTAGGTACCGTGATGGACATCATGCCCCATCCCCCAAGTAGATACTCATATTTGCTATTATACACATTAATTACATCTATCTTGACACCTTTGTGTAATGCTAGATACAACATACATATCACACTACATACTTATGCTTAGATTCTTTTACATTCTGATGTTATGTTTGCATATTGTATTGGAATATCATGTAATTATCATATATTCTTTAGATAACACATTTTGTAGATCTATTTTATTTTGAGGGCAATTCTTTCATAGGTTAATAACTAACCTCAAAAGAGGGGGCATTCATAGGGTTTTATCATAGAGATCAGGATCTTATATTAATATTCATAGATCATTTTCAACATAATGATCAATTTTAGACATTAGACAAAGGTTCCACAAGAAAAAATAGGGACTTAGAAAGTAGTTCAGTTACCTAGATTTCAGACCAAATAGACATTAAGACCCATATTAAGACACTAGTTCTATAGGGTGCTACTATCCAATAGACCCAACTTCAGGTTAGTCTAGATTAGTTATAATAGTATACTAAGTAAAATATATATTTGCACATATACACCCACATGTTTGATAATTATGTTTAGATTTTGCTCAGATATACTCATTTCAACTAAGATTTATGCCAATTGTTTAGATTGGGTCATCATGTGCAACATGATCACTCCTAAATTAAGTTTAAATGTGTAGATACAATTAATACATAATTTAGAATCATTATATTTAGATATTAGATTAGGGGCATGTGTGTGGCATATAGTTTATATATGCTTAGTAATACACAAGTTGATTAAATGGAATGGCAAACTCCATGTCTTTCTCTATGCTATATACACTTGATATATTATTTCATGTTGTCCTAGTTTCATGCCTTAATCCATCTATAGTAATTTTTATTCTTGAGTGGCCTAGATCCACCTAATGTACCTAAATGGTCGTGGAGATGACATACACAGTTAAATATACCCAATTAGATACTTTTAACACTTTACATAATTTAGTTTCGGATGCATCCACTACACATGGGTGGGAAATGATGGATTCATAGCCTACTTGAGTTCTTGAGCCACCCATATGAGAGGGTTATACAAACTTACATTCTTATCCAATCTATTTATAGGTCATGATCCACCAAGTAGGGATGGACAATGAAGGAGTCAAAATTGGATTGACTTCTTGAGCCACCCACACATGAGGATTAAACAAGCTATCAACTTAGTCCAAGTTATTCAATGATTTAAACACCATGTACATGCACACACATAGGTTATCACTAGGTTCATGCACCTAATAAGGTGTATTCATTCCTTTACTCTTTCTTATCTCTTAACTCAACTTTACTTAGTTACTTTATTCAACACAGTCTTTTTCTTTTGATATCTCTTATGTAAGGACTGATTTTTTCATGTTTCATTGTAGGTCATTACTTTGGATCATGTTTCACATGTGAAAACCCAAATTCACATACTAAAACTCAAATACATAGGGTTAACTTCTTAGGTAAGTCCAGGTACACTTATTTTTCCTTTATACTAGTTATTTCACTTTGCTACATTTCTAACATAAAGGGGGGGAATATGTAAGCACCTAAAAGTGGTATTTAGATGCTAAGAGTGTTTTTTGAGAAAACCTATTCCTAGATTAGAAATAAACTTATTATAGATACTTTATTACATTTTTACAACCATTTTATAGGCCATACACATCTCTAGTCAGCTCAAACACAGTCTTAAAACCATATTCCCAGATCCTAACCCATTGTGCCCAGCAGGCTGCAACTAGACACTAACACCATAGTGTCCCTAAATTGGAACTAGTGTCCCTTTCCTTAACTCTCTTTAATGTATATATTTTCAAACTTATTCCCATCTTGAGGTTGGAATAAACATATTTTATTATCCATACAAGTTATAGATCACTATAAATACAAGGCTATTAGACCTCTATCCACTAGATAGAAAATAGATGCAAAAATCCTATTCAAATAAGAAACAAATTGAGTAAAATCAAGGTTATTAATCCCTATTTTCCCCTAATTATACATACTACCATATATATCTTCCCTTAGCCTAGATTCCAAGATTTTCAATCTCAAACACTTTCAATGAATTCAAGACCACTATCATTCTAGCATTCACTTGCACTTGCACCAAACATTAGGTGGGAGAACTACATTAGGCTTGATCCCTCCTTAGAGTAATGGTATGTAGGAAAATATATTCAAATTAGGGTGTTAAGTATGTCAAACCTATCCTACTACTAAACACACATTTTTAGCTCATGCCATACTTACAAGGAGGATTAAGGTATATGTACTAAATTAGATATTCTAGGCATAATAAAAAGTTCTAGATTTCATGTACGCAGGAATAGAACCCAAAAACATAGGCATAAGTGATCCTCAAAAATAGGAATAGTCCTATGAAGAGGACACTAGTGCCATTTTAAAAACACTAGAGCCACATGGTGATACTATCTAGGTGGGGCGCTACTATCTAGTGAAGAATATGACCTAGGGACCTTGTTGATGAAACCTAGACATATCTATAACCCAATTTTTAGCACCAAGATATTACACAATAGTTTTTACATATAAGTCTATATTTTCATATATTTATTAATATTTTTTGAAATTCAAAATAATTCAAAATCTATAATAAATTAGTGGTTATTTATTGCATATTAGTTTAGTGATTTAGATAATTCAACACTTTAATCTAACTTAGGATTTACATTGGTAAAAAACATTAAAAGGTTAAGTCACCAACCATGGAATAAGAATGTCAAAATATGCCAAGTTATGTGAAAAATGTCAACACCATAGAAACCTACACCATGTCCCTTTATAGTAGTTACAACCCATAGTATCCCCATGGCGGTTCATGCTATGGGGCTTTGATCTAATTGGTAAGATAAATATAGAATTTGTAGGAAGCCATAAATTAATTATTATAACTACATAATACTTTATAAAATTAGTAGAGTCCATTCCATTATAATCCAAAAAGAGATAAAATATATATGACATTTTATCATGACCAACATTATTTCCTATTTCGGTCTCCTAGTGGCCATCATTGCAGATAATGGAACTTCTTTTAAGAACAAAATAGTGAAGAAAATTTGTGCTAGATATAAGACATACCACACATTCTCTACTTTTTACTACCCATAGGGTAATGGTCAAGAAAAATCTACAAACAAGACAATTAACAATATCTTTAGTAAAATGGTTACCAAATTTTGTGAATATTGTCACAATCAGCTCATATATGTACTATGGGCTTATTTCACCAACATTCGTACATTGGTAAGAGCAACTCCTATTCACTATTATATGACGCATAAGTAGTTATCCCAATAGAATTAGGAATATCATCCTTATAATTATCCATAAAAGGGATTATTATAGATGATCAATATAGATAAATATGTCTCCATTAATGAGAATAGTTGGATCACACACACATGCAAGCCGTCAAACATATTGGAGCATATCAGAAATGAATCCAACGGGACTATAATAGTCATGTTAAAAATAGAGAATTCAAATTTAATGATTTGGTTTTAAAATAAAATATAAGAAACATCAATTCCAAAGAAGATAAAAATGAAAATTCAAACCAAATTGGCTTGTCCCATACTTAGTCACAAAAAAGCTTAACCCCGAAGTATACCATCTAGCTTCACTAAAGGACAAGGCAATAAAAAACCCATTGAACATCTTGCATCTAAGGATATTTTATTATAATTTTTTTATTATGTTTTTGTAAATATTTTTATTAAATTTTCTCCTTGTATATAGTTTCGTTCTCATGTTGCTTGTACATAACTTATATCTAGAAAACATAAAAATAATAGAATATGGCAAAAAAACAAAAACATTAAATTTTTTACTTAGAAAATACAAATTATAGATTATATGCATTTATAGGTTTACATTTCTTATATTTTATATGTAATATATATGATAGTTATCTTAGTATAGTCAATTTTAATACACATACATGCTTCACTTATTATTTTTAAACATTTGCACATACTTATAGGACCTAGGTCCACTATACAAATCCAAATTCGATACTATTTACCCACTAGGGGCACATACATAGATACATTGATTTCTCATTTTGAAAAAATTTCCCATTGGGGGGAATCCTATACATAGTCCTAATTGTTAGGTTACATATTTCTATACTCTACATCACATATTGAGCATTGTTTATATGTTGATATTGATTATCCTCCACTACACAAATTTTTTACTAACAATTACTACTACTCTAGAATCAACTTATGTACATATTTATTATTATATATATTTATACCACATGTTTATGCATAATTTAATTTCTATATTTCTTAATTTAGACTTGATTATGTCTCTTTTCTTCTATATATATTCGAGGGCATTTGCATATGCCATTATTATACAACTTTATGCCACTTCCTTTCAGATATGTATGATTTGGACATGTTCTCATGTCCTTATGTGTACCTTATTTATTATGTATATAAAAATTTCAACATGTATTTCCATGTGGTTCTACACTAACCTACTTACTATTTGCATATGTGGACATTTGAACATGTCCTTGTATGTCTCTATTTCTTAAATTTAGTGACATATTCCCATGTCTCTTTTATTTTAGCCCCTTGGTATACTTTATATGCCTCGTGTGTTTTATATGTATGCTTTCATGTATGCATCATGATAATTATCTTTTACTTGTTACACACTCTAGTTTGATATGCCATGAGGGACCTCATACATCTCCCCTTCTTCCTTGGAAGCCTTTATGGACATCATGTTCCATCCCCCTAGGTAGTAAATCAATTTATTTGTTAGATTTTTCATTCATACACATGTTTACATTGTTATATCTATCTTGATAGCCTTTTTAATGCCAGATATAACATACATCATAGATTAAAAACTTATGCTTAAATTATCTTACATTATAATGTTATGTATATATATTATATTGGTTTATTACATAGATATCCTATATGATCTAGCTAATGCATATCTTACAAAGATTTTATTTTGAGGATAGTTATTGGACAAGTTAAATAATTCCAATAAAAATAGGGGGTATTAATAGAGGTTTGTCATAGAGATCAAGCTATCCAAATACACTCAGAGTATAATTTTTCAGCACACAGGCACAAAATATAGAAATTAGTTTCTAGAAAACATAGTAGAAAATAGTCATACAAAGACTAGTTTCAATTGCACATAAATCAATACAGTTGGAATTAGAACCGAAAGTGGGATACTACCACCATCAGTGCCACTATTTGGATATGGTGCTACTATCTAGTAGCCTCAATTTTAAGAAATTCTAGATTGGCTAGAAAATCATAATAGGTACATTCTAGGTTGCATAGGTTTAACTATGGATTACCAATTTTTTATCTGTTTAACATAGATTGATACCAATTTACTTACATTGGGGGCATCATGTGTGGAATTATCATTCCCATTTAAATTTTAGATACTTAGATACAAATTATTATAAATTAATCCAAAATCCATATGTATAGATATCAAATTTTGGTGCATGTGAATGACACATTGATTCCATATGATCACTTTTGCTCTAGTTGATATAATAGAATGGAAAAATTCATGTCATTATCAATTTTCTTAATCCAGACACCATTTTCACCAACATAATTTAGATTTGGTGCCTTACACCAGTACAATCTAGACACCATTTCCACCAACATAAATAAGATTTGCTGCCTTACTTTGTTTATAATGATTGGCATTCCTAAGTAGCTTAGATACATTTTTACATTTTAGAGTTTCCATGTGGCCCAGAGCCATCTTACACAATTTTAGTTACATCACACAATTTTATTTTATGATGCATATATTGGACATGGGTAGGCATGATGGAGTCATAGTCTACTTGAGTTCTTGAGCCACCCACATAAGAGGTTTAAAAAAACCATCGGTCCAATCCAAGTTATTCATAGTGTATGATCCACCAAGTAGGGGTGGGAAATGATGGAGTCAAAACCAAATTGGGATCTTAATACACCCACACACAGGGATTGAGTAAGCCATCAACTTAGTCCAAGTTATGCACTAATTGATCACTAGTTACACTCACATAGGATGTCACCAGGTTTTTAAATTGGTTCAAATATATAATGTATTCATTCCTTTCCTCTATCTTATCTCTTTACTTAGTTTTGTATTTTGATTTTTATGTCTCTTAAGTAAGGACTTATCTATGCACATTTCATTTAAAGGACACATAATAGAGCACACTTCACACACTTAGATATAAATTAATAGGATTTGCCTCTTAGGTAAGTCTAGGTATGTTTATTTTCATTTATCCTAGTCTTTTAAATTTTATACACTTATGTAATAAATCAAAGGGAAAATGTAGTCATCTAAAAATGTTACTTGAGTGATAAAAGTGTTACTTTAGACCACTTATCCATAGCTTAGCCCCAAACCTATCTTAGGGCCTATTTAGACACTTATCTATCCTTCATGTGGGCCACACACATCCCTAAACACCCTCAAAGTAGTCCCAAAACCTCATTTTAGCATCTTGGCCCCTAGTGCCTTAGGTTTTTCCACCTAGACACTATCACCATAACTTAGAAAATAGTGCCAATTATGCTAGTGTCCTAGTTTGGGTGCTACTGTCCTTTTCCCACCTTTTGTCACCAATGAATATATTTTTGAATTAAAAATCACTTAGGGTTGAACTATACTTATTTCAAGACCTACACAAGCACTAGAATAATATATATGCATGAATTTTAGCCCTTTATTTAATAGATAGAAATCATATGCCAATAACACAAACTAACTCATAATAAGTTGTACACAATCAAGGTTATTAATCCTTATTTTTCCCTAATTCTACATAAATGTATCTAAAACTATCCCAAACTTAAAAAGTCTCTAACACCACTCAAAACACTCAAACTGACATTCATACTAGATTCACTTGCACTTACACTAACACTTACATGGGGAGAACTACATCAAGCTTGATCCCTCCTTAGAGTATTGGTATGTAAGAAAATATCATCATAGATGGGTGTTGAAGATGCCCAACCTACCTGTCATGTCCCCTTTTCAGTTGACATGTTCTGACATTCATGGTTAGCCTATTATGCGATCCTCGTAGGCTGATAGGATGATTAGAGGGTCTTGATGGAGATTGGAGGGGCTTCGTTTAGCAGAGTTTTTCTACATTTGGTTTTCATTTGGGCTCTTTCAAACACTTTTGGACTGAGCTCCTACTTTTTAGGGATATTTGATATGCAGCGGAGCGCCTTTATTTTGATATGGTTATGTGCGGAATCACTCCCTGATTCACTAGCTTCAATCGGTTCGAGGATCTGACATGTATTGAGGGAGATATTAATATTTGATTGATTTAATCAAATATTAATTATTTAGCCTATTTTTAATTAGAAACCCTAATTCTAATTTAAGAAACCCTAATTAGGGCAAGCATATCTTTTTGAGGGTATAAGGGTTTCTCATGGAGGCCATTGTTCATTAGCCATTGATTATTGATTATTGATTTTGAGAATTTCTTCTGTGAAGACTGAGCCTAGGGTTCCAAGATTCCTTTTGCATTGGAGAACGTTCCCTCTTCAGTGTGTGCAATTAAGAGGCTATGGAATATCAGCTGATCTATTGCCAAAGTGAGAGATATCTTCATCCAGAAGTTATCACAGAATTTCAAGTTTGAGAGATAGCTTCACACATAAGTTATTACAGATATTCCAGGTATTTATTGCTTTATGTTTTGATTCAATAAATTATATAGCTAGAGATCTTCTGTACTAGAGACATATATTTTCAGATCAGGGGTTGAAAACAGGGAAGTTGTGCTTAATTGGTAGCCGTACAAAGTCTGTATAGGTCCGTACAGATCATCTCAGGCACCGACCGTGGCAGACAGAGAGTTTCCAGTGACCGACATCAGTCGACTGAAGACTGACGTCGACAGAAAGCTGACCTACAGTGACCGACATCGGTAGTTTATCGATCGACGCCAAAGACTGTGTGTTCGACACAGCAGGCCAAAACCTTCCAGAATTCAATTTTCACTTCCAGTTTTGCTAAGCCAGGGTTTTTAAGACTGTATTTCATATTTATATGCATAAGAAAGGATTGAAATTGTAATAGTTTAGAAGGACAAGTGATAAGATCTGTAATTTGCTATTAAGAGACTATATTATTGTGATCATTCTAAATTTATTCAACAGAAGTTATATCTTGTTCAGAGTTTTTTGTGTTGCTATATTTCCTATTTGGAGGGGATATTACAGTGGTATCAGAGCTAAATCCTACCAGTCTGAGGGTCTATAGATCTTATGCAGCCACAAGAGTTGGGACCACACAGGTATAACACACGTAGTAGAGCCTTGCTTGAAGGTACCCAGTTATTAGAACAATAGCGGATAATCATGAGTGACAAACGTGAGGGCAGCCCATCCAGGGGCCACAGGTATGATGCTGAATAGGACACCAGAGAATTTCACCGTGCTATGATGACAAGCCAACAACAGATGAATCATACACTACAAGCACTTATGACTATGATAAGGGATATGAACGTGCCTGATGGACAGATCGAGGGCTAAAGAGATGACAGGAGTGCTATGGTTAATCAGAGACCACAACAGACTCACTCTAGAATAGCTGATAGACCTACCCGTCCTACATTTGTTCAAGAAGAACTAGAGGCACCAGCAGAGGAGGCAGGGAATAACCCATTTACAGATGTTTACATGGCTACAAATGATGAGTGGGACTTATTACCTCCTCATGTTCAAGAGCGGACAACCTTTGACCATTTTGTCAATCTTAGGAGAGAGCACTACAGATTGGTTAGACAGGACAGGAGGCCTAGAGTTCAGTTCAGTGAGCTGAAGAAGGCTACTGGTAAGCTTTCTTTGACTACTTTTGACGGTAGCAGCAAGATGACAGTTCAAGCTTGGGTTCATAAGCTTGACACCTTTTTGGCATTGAGACCAATGTCAGAGATAGAGGCCATCAAATACACCACTTTGCACTTGTATGGAGTAGGACATGATTGGTGGTACCATGGTATGGTAACACTTCAACATAATCAGGTAACAGAGTACCAGGACTTTGTGGATAGATTAGTTGAGCGGTTTGACAGGAAAGATCTCGAGGTTTACTTTCGAGATCTGGCACAGTTGAGACAAATAGGTAACTTGGAGTCCTTCATTGGTGAGTTTCAGAGATTGGCAGTCATGGTGCCCAATATTTCAGAGCGTAGATTGGTAGTTCTCTTCATAGAGGGATTGACAGAGCCATTGAGAGGTTGGATCAAAGCCTTTGATCCTCCTTCTTTACATGTAGCTATGAAGAAGGCACGGAGTATGGAGATGGCAGCCCCATCCAATAAATTTAACTCTAGAGGTGCTTCTTCATCTAGAGACCATAAACACTCCCACGGGGATACAGAGAGACTGGATTTTAACATAGATAAATTCGGGGTTAAAAATGATTCACAGGCCAATCTAGCAGCACCACCTTTGGATCGTGAGGCACTTAATGATCTACGCAGGAAGAAGCTTTGCTTCTACTGCAAAGGTCCATATGATATCCATCATGATTGTCCTTTGAGGCCTAAGGGCAAGGCAAATCGTATGATGTGGGTATATTATGAGGATTCAGATTTTGAGGATTTTGAACAGCAGAATAGTTCTGAGAGGGTAGAGGTAGAGGCTTCAGGGCCTAATGCAGAGGCAGAGTTAGAGCTTCACCTACAGGAGGCACGCATATCCAACATTCAGTCGGATGAGTCATTTAGACTCCGTGGAGTTTTGGCAGGGCAGAAGGTTATCACCCTTCTTGATATAGGAGCCACACATAATTTCATAGATGCTAGATTTGTGGAGAAGCATGGACTCACTACCATAGATTTTGAGGGCATCAGTGTTAAGATAGCCGATGGTCACACTCTTAAGTGTGAGCATATGATTAGAGACCTCCCATTGCGCTTGAACAACTATGAGTTCAAGGCTGATTATTATGTGGTAAACATTGGGGATATAGACTTAGTCTTGGGTATGAAGTGGCTTCATTCATTTGAGGAAGTTACTCTTCGTCTCAAGGACATGGAGGTTCTCTTTAATGTTGATGGGATGACACATATTCTTAAGGCAATATGGGGCAGCAGCTTCAAATATATGTTTTTTCATCGGATGGAGGTACCTATACCACATGACATGATAGAGGGCGATGACGAGTGCACATTGGCACCAACACATGAGAGGTATGAGGATGAGCTTGGTCTTGAGGTGAATCCAGTTTAGGAGTTGTCACATGTGGTGAGGACTCAACTTTTTGTTACAGTCGGGTCACAGGTTGATGATGATATGACTATTTCTAGCCTTCACAATCCACTTTTAGATATTATTCAGGTAAGGAGTTTGCTTGCTGATTTTCATTTATGGATTGGATGTTGGGGTGCTTATCTTAGTACTAGAGATGATGTGACACCATTACATGAGAGTTGGGATGGACATGGCATGGGGTCTGAGTTAATTGACAGTGGTGGAGATCCTAACTACATTTGGGATCCAGGTGGATTGATTGATTTGTCATTCAGCGATTGCTTGAGGGCAAGCAATTCCAGGAGGGGTGGATTGTCATGTCCCCTTTTCAGTTGACATGTTCTGACATTCATGGTTAGCCTATTATGCGATCCTCATAGGCTGATAGGATGATTAGAGGGTCTTGATGGAGATTGGAGGGGCTTCGTTTAGCAGAGTTTTTTTACATTTAGTTTTCATTCAGGCTCTTTCAGACACTTTTGGCCTGAGCTCCTACTTTTTAGGGATATTTGATATGCAGTGGAGCACCTTTATTTTGATATGGTTATGTGCGGAATCACTCCCTGATTCACTAGCTTCGATCGGTTCGAGGATCTGACATGTATTGAGGGAGATATTAATATTTGATTGATTGAATCAAATATTAATTATTTAGCCTATTTTTAATTAGAAACCCTAATTCTAATTTAAGAAACCCTAATTAGGGCAAGCATATCTTTTTGAGGGTATAAGGGTTTCTCATGGAGGCCATTGTTCATTAGCCATTGATTATTGATTATTGATTTTGAGAATTTCTTCTGTGAAGACTGAGCCTAGGGTTCCAGGATTCCTTTTGCATTGGAGAACGTTCCCTCTTTAGTGTGTGCAATTAAGAGGCTGTGGAATATCAGCTGATCTATTGCCAAAGTGAGAGATAGCTTCATCTAGAAGTTATCACAGAATTTCAGGTTTGAGAGATAACTTCACACAAAATTTATTATAGATATTTTAGTTATTTATTGCTTTATGTTTTGATTCAATAAATTATACAGCTAGAGATCTTCTGTGCTAGGGACATATATTTTCAGATCAGGGGTTGAAAACAAGGAAGTTGTGCTTAATTGGCAGCCGTACAAAGTCCGTACAGGTCCATACAGATCAGCTCAGGCACCGATCGTGGTAGACAGAGAGTTTCCAGTGACCGACATCGGTCGACTGAAGACCGACGTCGACAGAAAGCCGACCTACAGTGACTGACGTTAGCAGTTTATCGACCGACGTCGGAGACTGTGTGTTCGACATAGCAGGCTGAAACCTTCCAAAATTCAATTTTCACTTCCAATTTTTCTAAGCCAGGGTTTTTAAGACTGTATTTCATATTTATATGCATAAGAAAGGATTGAAATTGTAATAGTTTAGAAGGACAAGTGATAAGATCTGTAATTTGCTATTAAGAGACTATATTATTGTGATCATTCTGAATTTATTCAACAGAAGTTATATCTTGTTCAGAGTTTTTTGTGTTGCTATATTTCTTGTTTGGAGGGGATATTACACTACCCCACTAACATCACACTTTTATTCTTGTGCCAATTAGATGCCCTAATAACATGAAGGTCTAGGGTTTACATGTAAAATCAATCAAAACAAGTTAATGATAGGGAATCAAAACTTGTACATATTAGAACACGCTTGATAAAATCCAACATAGGGTCACCTAAAATATTAGAGTAGTTATACATAGAGGAAAATATAACCAAAATGAGAAAACTACTGCCAATGGTGATACTATCTAGTTAGGTCACTACTATCCATGAAGGGTTTTGACACTTGGATTTTGTCTATGACACTCAGATCAGCTCCTATCCTGATTTGTAACCTCTAGATCTTCTATCTCAATTAGTTTTCAACTAAATACTTGTTTGAATCACTTATTATTATTTTTATAAAGATCAAACTAGGTTAATTTTGTTAAAAATAATGGCTTTATATATTGCATATTTTATATCCTAATTTAATATGCTCAACCCCTTTAACAAACTAGGGATTAACTCCATAACACTAAAAATTTCAATCAAAACTCTTATTTTTACTCTAATAATTTTTCTAGAATAAAAGGGGGGAAATTTAGACACACAAATTAACATTTAATCTAAAACCATGCACTTGTGACCACTCTTTTACACACTTAGCTCTAGACCTATCTTATGGCTCCTATTGATCACTTTCAACCACCTTGTACACTTTTATAAGATAATAAATGACCCTTGAATGTAATCCTCTCTATTCTTATTAGCCTTAGGCATATTTTAAACCTTTACTAACACTAATTTATATTAAATCACCCATTGGACTACATCCCCCTATGGGATTGTATCACACCACTCTAGTGTCTGTGCCCCCTCTACTATCCTCAAACTAAATAATGACTAATTTAAAAAATCAAAAGTTATGTAAAGGTTGGCCTATGTCCCTAATAAGCCCCATTCAAAGGAATTTAAAATATATGACTATATAGACACATGTCAAACCATTTTTCACATAAGAGGCTTCCACTTTGAAAAACACCATAATCATAATTTCACATTGAGAGTAAAACATCTATTTCTCCCAATTTTGATTGCATACAACCCTAGTAACCTAGAGCTCAAGTTTGAACACAAATTCTATGTCACAAGTCATGGTTAAGGAAGTTAATCACACCAGTATTGCACCATCATCTATCATATTTCATAAATTATTCACACACCATTATAACACAGGATAACTACATGAAGTTTAATCCTTTTTTAGATAATTGGTATGTAGGCAACACTCAACACATGGGTTTGAGGTTGCCCAACTTAAACCACTAACCCATTCCCCCATTTATTTTAAGTGGTATTCACATGTCAAAGAAATAGAATTTTGAATGAAAATAAGTCACAAAATGGTCTATGTAAGCGATTACAATCTCCTGCACTAGATACAAGCTCTGTAGATGAAGACATAAATAACCTAGAAACCCTCATATCCTCATTGTAAGTTGAGAAGAGCACTGCCAAAGTGGACAAGAGCACCACCTTTCTAATTTCCTAACTATGTAGTTATTGTATAAGCCCATATAAAATTATTGATTCATATTTCTAGTCATTAGATCCCCTTGTAAAATAAGTATCAGTATCTGATTCATCTAGAAACATTATTTTTTAGCTACATATTTTTTAATCTATTGTACCTTGCTAATATGAGTAAGTTTTCATAATTTCATAGTTTTAAATCAGTAAGTGATTAAAATTTATATATTATTCCCTCTAATTTTACATAATAATTTGTCATATAGGGTTTCATATGATCCTAAATTTGATAAAAAAATATGGTGACCACAATGACAATAATTTATGGGAATTCAACAAGATTCAGTATCTAGAGAATTAACACCTTTCACCAAATCCACCATTCGCTTATCCACATACCTTGGATGTGTTTTTTGATTCTTATATTTCTTTTTTTTTAAAATTCAAAAATACAAAAAAAATTCATGTATTCATTAAAAATTAAAAAATCAAGACCTATGATTGATATGTGTATTCCATTTTCATCAATTAATTTTGATAAGTACATACAAGGTTTTTTTGTATCAAGTTTATATAAAAAATGATTTAAAAGTATACATGAGTGAGTTTTAGAACATACATGTTTTTATCCCTAAATTCAATTATAGGTGGTGATATTATCTCAGATCCATAAACCTAAGAGATAACATCACTCTATCCCAAATAGTCAAGCACTATGCTCTTGTTTAATTCTACCAGACTTGTCCCAATGAACATAGGATATACATACTCAGATCAAAATCAGTCATAATCCTTATACAACTTCTATGTAAAATAAAAAGTTCATTGGGGGCATTATTTTACCTAGGTTTTATCATTTCATGACTATCCCTACTATTCATACTGCAGTTTAATGCATTGTGCAAAATCTATCATTTTTGTTCAGTTACATTCACATTGATATTTTAATAGATACTTATTTTGTTGAATATTTTGATGTTATAAATTTTATGTTGATATATTACACTTATTAATTCATGATTATTGTGATCACTTCTATGATTCATGTATGTGTATTTACTATTTAGATTATGGATATTTTAACATGTCTTTGTTTATGGCTCTAAGCCTAGTATATGCTTACATGTGTCTAAGTGAGATTTTAACATGTACCTTGTATGCAAACCCTTGGTCTTCATGCATTTTTATGTAATTTTGCATGTGCTTCTTTTGTATTCATCATGGTTATGACTCTTATTTTCTTTTTTATTTAGTTTGTGATGCCATGATCAATATCATGCATCTTCCTAGTTTTGATGTCATGATGGATGTCATTTATCACTACCCAAGTTATTTTATTTAGTATTAATTACTCAATATATAATTGTTTGTATTGCATTATAAATTCATAACATCTATTTTGACATGAAACTATGTATGCTTCGTTCCACATGCATCTTATGTAACTATATTTCTTAGCTTATCTATGACGATACCATGATCTCTAATGTTATCATTTTTACTCCCATTTAAATATAATACATAACATCATTTCAAATCATTTATTTTTTTGAGTTAAGTTATTGCACAAGATTCACAACTCACCTCAAAAGAGGGGCATGCATAGTGGGTTGTCTAAGAGTCTAAGTTGCAAAAACCCAATTTACAAATATAAAATATAGAATTTGCTTAGTTGATCATAATCCACTCCTAGAATTTACCCAGAAAGTAGTTTTAGATAATAATGATCCATTTGGACAAGGGTACAGGTCAACCATGTCTATAACAACATGATGTTGTCCCAACATACAAAAAATAGTGATTTACAAAATTTATTAGAAGCATAGGAAATTATAGGATGGTTTTCAATAAATAATTTTAGAATTATAGTTAGTTTTGTAATTTATTTTTATTAGAATGGGAACATCATGTGTGACATGTGTTGTATATTATCAAATAATTTTTTTATCATATTATTTTGATATTACTCAATATTAGAGTCAATACACTTGGATATCATATTGGGGGCATGTGTGTAACACATGATCACCTCAGTTTCTCACCAATTTTGTAAATGAAATAATAAATTGTCATTCTCTATGATGTATACACTAGACTCAAATCATGTTATTTTTGCATTAGTTTTGCACCAGAAAGGAATCTTATTTTGTTTGTAATGTTTGATTCACCCTTTTTCACTATTTTTTCAAGAGAAAGGAATCTTATTTTATATGCAATGGTTAATTCACCCCTTTTCACTATTTTTGCATCAAGAATGATCTATTAGAATTTATACATGGATTCCAATCTACAATACTACCTTGGGTTTGTAATGATTGATTCAAACACACATTGAGTTATTAAGCACACTCACCTATCCTTGAGGGTTAGAACATATACAATCCAATCTAAGTTATTTAAAGAAGAGAAATATTTAAGGGTCCTACCCTTTCTAGTCACCAATTTACACTAGATTTTGTAATAGAGAACACAATGGCTCATGTACCCAATCATGTGTATTTATTATTTATTATTTAATCATGAATAATAGTTTAATCTATGGCCTACACCAAAGCCTAATCAATAAAATTAAGCTTAGATATAACTCTCTTTTTTTTACTCTAGTAATTTCAATTTTTACTGGACTAAAAAAGGGGAAAATGTAGTCATATAAATTAAAATTAAATGCTAAATAAATGCACTTGTGACCATCATTTTACACCCACTTATCTCATTCCAAATTCCATGGATATAAGTTATTATTCCTCTATCTCTATGCAAATGATCCATACCTTCAACAAATACAAATATAAATACATAATTCTTCCTATTCTTTATTTTAAATAGCCTAATCTCATACTCAAATTGATTTACACTTCATACTTTGTTGTCTCTACTTCTTAGATAAGGCCGATCCTTTAGGAATATCCCACCTACCAATAGATTTTGAATCTACTAGCCACATCCTCCCACCAAATAATGGTTAATTACTCAAATTCAAAAAAACCTAATAGGTCATCCTGCACATTTCATAAGCCCCATCTAAGGAGTTTCCAAAAATATAACTATAAAGACAAATTTTAAACCATTTGGAATACAAGAAGCTCATACATAAAAAATCACTAGAATATCTAATTGCACATTGAGAAAAACACCCATTCTTCCCAATTAAGGGTCCACACAACCCTAGTAGCCTTGAGCTAAGTTTGAATACACCTGAAAGGTCACAATTCATGGTTGAACTACATTCACTACACCATGATTGCATCAAAATATAGAATTAAAACATTATTTCACACATACTTATGTAGCATGGGATAACTACTTGTAGTATGATCCCTCTTCAGAGTATTTATATATAGGAAATACTCAACACAGGGTGTGTTGATGTCAAGCACAACTTCAACCACTAACCTCATTTTCCATTTTATTTTATATATCCATAATTATCTACTAAGCAAGGGTTTAAAGTGAAGAATAAGGTACACAATGAATTTTTTGGTAGATCATGCATCACATAACACATAAACATGACCAACATGAGACATCAAATATACCCAAATTTTCATAGAGAAAGAAAACCCTACTAGACATTAGTGCTCGCTATAGAGTACATCATAGGCCACCCTATGTGATTAACATGACTTCATCCAAAGATCAAGTAAATCCCTATTCTTGATTCATAGTCAGCCAAGACAAGTCATACATTCACATCTATAGTCTCCATTTTAGTCCATCACTGTCAATTTTCTAGCTAAATAATTTGTCCACATTCTTTCCACTTTTAACATATTTCCACATTTACTATATTCCAAATTAGAAATACTTATTTTATTACATGTCTAAATATTTTGATTTTACACAGGAGTTTATCTTAATAAAGATTTAAGCATTTCCCTTATTTCCCAAATTTGATAAAACATAAGTGTGAAAAGATTCCCTCAACGTAGAAATGTAGCCCCTGGGTGTAAGAAGTGTCCCACATTTGTATATCCTTATATGATATGTAACATGTATGTCTTACATACCACTCTTGTATACTATGAAAATAATGTGTGTATAAAATAAATATGTAAATTACCATGCATATGATAAATTTACCCAATATTATTATATTTATAAAATAAGTAACAATGACTGTAGATCCTACCATAAATGGTGACACAATGCCTCAAAGAGGGTTTTGTCTTGTTACATAGAATATTTTTATTATAATAGTCATATAAATAAAATATCAATGTGTGCATCCAAGATTAGTAAGTTATGTCATAATGCATATGTTTTCACTTGACACATTATCCAAAATAACCCAATGATGTGAGATGATGAAATTATGTACATAAAAAGGCACATTGATGGAATCATCATCAATAATTTCATACTCATCGAATGTGATTTTAGGAATTTTCACTCATGTATCTTTAAGTGAACTAATGAGACTATTTATAGAATGAGGCTCCTCAATTCTATAAGAATGAGAAGTTATAGGAGGATGCACTTTGTAAGTCATATGCACCTCAGGGTTAGTCTTGGTCTTTTAAGTCATATGTTTGGGAAATAAATCTAAAAATATTTTAAGCTTTGCACTAGGTTATACAACTGAATTATTCATAGGTGTATTAACATCATTAAACTTAATAGTGTTGTCCTTGATTAAATCTTATATCTTATGTAGTAAAATATATCATCTATTATTGGATTATCCCACACATCTATGCCTATCACAATATTCATTTCTATTAAACCCCTTATGTTATGTCTTTGTCATATTAATATCCATCAACAAAAGGAGAGATATGTGATTATACTCAAGTATCTTTTTTAAGATATTGTGATAAGGTTATGATAATCATGAAAACTTCCTTATTTGAGGATCCAAAAGAACAAACATATTAGTAGGTTACAAAGCTATATTAACTATTTCTTCATTCTCATCCTTAGAGTATCATTTTCCTTATATTTGAAGTTGGTTTGCTTTAAAACTTTACATAAGAAGATGTTGGAGGATAAGATCCACACTTTATATTATTTATATAAAGTATCTTAACTTCATGGTCTTTAACCATATGGCATATGTAATTAAAATATTTAAATCATTTAAACATAATAGACTCATGTATATGAGCAAGTAATATTTTCTTGAATAGGTCTCACAATTTATTATCAGTGATAAGATTTGTCATTTTAGAGAGTATAATATTATAAAGTAGCACATACTCACTAATTATCTCATTATGTCCTTGTTTACATTTTGAAATTTAAGCACATGAGACATTCTCATTGATATTTATAAAAACATGCACTAATAATTGATAAATAAAATAATTGAAAACATGTGTTGATTGGAAAGGAATATCATAAAATCATTTCAAAACACAATCTTTAAGACTCCTTGGAAAAATGTTGGTCAATAACTTATCATTAGATGCATAATATAAACATGTTACATGAAAGGCTCTAAGATGTTGTTCAGGATCACCTTTACCAATCATATGGTTTGAGATTAGGTGCAAAAAATCCTATAGGTAAAAGGTAGTAGAAACCTAATAATTCTTGAGAATTAGCTGAATGACTCGATCTATAATAATCTTACTTCAGTTGGGAAATCTGGACTTAAAGATTGAGAATAATTTGAATAAGGTTTTGAGTAGTATACATATAATATTGATTAACATTAGATGATGTCACAGGAACAAAAACCCTAAAGGCACAAAATTACGTTGCATAGTAATAGCAATATAAGTATGAGGATGAAATTGTGTTTCCCCCACACCATGGGTGGGCATAAAATGTGTAGCCATAGGTGTAGCCATATGTATAGTATAAGTATGGGTAGTGGTATGAACACCTATTATAGACTATAAACCTATAAAAGTTTTATTAAAAACATTTTGTTCCTCAAATGAAGGTTCTTTATCAAGTTTTATCATTTCATATCTAATTACATGTAATAGTGCATCAACTATGTGTGGATTCATTTGAAGATATTCATTAAGTTCAAATTGATCTATATCATGAGATCTATCATGAAAACTAGTATAATCATTTACCTTACTATCATCCACATCAATTATATTTTTAATTATGATTATGATAAAATAAGAGAAAATCATTAATCAAATCCAAACCCTATTGTAGGAGAAATCTAAAAACCATAAAAAGTATATAAAACCCTAAAAGAGAAAAACCTAGGTTTTTCCATGCTAAAAAATTGATTGGGTTAAACAAAATGTTTTACTTATTTTAATATTTAAGTAATCTAAATAACATAAAAATATTTAAATTTAGATCGTGTAAGATAGGGAGTTTAACATACATAATTTAATGTAAATGAGAGATTGATTTCACTTCTTATTTTTATGAATGGACAAGAAAAGAGGGGAGAAGTAACTTAGCTGATTTTTTGATTTGTACTACTCATTACTTATATCATAGTCCTCAAAATGACTGTGTTAGATATGCAACTACTCAGATCAGGGAATTAGATCCAAGAATCTATTAGGACAATGTCATTGAATCTCATACCCCTACAAAAACAAGTATTATCCTTTGTCTGTTGGCACTATCTGAGTGATTGTGCTATTTTATTCTACTATAAATCACTACACCTAACTTATATATTATTCATGTGTTGTTTCTTGTCCTTGATCCTATGTGAAGACACTAATTTTTATTATCTTTGACATATTTTCAATTTTGACATCAAACTAACTTAGGAAAAAGGGTTATAAGTATGGGTTGGACAACCCCAACCACTCCTTACAAGTGATTGAACATTTCCTACTTTCCAATACTTTGAAGAGGGATTAAATTACATGCAATTCTTCCACCTATGTGTATGTTACCCTAATATTGATCCACTATAATGCAATGAAATTATTTTTTTTGACACTAATAACATGAAACTTTGGCCTTGCATTTACATTCAGACTTGGCTCTAGGGATACTCCTTTGAGGGTTTTTTAGATGTGTATGCTTTTGTGGTAGTGTCTCAATGGAGTGTTAGTGGTTTTGTAAAGTATATAAGTGGTCCTAAATTTAATTTAAATGTATTCATCAAGTGAGTGTGACCTTAAGCTTGATTTTTATTTACAGATGACTCTTTAACATTTCCCCCATAATCAACATCAAAAATGTGCTTAGGACAACCTAAAGGAGATATTTGAATTTGAAAAGTAGACATTAGAGGTTCTAGACATTTCTGGCAGAGGCAAACACCTATGGTAACATCTATTGTTTGACTATTGTTGACACTATCCAGAGAGGAGAAAATAGGGATTTGGAATATGACAACAATATGTTTAGGATTAAAGAGTGTTTTGGCATAAAAGGGATCTATTAAATATGAATGATATAAAATTGGGTTCAATAATATAGTACATAATTAAAATGGATAAGCAAAGTGTGCACAAGAGTAAAATGTTTTGGAACCTAAATTTTTTAATAGTACATTCTAAGTATTTTAGATCCATGACACCAATATGCAAGGGTACAAGAGTAATGCAGAGGACCTTCACATGAGAGATAACAACACATAAGAGAGACATGGAAGAACAACAAGGAAGACCTTGGTCTGGAAGATTGAGTTGTAAAAGACAAGGAAAATAAGAATGAAGAACATATTATATCTCAAATTTTCACCCTTGATAGGGTGTCTTCAATCCCTCTCGATTAAGTTATGTAATGGGATTGATCCTAGGTTGTGGGTGACATCTAAGTAGACCAAACCTCTATATTTTGGGATAGCTCCCAAGTACAACACCTAAAATAATAACTATACTACTTTCTTGACTTGGAAAAGTAATGATGAAATATAAAACCAATAAAGAAACTTGGAGGTGATTTACCAAACATAAGGTCCTTGACTTACTAATAATGTACTATGAAATACTAAGTTATAATCTAATTATACCATTCTAAAATAGTCCCTATCACACTAGTGCCTCAATGTGAAGGTTATGAAGGTTAAAAGAGATTAGGATGATCAACCAAGTGGTAATAATAGTAAACACTAATGAATTATGAATTATCTAGCTAAGCAAACCATGTATAACACTTCTTATGACCTATGAAAGAAGACAAAGTTATATAGAGGTATGAATAAGAAGAAAAAATGCAAGGAAGCACACTTACTATCACTAAGCATTCATCAAAACAACCCATTAAAGATCACTATATTCAAGATGAAGATGTAATATCTAGCTTGAATTGATTCCAATGGGTAAATAAAATAATTAATTTTGGCAAGGATTCTCTATAACTAAAGTGAGGATACATTATTAACCATTCAAAGATTGTTTTATAGCCAAAAAAGGAAGGAAGAGAGAAAGAAACTAATGTAGGTAGTACATAATTAGAATTTGTCATTAGAAAATTTATAATAAAGAATAAAATGGAAACCAATCCATGGAGGATGTGTTGTCAACTTATTTCTTCAAGTCTCATGACTAAGTGCTTATGAGATTGCTTGTGCATATTGGCATAGGAGGTTACTTGGGCACTCTTGTGTTATTAAATTTAAATCCTTCCTCTTGAGACAACACCTTAAAACCTAAAAGGACAATTAAAAAGTGTTTAACTAACATGTGTCATGATTCAAGAGTTTTTACACCACTCTTTTATAAATTTTATAACTTCTTTTGTCTTCAAAAATAGACAATCTTCACTAGCTCTCTTTGGCTCAAATGGTACAAATCTTGGTTCTAACTTAATGAATGAAATAATTATCCATGAATAAATTTTACTTTCCTTAGCAAATAGGTATCAACCCCTTTTAGTTCCACTTACACTTTATATCACTTCATTCCACACCTAAGGCTCTTACCTTTATTTCCTTGTAGCCCTCAAAATAAACAAATATTCTTTTTAGAACATTATATATATGCTCTTGGAAAAATAATAATATATTTGACTACACACTATTCTCTTCCTTATATGTGAAAAGTTTCATGACCAAAACCTAAGTGAAAGTGTAGTCACTCCACCTATTTCTCTCTCCAATTAGCCCTCAATTAGGTCTTTAGGTATATAAACTGAGATTTGCTTCCACACATTCCTCACACATGTAAAAATACAATTAAATGTTTTGTTCAATTTTAGTACCTCTTAATCATGATCCATGTCAAATTTGTGGATATGAAAGCTAGTATGGATATGTAAACCAAGAAATGGATAAAATCCTAGCTTAAATGCATGTTTAAGCCTGAGAAGGAATTAGAGTGGTTTATCAAGAAATTTATAGGTTCAAATGATTTATGATGGTTTTTTATTTCCTATACCATCACTTGATAAATAAATAAATTGGATTAAATCTGTCCAAGAGTGCTCCATAGGTATGCAACTAAGCTTTTTGGAAAACAAAGTAGTGTAATCACCCTTTTAAGCCTAGATTATTGACTTGGATCATTCATATATCACTTTAAAAGACTTATAAATGTTTATATAGGTTATAATACATTATAAAAAGATTTATATGCCTTTTTACTTGATTTTGAGGCTTACCATCACCTTACACACTCATAAACTAGTCTATAATTGAGTTTTTAAGGCTAATTTCATACACTGTACCTTTCAAACATGCCACAAAGCATGTTATTAAGGTGACCAAGGGATTTATGGGGAAAATTATGGTAATTTACAATTCAAAATAGTCCAATTTAAGGTATTTAACTCATATTATCTCTCATTATAACTTTTAAGGAGGTTTAATAAGGGTTTTACGTGTTTACCATCTTAACGATGGTTCATAAAGCACACAGGCTTAATCCAATAAAAAATTACAAATTATGGGAGTAGGGAGAAATAAAAAACATACAATATTATTTTTAACTCCCATGAAAATACATATTACACATTTGATCAAAATAAAATGCTCTTCAAACTCCTTTACAAGGCAAAAACATAGTTTAGAGAGACCTCCAGTATTAAGGATTGTTCATAATGGTATGAGGCTTGAGAAAATAACCAACACCAAATATTTGAATTATTAAAACTCATTAATCATATACTAAAGTTTATTTTAACCATGCATTACTTCCAATAAGTTTTGAGCATTCAAAAATGACTTCTCTGGCTAGTTGATTGTGTGAGGATTGAAAACATGCTTTTGGGCACAAAACCCCTCCAACTACAAGTTTTTGAGTTTAAACATATCCATGAACCTTTAAAAATTATTCCCCATGTTGGTATATGATTTTATTTTTATTTTTATGTCTCATTGTGTTCAAATCCTGATCTCTTTGCCTATAGCAAACCTATTGAGGGTTTTAAGCTTATAGGTGTGTATTAGCCCTAATTGACTTTATTTGAGGTTAGATTATTATTTAATAAGATAAAATTATTTAAGAGGATTGTGTTAGGATACAATAAATCCATCCAAAATATCTAAATCCATTTAAATATCAAACATATGCATGTTTTTATCTTGCCAAACACTGACTTGTAGATGGCAATTTGGGTTCATGACTACAAATCTAGAGATATGACATATATTTATTGAATATGAAATTTTAATAGTATTAAAAAGGATATGAACCTTATTATTACTTATATAAACTATTTAAAATATTTAATATTCACTTCTCATACTCATTTTCTCTCCTTTCCCATCTTGCCTTGGTAGGCTTGTAAGTGGTGATTACAAGGTTGCAAGTCTGAAGTAGACTTCTTTTGGCCTGTTTGGAATATTGAGGGTTTGAACATAGAGTGGAGGATATTGATAAGTTTTTTTATGTTTCCAAATAATCTTCTATAGACTTTCTGCCTTCCATAAAACTTTCACTTTGATTTCCTTGTTTACAAGTAGGTTATAGGTGATTATTTGAGCTCTTGACTACAAATTTGAGTTAGCTATTATTTTTATTGACACCTCAGTGAATGTTGAGTGGGTGATAAATTTTTTTATAATGGTTTTAAATTTTTTAATACCTCATCAGACTTCCTTTCACCACTTCATGACTATGCTTTCCATTTTTCCTTGACATTCCTACATGCAGTCAACAAGACTTGCTAGCTATAGGTCAACATTTTGAGTTTTGGGATAAACTAGCTCATAAGTGCTAGTTTATTAGTCATACCCTTTGTGTCTAATATATTTTAGTAGGTCTACAAGTTGGCTAAGTCAACACCCTTTTCATTGTGTTTTATTCTCTATTAAGTTTGGTTAACTCATTGGAGGCCTTTGAAGAAAAAGGAACTTTGTATTTAAGTATTCATTAGTCTCCTCATATACTCAAATCTCCTTGAATGTCCATTTATAGACCTCACATTCCTTATTTGGGATTACATAGTCCTACTCAAGCATGCAGTCTTGTCTAAGTTACAAAATTTAATGAGGTTTGAGCTGAAAAGATACTTTAGGGTGTTCAAATATACCTCATTATAGCCTAACAATATCGGATTTAAGTCATCAAGAATAAGATTTAATGTTAGTGGTGACTTACAAGTGTTGTCACATCTAAATTTATCACTAAGCTAATTTACCTAATTATCCATGGATTATTATGGTTGGTAATTTGATTTGATTATTATTTAACTAAGTCATAAGTCATATGCTATTATGGGATAGTTGATGTTGCTTTGATTACATGATTTCATTGCTATGAGTTAGTTGTATTGTATATTATTTACATTATGATCATGTTTATTTATTATACAATAGTGTTTTATGATATGTATATCATGATGTTACAGACTAACTAACTTCTTGTCATGAGTTGGATGCAAGAGAGATTACCCTCATAACATAATAGAGGGAAAGTATCATCAGAGAGTGTGGCATAAATAGAGGTGTTGGGGGACAATATAGGAATAACTAGAATCCATGCAGACACCACATTAGATAAAATTCATAATAAGCATTATTTGATTTGTTAGCTTTAGTACATTTTTGATGTTATCTACATTTAGATAATTGATTATGCATGTTGGTTGTGTGTTAGTTCAATTTAATGCTTATGAAGAATTAATATTGTGTGATTGCATTATGTATATTATACATATATTTATTATATAATGTTTTAGTATGATTATGTCATGTTATGGAAATCATGATTGTTA